>JACDJE010000160.1:4068229-4454828 GCA_016647715.1 Pavo muticus | reverse complement strand
GAGGGTGGTGACGCACTGGAACAGGTTGCCCAAGGAGGCTGTGGATGCCCCATCCCTGCAGGCATTCAAGGCCAGGCTGGATGTGGCTCTGGGCAGCCTGGCCTGGTGGTTGGTGACCCTGCACATAGCAGGGGGTTGGAACTGGATGAGCATTGCGGTCCTTTTCAACCCAGGCCATTCTATGATTCTATGATTTCCACCAGTGAGAGAGCATAGGCACAATCCAGAAGAATACTTTACTTCCCTCCTGTGTCTGGCTACTGACATCAGCTGTGAATGACACTTGAATATAGTTTGCAGCACATACTTGGCTAAATATAGCAACCCAGAGTTTTCATAAAACTGTATCAAGGCATCAGTTTTACCTGGCATGACAGATTTGTTTTGCAGTCATGAAAAACTTAGTACTAACTAACAATCACATTCTTATGTGTTGACCACTGGACCATAATGTGGTATGGTCTCAGTAGTCCTTTCCCTTGCCACACGGGCAAATGCTCTGCCACAAAGTAAGTGTTATGACTTTCTTGAGACCTCTTAGCTCTGCTCTTTCTTTGCCTTTTGAGCCGATGTCCTGTCTTAGGTCCTTGCATCTCTATCATACACAAACACCAAAGGGCCACCACCTGTTCCTGCCAAGTGCTGCACACATTTTCCACATTCTGAGAGCAATCCAGAGGAAAAAATCAAATTATGTGCACTGAGTGTTTCTGCAATCTTCAGGTGACGTTTGCTTACATGTATAAAAGCAGAGCAATGTGTTTGCAGAAGGCTTCAGGCATATGCTTAACCTCAAGTGGGTTCTCCTTCTCACGGAAGGAGAGTTGCCACTAAAAATTGCCCTAAAATTACAGAGGGACTGTAGTGTGTTCTTCCTGGTTTGAGATCCTGGACCACAAAACACAGAAAGGAGATCTGCCAGGCTTCAGATGAACACAAGGGCCAATTTAATCTTCTTAGAAATGTGCGGCTGACTTGATACAGATTTTCTGGTGCACAGATCAAAGAAGGAGTTACACACTGGGCTAGCGTGTACTTCCACATGTGTAACAGAAGGAGAAAAATGGAACAAATGCAAGAAAACAAGGATTGGGATCTCAATCTCCGTAAAATTGCCTATATTTTGTAGAGAGGTTTGGCTGCTGGCTAGCAGCAAGGAGTGGGGAATGCAGGAATTTTGTTGCTGTCTTGTAACTGCCTCAAATGGCCCACAAAGAGCTGCTGTAACTCCTGCCATGAGCATTTGCTGCCTACTTCTTTAACCTCCTTGGAAAAAATGGATTCCTTCAGCCTCCTGGGAGAAGTGGTTAGGCAGAAGTGATTCCAGATGGAAGAGGGTGGCTTTTGTCTTCACATCATCTGGATGGCACATATGGCATCAGCTTAGGGAATTAGGTGACAAGTTGTGTAGCTCTCTGAGGTCACTGCTGAAATCAAAGAGTAAGGAAAAGAGCTGGCTTTGAAGCTTCTGATCTGTTTGGAGTATCTCTGCACGTAGGCATGTGGCATGCTGCACGGCCCCTTGCATGAAGGAGTCCCAGAGGTGTCCTCTCAGTAGTGTAAGATGGGGCAGCGCAGCCCAACCAGCCAGCCTTCCATCAGCCTGCCCTCTTGTCCCAGAAGAGACAGGAGATAGCCTTGTGCCTGCCCTGGGTCTGGGAAATAAAGTAATAGTGTCTGTGGGAGAATGTAAGTGGCAGGACAGAAATGTGCTCAGAGCAAGAATCTGAAGATCTGGTATTTTTGTGAGCTGTCATAAACCAGGATTCTGTATTCTTCCCCAGACAGGTCCCTGGCAGCAATCAATAACGAGAAAAATGAAGTGAACTGTTGGCAGCAGGATTTAATATCCCCTCAATACGGTACTTTGTTTTATTTCCGTGTCTGGCTGTCATCTACTGGGACAAGACCTGGGAGAAGTGAAATAAAATCCAATTTTTGTTGCATCTTCCATAGTAGGAGCAAATCTATCTTACTCCATGAGGTTGCATCACTCCAACAAGTAACTGCTCTGTCTGCTGCTTGTCCCCAACCCCCAAATTCTTGAAAACCTCTAAAAGGTTACACATAGTTCTGCTTTGACCTGGAAAACAAGAGATGTCTAATGTACTGCTAAGGATTAACTTTTCCAAGGTGCATTATTTAACTCATTACTTCGGTGCTCAGCTGAACTGTCAGATTTGGTCTCTGTTGTGACACTTGGAATAATCTCCAATTAGACATAACAGATTGTGCTGGGAAACCAGACAGAAATCAGCACTGAAGCTGAATGGGCAGGCTGAGCACAGCCCATGCTCGGGTCGCCCTGCTCTGCATGACTAGCCATGACAAGATTTGCTGGGAGGTATGTGATGTGGGCCAGCAGAGAAGTTGAGGTGTCAAACTCTTGGCACACTTGCCGTGCAATGTGAGGAGACAACAGGCAAATTCCTCAGCTTAGTACAAAGGCAGGGGCTGTCTTAAGGACAAATGCTGGCTTTCTGCTGACTCCAAGGAAAACAGCTGCCTCCTTCTGCGAAGTCACAACAGTTTCCTCGTGGCAGTGAGATATTGGCATTATCAGTGGTACTAAATGGCAACAAGTGGCACAGAAGCATTTGTTTGTCCAAAACAAAATGAGATCTGAGAGTTGGATGCTCCCTGGCACAGCTAAGATTTATTCTGAGATCTGTTCTGACTGCAAAGGGGCTTCAAAGCAGTGCTTATCTCAGGGAGGGGTGGTGCACCCACAGCCAAGGCTGTTTACAGAGCTGTGCAGGGCCTTTCTGCTCCAAGTGTTTAACAGGACAATCCCCATTTCATCCTCGAATCTGCTGTAATTTTCAGAGTACCAGTTGAGGTGGCTTATGCTGAGATTTACAGAGGTTTTGTTGCTGTAATTTTGTCTTGAACCCTCATATAAGACATTGTGGGTGTTTCCTTTACAAACTCTCCACTCCCTCTACCAGGAAAACATGTGTTTAGTAAATAGCTCTGATGACATGAAGCACTTTTTATTGTTTGAGTTAAATGAACATAACAGACTTAATTAGTTACACATTTCCCAAGCAGGAAATGGGAAGCCATTAAAACTACTGCACTGAAATATCCCTCAATTAGTGCTTCTTTGCACATGATTTCAATTTCATTAATCTGCCTATTCCCATAGACAGGGTGTGCATGCTCACAATGCAAAGCACTGACCAGACCATCAGGGCTCCTGGTTCGTGGTTCCACCACCACAGTTTGGGAAGGAAAACTGGAAACTGGCTCACTACCCAAATCATTGCTGACCCATCCACTTTCCAAATTACCACTGCTTTTGGTGCCTCACCTGTGGTCAGTACTAGCCAAGAAGAGAATCTCCAGGAATCAGAGTCCCTTGGGTTAAAACTGAAGCCATGCAAAGCCTGGATCTCTGGTGTGCATCTGCCTTCCTGTCACCTACAGCTCAACAGGCAACATCTGGCCTTTCAGCCAGATTTTCTCCATAACAAGAACAAGGAAAGAAATAAAAAAGGCACAAGGATGGAGGATGAGCACACAGAAAGCCTTTGAATTTGTGTGAGTTCAGAGCAATATGGTCAGAGGATAACGAGTATCATGTACTGCCCACATCAGTTCGGGGCCATGTTGAAATAAGCACAGCCATTTAATTAATGAATGTACTTACAACAGGGAATAAGGAGATAAAAATCACTGAGAGGTGTAATTATTTTGACAGATGCAGCAAATAAGGTCCTGTAATTCCTCATGGAAGGATCAAACTGAGCTCAGGGTAGTGCAGCCATTCCACAAACAGGCTCTCTTTGGGGCTCTTGTGCCTTGGCCATAGGAGCTGGAATTTGTCCATTGTTAGGACTTCATTCAGGGACTATGGAGGGAGGTGACCTCACGTCACAAGCACTGAGATGTAGGTTGGTAGGACAGTTCTCATAGATGAGCTTTTTCAGGACACTTAATTCACCCCTTTGCTAGCACAAGTATGTACAGCTGGCCACAATCTCTGCTTCTAGCTGCTCTGTAAACACCATCTGTACTGACAGGCTTTGCAATTACTTACCAAGATATAAGGAAAAGGGGGAATATAAACTTACTGTATGTTTCAAATGGACAATGTTTTAGTTTCATGTCTTTTTCTTCCAGTGGCAGCCAAGCCTCCAGCCAGGCCCTTGGCATTTTAATCTTAGAAGACATCAGGATTTAAATAATAGATGTTTCCCTTACATTACTGATTACTGCTCCAGGCTTCCCAAGTGGCAGATCCACGCACTTTACCACACGGTGAGACACACTGCATCGGATGGCAGCATCACTGTGGGGCCAGGCTCTGCCCCAGAACAGCCTGCTGTTTCTGCACTGCCCCTGCTTCTGTAGCAGCTGGTTTGCAGCTCTTTAACTCTGCCACGGCACGTTGTGAGCAGCACATCTGGAGAATCTGAAGAATTTGTCCGAATGTAAGCTGGAAACTTCTGCAGTGGGGATTGAGAAGTCAGAGCTGAAACTTTCTGGAGATATCTGCCACTTGGGGATGAATATAGAGAGAAGCACCATCTCAGAGTGAGGTCTGATTGTGTTTGGAAATTAAATCTATTTGCATAAGCTCTTTGCAGCTTAGCAGCTATGGTTAAACCTGCTGTAAACCCATACAGCATTATTGTTTGAGTAAGATACTGAAAGCTGCAGACACACATTTTCTAATTCCAGAAAGATGTTTACTTGCCTACTTGATAGCATCCTGCCCTTTCTGATGCTTCATTTCTTCCATTTCCAGATACAATTGATTCTCCCATTACTTCAGTCATATCAAATATTGTGAAAGAGAAGTTAACACAGAAATACTTTGTTAATAGCACTCAGCAGTAACAATCCAAAAAGCATTCTAAAGACCCTAAAAGCCACTCAGAAAATAGATAAGATTCATTTAATTTATTTTAGTGATGCTGCTATTGTCATCTTCAAATGTCATACCATTTTCTCTTCTTTAAAAGCCAATTGAGAATCTGACTGCAATTCTTTTAGCCATTTTGCTACAACTGTTGATCTGGCTTGAAAGGATGAGTGTTTTTATTGCACAGAAAATGTCACAATAGAAACAGCCTTGCTCTAGAATACAAGGATCCTCCACCTTTTAAAAGCGTGGCTTGTCACAGCAAACTGAAATTAGCTTGGGGATTTGGAGCCATGTTACAGTGTCACTGGGAGATGCTTTGGCTGAGATATTTAAGAATGTTTTAGTAATTTCTTAAGAATCCAACTGTCCACATTAAGAAAAAGAGCTGTTTCTTTTTTTTTAAATGAAAACACTGCAATGTTCATGCATATAATGCTTTCTTAACAGGAGGAAGAGGATGCCTAGTCTTTGCTGCCCATGTAATGACTCGTGAAAACATCTGCATATGCAAGCTGAGGTTCAGGAGGGCAAGTGATGATTGATACAGAACTCCCATGAAATGAAGACTGGGTCCTCAGCAGCATCTGGGTCCCTAGCTGGTTCCTGGTTTGCTATACTACTCGCTAGTGTAGGTATTATGAGTTGCCTGGGATACCACCTATTTTTCTGCCTTTGACAGCATTGATTAATGTCAGCTAAAGACTTTCCACTCACTTTCACATTCCATTGACAATCTCTGATTCAGATTTGTCTCCAGAGGCATAAACCACACATTCTACAGAAGAAAATGGCATAGAATAAAGGCTGTGGGATTTTTAAATCTTTATCCCATATTGGTTCTTCTACATGGATAACCTGACATTGATGTACTGCCTTTTTTCTCCACTGAATATCCATCTGAGAATAGAAAAGGCCTCTTAACATTGGCTGAACTGCTTAAGATGAAGGACTTTCTCCCAGAAACTTGTATGGCCTCTCCTACAATGAAAGAAACATCTATCCATGTTTCAATGACAGCTAGAAGCAGTACAGCTGTAGCAGCTGCTGCTACTGTGTTAGCACAATATCATGACAAAGCTCTTAGGGTAAATTTCTACAGTAGTCATTACCTGTCCTCAAAGCTGTCACACTGCAGCTGAAATGAGGGGACTGTTCCTCTGATGTTCATGCAGAGATGTTCCATAGTTAAGTGCTTCAGACATTGTCATGTAAGGCAATCTTTCTTTCTAGATGAAAACAGCAGGCAAAAATGGAAGGAAGTTACTGAACCTGTTTGTCATCAGCCATACTAAGCTCTACAGGATAAGGGCACACATATCCCTTTACATGATGATGTGAAAAAGCACTCTGCTATACTGAAATCATAACTTCAAAGAAAAAAGGTACGCTAAGCACAAGGAAAGACAGAGCTCATATGGAACAAAATATCTGCTGAGTCTCAGGCAGACCTACTACTGTGAGACTTCCACCATCACCACGGAAATGCCCTCTTACGAGCTCCTTGGAAACAGTGGGGGCTTCTCAAGAATATTCTTAAGGTTCATCCTAGCCCAGCAAACCAAATCTGACACCCCTGTATCTGCCCTGTTAGCCTGACATGTCACTCGTGGAAACCTCCCTTTATAGCAGGCAGGCATTTTATTTAGGCATGCGTCTGTTGACCCACGGTGCAGTGTTAAAGAGAAGTTTTAGCAGCTTAGTGGAGAGAGAAATAAAAAGAAGAAAAAGATGAGTGTCTTCGGATGCTGAGTGTTTGGAGAACTCTGCAATGAAGTGTGGGAATAAACAACTTCTTGCAGATACTGCCCTCATGCTGCCTTCTAATTGAACTACATAGATCAAGGAGTGCTGCAGGGAAAACAATACGGTGAAGAATTTAAATGAGCCATAGGAAGGGATTAGTAAATTTGCAATCAAGTCAGGATACGGTTGTGAATATCACAGATAATAGATTTTGGCATATATTACCTGCAGCAACTCCTACAGGCATGGCCCCAAGCCTGGCTCCATGTTCTTTACTCCTTTATTGTATGTTACAGATGTCACTGCAGATCCCTCGTGAGAGCCCCCACTCCTGGTGTAGCACCTGTACACACAGATAACACCTACACAGATAACTCCAGTGCACGGCCTGGGATGCCATGTACAAGGCGGGCAGCTCGTTGGCTGTAAAGCCCTTACAACATGCGTTGAGGCCTGAGAAAGAAATCCTGTAAAACTTGGGTCTCCCAGTCTCCCTGTGATGGGACCTTGTCCCATCAGCTCTTCCCTCCCCTAAGCACCAGAGGTTGCCACACATCCCTTCTTCTCACTAAACACAACCACGTATTCCTAAAAGACTCCGTCTTCAAAGAGGGCAGGCTCTCCCCAGGAACAAACCATCTGCCCACAGGCAAAGGAAAGCACTGTGTTGTGTTTTCTAATTGACTACTCCCTATTGTGACACACTCTGTTAGTCCCCAGCTCTGCTCCTACCCCCTGCCTCTTCACCTCACCTGGCTGTTTCATCCCAAGTGCCCTTCTGCTCACCCCACAGTGTCAGCACTGCGTACAAATAACTGAAGATCCCCAGTGCTATCAGATAATAATCATATTGATTGTCCCCGGAAGAGTCCCGAACCCCAAAGGCAAAATTAGAGTTCCACTGAAGTCAGTGTGAGTTTTGCCAGAAAGTTCAATGCTGGCAGCTTTTCATCCAACATTTCTTTCACATTAGATTTAATTAGAGGTCGGTAATGAGGCACTTTTAAAATTCTCCACATCTGGAGAAAGAGAACCGTGATTAGAGTGTACAGCTATAATTCACAAATTGGATTGTTAGAACTAGTTTTCCTCTGCTTTTTTTCCCCTTCTTTGCCAGGAATAACACAATTAAACTCAGCGACTCCATGCGTAATCCAGTCAGGAATGGCCAAAGGATGGGGGTGCTGGAGAAACCTGCTGCAGGCCGCTGAGGTGGAGGCCTGACTGAGGGTTCTCCTTTCAGTTTTGATGAAACTCTGGTTACTTTACTGATGGTGCTTTACAAATTACAAATTAACAACAAGTCATCCAAGAAGATGCATTCAGATGGAAAAGAAAGTGAGGCAGTTAGAGGAAAAGAGTAAACACCCCTTTTCTTCCATCAGGTTAATGAACACAGGCATTTTTCTTGCCAAGTGTCCTCAGCTCAATCAAACGAGGCTGTGCTCCTGGGAAATGAGCACCTGCTAGAAGTGAAGAGGCTCTGGTTCTGCTGCAGGATCTGCAGAAGCCCATGTGGTGACACAAGCCCTGCGATGCCATGCCCCACCGTGATGGCTTGCTGCCTTAGTCCTCATCATGCTGAACAGTAAGACTGGTTAAGCTTTACATTCAACTACTACAGCATTTAATTCCCATCTGAATGACTGAGTCTGATAGATCTCTCCCCCGAGAACATCCAGGTATTAGGAACTGAATAGAGGAGAGCGTTTCATTTATTTTATGACACTGAGCAGCAAGAAGAAGAAACAAATAAACATCCAGAACTGGATGTTGTATCGGAGCGACAGCAGCGCTTGTTCCAGAAAATGGGTTCTGGGAAGAATCCACCCATGGCTTTGCAATCCATGCAGTGATGTCCACACACTGGGGAGGAATACACGACAACAGGGTGATGCTGCTGGTACCGAAGATGCTGATGGAAGATGCACAAGAAGGCTGCCCATGTTCAGTGAGCAGGGAAAATGGGCTGCTGATCAGAGAAAGAAATCAGGAATGTAATTTCATATTTCTTGGAAGCAAAACAGGAGTATTTATATTTCAGCATTCCATAGGAAGCTTTTTGTTTGATTTCCTAAGCAAGTATTTACTTGTTCTTGTTCCTTCAACATTCCAGATCAGAATGAAGCTAAAGACTGGAAGCTGAGCTCAACGTAATACTACAACATAAAGCAAAGTCAGGCACTAGCTGCAATAATGGCTGGAAACGTGGATTTCATTTCCATTTGCTTTCCTGAGTTAAGGCTCACTGGCTTTCATTAACATTTGGAAGAAATCACGCCGACTCCAACCCGATTAGAAGGGGAAGCCAGTAAATTTAACACGGATTATGGGATCACTGTCTGGATTAAGCTGACCAGAGAATGGCTTCAACCTTCACTTTCACAAAATACAATAGTTTCCATTTATGGATGCAAACGAATGCACAGTGTAGTTATCCACAACCATCTTCTATCTCCCTTCCCCGAGGATTACTACATTCACTCAGAATAATAAGCAATAAAAAAGTGGGCTGTAAAATCTGGTGATCTGCATGGCTTTAGCCACAGTCTGCTTCCCAGCAGTGAATGTTTGTTGTCCCTGAGCACAAACTGTGGAGACAGCAGACGATGGCCAGAAGTGTGCTGCAGTCATGGGGAGGACAGACACACATCCAAAGGACGCAGAAGGGCCCTCCTCAGAGGCAACCCACACTTGAATCATAGACTCCTTAGCGTTGGAAAGGACCATTAAAGGTCATCTAGTCCAACTCACCTGCAATGAACAGGGACATGCACAGCTAGAAGATTGTTCTTCAAATGGCCTTTGCTGCTTCTGTGGGAGCATGGAAAGGTGGCATTATTTCACTACGCAGCTTAGAAGAAATATCGAGTTTCTAACCTGCTTTTGGTCACTTAACAACAAAAGGAGTGATGACATTCAGTGTAACTGTAAGATCAGATGTTATCAATAGCCCAGTGCAAAGTGTAGGCCCTCATTCTGCCCTGAAGGTACCATAATTTCATCCTTGTCGAGGTACAACTGAGCATACCTACCAATGTCACATCCACTGGAAAAAAACAGATCTTGCATTATCCATGCAATGTGAGGTGCTGTCAGTGATGCTGAAGGGACTTCGATTGCTGTGTAGGCTATTTAACGCAATCAGGCTCTCATACAATTTACATGAGCCTGTTATTGGCATCACCTGAAATCTGATTAAAACCACAGAAGAGCTGTTGCCCTTGCATAACCCTTTCTCTGCTTGGGAAGTACTCATCAATTTTGCAATGAAGGGACTCGCTTCACTCCTCCAAAACGCTCCTGGAAATATGCAACTTTCAGAAAGCAAGGTGAGGCTTTGTGTTCTGGTGAGCAGCTGAGCAATTGCTATTCCAGCATTTCATGCTGTTACTAGAAATGGGCATTACAGTACCCAAGCTTTCTCAAATACTTGGAATTTCTAGATAGCGATGGGACGTTTTGGGACCTCTCACCTCTCCCGATGGCAAAACTCCTGGGAGCACAAGTATGGCCCAGAAGAATAGAAAACCTCCCACTCTCTCTTAATCTCCACTAAATCCCCTTACGTTATGTTGAATTAGATAACAGGCAGGGCATTAATATTCCTGCAGATAAGAAATAAGCTGCCCTCAGTTAAACAGCCCCTATGATTTATATCCATGTGAGCAATGATCATGGTTTAGAAGGTTCCACTTGCCTGGCTTTTATTTTTTGGTTTTTATTTTAAATCCATGTGCATATTCCAAGTAAACTTGTGAAGCTGCAGACAGAAGTTATTAGAGTAATGGGGAAAGCCTGATGGAACAAAGCTGATCCAGAATGTGGATTGAGGAATATTACATAACTATAAAATGTTTCCAGAAAGCAAGTGAATAGTGCCCTGAATCTGCAGAGATGACATCACTGCCTCCTAAGAACTTAATTCCCACAGATCCATTGTATCTTATTATTTACAGGGGAAGCACGGAGTGAGATGGTCTCCAAATGCAGCCATTAGGCTTAGGAAGGGCTGCTGCCTGCAAAGGCTTCAGGTTGAGTCAATGGCATATTAATTTCTTTGCCATCAGTTAACTTGTACAGCAGGAGTTAGGTGAGTAATTCCTTCTGCCTACTTGAGATGAGGAAGATCTGGGCAAACGACCTGAAATAACTTCTTTGATGAATGAAATTTCTTCTCCTTGGCAGAGAGCGTACATTGTAGTTTTTCTGAATGTGCTTATGATGGTAAATCATTTGTTCTATCATCATCCCAGCAAATGAAGGGAGATAGACTGTCAAGAGATAAACACCTGCAGTTATTCAACCAGCGTATTCAGACACATAAAATGCATCATTTGTGTAATTTTCTGTTCCTGAGTGCAAACAGATTCTTCCCCTAACAATATTTGCCAAGTATCTTCTTGTAAAATTGAGCACTTCTGCAAATATGTGTAAAGAAGGAACAGGAACACTCAAAACAAGAGATCCCCACCTGGACTGTGGCTACACTACTTTGGGTTCTCCTGCTGACTCAGTCTCTCCCACAGGCACAGATCGTTCTCCCACTTGGTTACCCTTGCTGCCAAAGAATCGAACCTGCAAATCTCCTGCCACACCTGCAGTTCCAATAAACCCATTAGAAATCCCAGCTGCGAAGATTTCACAGCATCAGGCAGGGAGATCACGTTAATAAGTTACACCTACAGTGTTTAAGCCCTGTAAATCTCTGCAGGAGTGATTATGTGCTCAGCGTGAGCTTCAAACAACGCAAGGCAGCAGGAAGGCAGGCGAGCAGAGGGAAGGCATCTCCCCTTGCCTCGTGTTCCCCTCCTTAGGGAGCAGCCTGCTCAGAGAATCGATTGCTGCCCGAGCCCCAGAGAAGCCTTTTGTGCAGCCAAGTGAAGAAACAGCCTGACAGACTGCTCCATGTGTCTAATCCTGCAAATCAGGACCAATAATCGTCTTAACTGTTCAGCAGATCTATTTTTTAATGAGTGCCACCCACTGTCTGACTTTCAGCTCCTGACTCCAGATGTGAAGCTATTGGCTGCTGGCTAATACTGGACTTTCACTGGGACCATATAATCCGTCAGGATTATTCAGTGAGATGCTTCCCTCTTGCTCTTACATAACCAAGGGGACCTTTCTGATTTATCACCGCAATCGAGTGTTTTCTAAATCCAGGCCAGAAGAGCTGTACACTGATGTTTATCCATTTATGCATACAGCGAGCATGCTGGACTCGGATAACTAGGCTTCTCATTTAAAGCTTTCTGCGCTTCAGTAATTGTTGCAATTAAATCTCAAATAGTAATGCTCAAATAGTAATAATCACTGCTTATGTGAAAGGAAATATTTATTTCAAACACCCATTCACTAGATAGTCAAATGTCCAGAAATCAGAGGATTTCACAAGCTGAAGCGTTCCTGAAATACACAGATCTGGGTTGAATGTTTGTAACAGAAAACAAAAATGTGTGATTTCTCGACCACAGCATCTTTCCCTCACACCTTCCTTCCCTCCCATTCTGTCCTACCAAGTGTTTCTGTAGTGACCTGCACGTTTCTGATGGCAGCCACTAACACAGCCTGCAGATGTTTGATGTGTGCCCTTCCCAGCCAGAGCTGCAGTGCCATCTGAGCAGCTCAGCCAGGGGCTCCGTCAGCCCGCTGGGGGACACGGGATGGGTAACTGCAAATATAGGTTTCCTAGGAAACCAGAAGATCCTCCAAATGTAACATCTCTTCATGACAATACTTCATTAACTGATTCAAATACTTCCTCTAGATTTCATTTGGTTTCAATGACTTTTATTTTTTTCATTTTGACTCTCTGAGCAGTAAAAAACTCATTTTATTTTTATCTACCTCTGAAGAACTATAGCTCATAGGAGATACAGCGGAGGTTACTGGCAGAACTGGAGACTGACCTTCCATCTCTGAACTGTGAGACCAGTGCTTCATCCCTTCCATAGACAACTGAGACATTTTTCATACCATCTGTTGTCCTAGCTGGAAGTTCGGATTTGTCATTATTATGTTTCAGTGATTACAAAGCACTTCACATTCATGGCGTGTTTGTACCGGCTCCACACATCGGTTACACAGCTGAACGCAATCAGAGTGCTCTGTGTGCTTTGTTCTTGGTTGTCTCTCTATTGCACAGGTTGGGATTTTTTCAACATTGGGTTAATCTGGAAAGGTTGAGTATGGTGTTTTTCCCACGTTTTGCATTTGATGTCGCTTGGCTGAAGGCTGGAACAAACAATGTGAGATGCAGGAAGAGATGAGGGGTGTGCAATTAGTGCCTGCTTAGCACACCTTGGGAAGGGCTGGACGACACTTGTAACGGTGCTGCCTGAACGGGACGGCACATGCAACGTCCTTTGCTACTTTAGGACAATCCCTAATGGATTCAAACACTACATCACTGCAATCTGATTTAAAAGGAGAAATAGCCATACACATCTGTTGTTTCATGGTCCAGGTTGGCTCTACTAAACTTCTGGGTATATTGCATTGGAGAAGCACCTTGTTGCTGAGGTCCCCATCCCTTCCATCCCTTGGGCCTTTACTAACAACCTCCAAGAAGAACAAAACCTTTAGAATGACACAAGAGCAGAGTGTGACTGAGGCCAGAGCTCAGTGGAAGATGTCACACCATAGATAGATCAAAGCAACCCTGCAGTCACTCACAGCCCCCACACACAAATACATGAGTGTGCTTGGAGAAGCTCTGGCCGTGGAGTCATCCCACAAGCAAATGTGCTGTTTGCTCACCTCCTCCTCCAGAGGATCATGGCTATATGGCTGGCATGTGGGGGAAGCTAACTGACATTCCTGAGCTGAGAGGGGGATGAGAAGTCTGACTGTGAGTGTGTACTATGAAACAGAAATAAAAGCAACCCCAGTCATTGCACATATGGGTACATTCATGTCATCTCAGCTTTTTTTCTACTGTGAAAGAAAATAAACTACAAGAGAGTCATCAGCAGCTTTTCTGGTTGCGTCCAGCTGTGCTTTTATAAATATTGTGGATTTAGAGGATGACCAATATTTCCTGACTCCCCCAGTCATCCTCCAATCCCAGTGTAACTCATGGGCGAGAGCAGCAAGCAGCACTGCAGGTCACTTGTTGGCTTATAAAAGAGCCTTTGCCCCAGCCAGCCAAGTTCAACCTCCAATATTCAGTTCTGGATCCCAGCGTTCCCACTGCCCAAGAACTTTTGCCAGTGAGAGACCCCAAACAGTCACTGTAGTTATTAGCCTGTAAAAAACAAACAATGAAAACAGAAAAGACTGCTTGGCAAATTGTCTACTAAAAAGAACTGGTTTATCAATACACCTTCTTAAAAAAAGAAAAAGGGTAATTGGAAAAGAGAGAAAGGAGTGAGTGGCTTGGCTGTGTTGTGCAGAATATATTATTCAGCATCCCCAGCAACACTCCACAGACCAAACGGCCTTAGGATTTCAGCAGACACCTCTCAGACAGCGCACATGGCTGTTTCAGTCTTAAAATCTCTCTGCTAACAAAATTTACATAACCCAGTGACAGATTGGACTCGTACTGAGGAGAGAGAAGAAATAATCAAGTGCAGGGCAGAAAATCCCAGACACCCGCTTGACTTTACTGCCAGAAAAGCCACGTTGGTTTCTTAAATTACACAGAACATGTCAACAAATAGCAATAATGCAGAGAACTGTGGCACAGAATGGCTTGATCCCTGTACTTATACAATGCCTGGCTTGTCCAGCTTGGGTCTAATCTTCTTCTTTAATATTTGTGGTTAGAGAAAAAGGAAATGCAACATTGGCACCAGTCTTGCAGAAAGATTTTGTGTGCAACAGAGAAGTGTTTCATCTGTGTTTTCTATCTCCTAACATATTTCTTTGGTAGCTAAATGGGATCAGTTGTGGAAGGAGGGCATTTTTCTTTCTAGTTTTTTTTTTGGAGGCTGATTCTTCTAAAATAAGGTCTGTTTACATATGTTACAGCACGTGAATTAGCACATCCATAGGATGGGCAAGGCCGGCGCCTTGGTACCAAACTTGGTCTCCCTTCGTGCTGAGGAAGCCATGGGGACAGGACCCTGCTGTTCTGCTCCACTCTACTTTCTCTTAAGAACAGTAGAAACTCAGACAGCAGTGATTTATATGTTTTAATATTCTGCCCTGTTTCTATCCAAGCTAATTTTTAAAATGATTTTAAATGGGGTTATTTAGCATAGTGGCTCAGAATTGCTTTTTTCAGCCAAGAAGTAACAAGTATTTTACCAGGTTTTGTCTCCCTTGTCTTGTTTTCCATTTCCTGATCAGCACTACCTTGCTTGGTAGAATGGAGATGATGTTCCTCTTATGCAGATGTTGCAGAGAGGCTGCTGCTTTGCTCTGAGACATTTAATGTGAATTTTTCTTTACGTTTGTTTTTCTCTTACATGCGTGATCTTCTCCTCCTCTTGCACTTACTTCCTCAGATTCCTTTCATTTTCTGTCCTCTGTATGTTTTGTATCCTTCCAGTTAATTTCAGTGCCACCCAGACTCCTCGCTCCCCTAGATCTTTTCAACTTGAGTCCTGTGGTCTTTGGTCATTTGCCTCCAACACCTATTAAGTATCCTGCTCACACACCTCCTGAAGGAGGTATCAAGCCCTGTTTCCACAAAGGAGAAATGATTTATTCCAGCTGACACACCAGATGGACGTACAGATCTCCAAAGATGGCAGTTCTAACACCCATCCTCTCGTTTGTTTCAGGCAACCACAGTAATGAAAATAAATGCCTCAGGCCTGACAGAAAGCAGGCGGCTGATTGCATTAACAGTGAGTTTTCCAGCCAAAAGCGGTTACAAATTAAGTAGCCAGCTGAGATGTTGAATAATAAACCCATGTATTCTGGCACAAATTGCCATCTGAGGCTTGCTCGCTCAGGGTTCCATCCACATAGGCATGGACAGCCTCAGCCTGCATCCAGCAAAGCATGGGAGCAAGTGATGATATTAAGGGCATGTAGTACATATGGAGCCCAAGGAACAACTCACACAGTGAACATTAAGCCCATATTTAACAACTTTGCTACAGTAAGGCCAGAAAACACTACTGAGCATTTAGTATATATAGGAACAAGCACCTCTTTAAATAAAGCAAGTGATGAGTCACTTCAAGTGTGCACTATCAGGAATAAAAGCAGTATTTCTCCTGCAGTAGATACAGATAGCCCATAATACTTGACAGAATTTAGTATTTAAACCTGGAGCAATAACATTCAGAAAAGAGATTGGGCGTGAATTTCCAACGTGATTATTTCAGCAGACCCCACCAGCCGTGTTTCTCATAAAGGCTGATGTCGTGTGTCTGAGGTTCACAAGTCGCAGTGGAAGCAGAAATATAATTGCAGAAACATAGAATCCAACATCTTGAGGACTCGCAGGTTACTGCCCAGGTGTTCAAATTCTTTCCACAGGAGGCAGCTTTGTGGGAAAATGTTTCAGCTAGAGCCATTGCTGCTATATAAAGAAGCCAAAAATCGACAGCTCCATGGGTATGAACTGCAAGCAACATTTTCATTGCAACAACACTGTACAGAATCTATGCTTCAAGGTTCCACAGCATGAGTTCCGTGTCCAGGAATCTGGTGGTTCCAAGAGCTTTAGGTTATATTGAAATTAAGAAGAAAAATAAAAAATCAACACGAATACTTCATGGTTGCAATGGAAAGATTTTAAGAGTAGCCTAAATATGCCTTTCAGAACCAACAGGAGGTACGAGGTAAATTTCTTCATTTTTTTTTTTGTAAAGCAGTCATAATTTAGGAGGCCTCATTTGTGATTTGATGGCAATACTCTGCAAAGTACCTGCTCCATCCATATGAAATCCGGCTGACTGGTTTGAACGGCTGACTTAAACTGCAGCACATGAACAACTACATTCCTAAATCAGAGCTGTCAGAGGGATATTCTCCAGCAAGATTGAATTTTAAGATCTCCAAATTTCTCCAGCTGAATACCCTGTTCTACTTGCCTACAGTCACAGTGAAAGAAGTTCTGCATTAAAAGGAAAATTAACTGCATATGATTTTGATCACTGTTTCAAGCACTGAAGAGGGAATTGCCAACAGCTTTCAATGGTTTCAATATTGAAGAAATGTACTTGTTCCTTATATTGGTAATGTTTGTTCTACTTTCAAAATCAAGTGTTGTCCAGTGCCAGAACATCTCTGGGGTTCTTCTGTACTGATAAATTCTACAGTGCTAAGATATACCTACAGTATTTTCATTATGAAGGCTTTGACAATGTGACCCATTTGCCTGCGTAGGACTTGGAGCATCCAGTTTGACTTCATTAACTTTGTGCACTCATACGTCTTTTGATTGTCTTCCTCTGCTTCCCCGTGTGCTTCATGGCGCTGGTAAGAAAACAAACAGGTAAGACCTGCTCACCTCTGTGTCATCCCCTGCTTCTTTGCCCTACAATTAAATTTCATGTTTAATTTTTTGAAACGATCAGAAGGTGCCTTGAGGCAGACTAGAGGACAAAACTGATCTACCGAACTGCATTTGTTCTCCTTTGTAACAAAGGAGATGTCGTTCTTTATACCAAGGAATATCACAGTGACCGCTCCCTGTTTATCGCACCAGCAGGCAGGCAGATGATAACAGCAAGCACTGCTCCCACAGTCCCTCACAATCCCATCACAAGGGCAGTCAGCACAGCTTCTTTTTTTTTCTCAGTTCATTTGCATTCTTTTTGGAATAGATGACCACCAGCTCCAGATGTCTCTAATAATTAGAGCATCTGAGTAATTCAGCACTCCCAAGTACTAGCACAGTGTAAGCAGAACAGATGGCCAATCCTACTGCCTTGGACGTACATTCTTCTGACGTGTGAGATGGGAACTGCAACACTAGAGAAGTGAGGTTTGGGGCTTGTTATTAGCTTTATCAGTTGACTGACATTTTGCTGGAAGACATTTGGGCTATTTCTGGTTTCCACACGTGCTCATACCTAAATTGGAGATGAAATCGCAGCAAGAAGTGAAAACTGTTATGATGCAGCAGTCAACAGAAGGATGAAAGTCAAGATAGATTACAAAACAGACACATATCTTTAACTTAATATTGAAGGGCATTCTTAACAGCACTGGCTGTGAGTGGGCATATTCTGCTCCACGACAAAAGAACCACTTTCCCAGTACAAGGAAGTGGTATTACCTGAGTAGCAACAAAATACAGTGAATGTAGTTTGCTGTTATGTCAACTTCCTTTAATAACCCCACAGGAGTGAAATGTGTGTTAAGTGCCTTGATGCACAGCGACAATTATTTACATGAAATCTGGTTTTGAATTTCTGAAGTCTTCTGCAGGTTTTAACCCATATTCACTCAAATGTACACTTCAAACCAAAAGCTTTCGTTAGAAGTTAGGCTTCTCTGCTATATTTCCAGAAAGATTGACTCTAAATCTCGCTCCATTGCCCACACTGAAGTTGTGTTGACACTTTAAATGAGTGAATGGTGCTTTACACTGCCTTCTGTATGTTCTACTGGGCAACAATATGCAGGTTAATGCATCCAATGCTGGGAAAGCGAGCAGTAAGAGTTCCCCTGTGAGTGCTATCAGATATATTCATAACAAGGCTTGGGGCAGTTAATTTTATAGAGATCATTTACAGTCCAGGTGTTTTCCTGCCAGAATTCCACATACAAAAACCATCTCACCTATTGCTAACTGCAGTAATGCATGATGCAGGCCAGACTCTGCTATACAGACAGCATATTGCTGCGTTGCATGAACCATTGCAAACACGATGCAAGCATCCTCAAGGGTCTGATCCTTTCCTAAGCTGGTAACAAAATTTCCATCTTTTCCAGAAGTGCAGGATAAAGCTCAGGTTTGCTGGTTGTGACCCACACAACAGTACAGGTTCCCATCTTTACAGCCTGAGATATTCTGCTATCTTTGAAATACGAAAACACAAACATTGTAGCCTGGTGTTGTAAAGAATATTATGGCCTATCTCTTGATATAAGAGGAGGGCAATAAAGCTGTCAGAAGGTCTGGAAAACATCA
Source organism: Pavo muticus (assembly GCA_016647715.1). Taxonomy (NCBI): domain Eukaryota; kingdom Metazoa; phylum Chordata; class Aves; order Galliformes; family Phasianidae; genus Pavo; species Pavo muticus. The sequence continues at coordinate 4,436,166 of JACDJE010000160.1, read as the reverse complement.
CTTACAAGGAAAGACAGGAACTGGGAATGCTTAGTCCAGACAGTAAAAGAAGTTATAACAGCCTTAAGCTACAGGAGATGATTTTGCTGACTGCTTTCCTCTTTGCAGTCTCCATATCCACTGGTGATAGGCAAGAAAGAATGGGCTTAAAATGCAGAGGGAGATTGAAAATAAGAAAAAAGCCAACAACTGCCCTTTTGCTTTGGAATGGATCAGCAGAGGAAGGTCTGGGTTTGCCACTGTGGCAAAGGAGAGGGGTGGATGACAAGGGGATTGGCTTAGGCAGATATCTGCTAGAAACGGCACAGAAGTCATTACGCCTGCTTGGGGATCAGGATTATGTGACCCCTGGAAGTTCTTTCTCACCCTGTATTTTATTGCTCTGCGTTAAGTACAGCTGGAAGTTTCCTGCAGTGCCTCCAGGTGAAGATGAGTCTACAACCAAAGGCAGCAGCATTTTTTCCAAGGAGAGTCTCACCCAGCAACAGGGGATATACGGCTGTGTTAGCTGTCCCTGTGTGCACCGAGGAAGTAATTCATTTGAATTGCAGCATTAAGTATCTCCTCCCTCGGTTTCTTAATAAAAATGGCTGTAGTAAAACCACAGGTGCTCAGTTGTCTTTCTGACAGTCTAAAACTGGAATATTTTACAGTGAGACTTTTCTCCTACTTATTTCAACCCACAACTAATTTCCAGTCCCACGTGACGCTTAGAAACTACTACAGTCACGCTGCCCCCCATCCTCAAGCAAGCAATGACTGTACATGCACATTTTCCTGCAGCAGGTGTGCATTTTACCAGCGTGGAGCTGGAACTGGGTACTTGCCAGACTGCTGGTGTTTCAGAATGTATCCCCTTGTTCTCTCTGAGGTACTCACCTTATGCTGAAATCATAATCTAGGTACTTCATTTTGCTCTGTTGTGTCACGTATTTTAGAAAGATATCCAAAAAAGGATTAAAAAAATGAAACCTTTTATATATATTAATTTGGAGCACATCGCTAGAGCAGATAATGTACCCTCGATCTACCTGCTTCTTTTTTGTTTACAATGTCATTATTTACTCTTAGTGCATTAATAGATAGAACAGGTTTCAATGGGAGAATTGTCGTGGTGAGAAAACTGACCGCTGAGCAAACCCACACTGATAGGACTGCATGCCTTGGGTAGCCAAGAGTGGAGTAATCACGTATCAGATGCAATTAGGCTTCTTAGAGAAAGCCATACTCACATGACTCTTTCATTCCAGAAGTGCAGGACAAGCACTGCCTGTTGAAATATTGAATGGCAAATGAATGCCCAGACGCCTTTATTATTCCTAGTCATTGAAACAAACGCTTTTATATTTAATTATGGCAGAGAACTGGGAGATGAACATCAGACACATAGAAAGGCTAGTATTGGGTTCTTTTTACTTAATGAGCACTATGCTGCCAGTGCCAGGTATCCAGAAAACCAACCCAGAGATCAGCTCCACAAGCAATGTGGGTCACTCGTGTTAGCAAGTAACCTGAATACAGCTCAGTGCCCCGCAGAGACTGGCTGTGCCAGAGCAGTTTTGGGGACCTGCTGGTGCACTCACTGTTTGTCCCATTCCTCTCCAGTTTCTAAGAGGTCCTGCAGTCAAAGTTTCTCATTGGCTTTATCATAGAATCATAGGATCATAGAATGGCCTGGGTTGAAAAGGACCACAATGCTCATCTAGTTTCAACCCCCTGCTATGTGAAGGGTCGCCAACCACCAGACCAGGCTGCCCAGAGCCACATCCAGCCTGGCCTTGAATGCATCCAGGCAGGGATGGGAGGATTATGCTTTAAATATAACATATTCTTAACAATCTGATCTATGGGACATGCAGGTTGTCACATAAAGTTAGACACTGGCTAAAATCCCCCACAAACACTGCCTAATAATAAAATCACTAAAATATTGTGACCATTTTGCTGTAGCTGTTGGACCCAGGCTCGTGACAGCCTGAGAGATGGGCAGAAGTACATGTTCCTTCTCATTCTTTTCAGACTCAAATATAATCCCGAAGATAATAAATATTCATGATGCTAAATATTTAAATTCTTCCACCCCGCTGGCCTGGATACTTCCACATTCACCAGAAGACAGAAAAAAGAGTTCTAACATATGTAAAAAGCTAAATAACAAAACCTGTGCATTCAGCACACATGGGTGAGTTTTCAGGGAATAACAACGGTGATAAAACATTCCATATGAAATAGAGATGAATACACTACAAAGGCATGGCAATGATAAATGACTTTCTCAGTGTGAAGTGGCTCACAGAGAACTACGGGTCAGGGTCAGCTCATTTTACAGACCTCAAGGGTTAGATATAAATTTTTAGACCCAATTTGATTCTAGAGCTCTTCAAGCTTCAAAGCCATTTGCCACAGGCCTGCCACACTTCATCAAGAGCACATGCTTTTTTTTCTTGGAATAACCAAGCTGGGGGTGGAAGGCATTAGTAAAACAAATGGGCAACGGGCCAGTCACATTTGAGTGTTACTACAGGGCAGATATATTGGAAATATAAAGCCACAGACCCTCAAGTCAGACCATTCTCCCTTTTCTTTAAACATCTTATTCATGGAAAGTGGAAATGGGAGAGAGAAGCGTAAGACAAAAACAGATAATACTGGAGAACCCAGCCACAGTAAGCCCTCTGTAATGGGAGTTCTCAAATCAAGCACTTGTAGCTGACGTGTCCCCATAGCAGGCTGCAGGGCAGGCTTCATAGAACTTGCAGGGTTCCAACCAGTGGGAACCTCTGTGAAAGGAGCTGCTCCTCTCCCACCAGGCATGGGAAGGGTCTCGGTCTTGACTGAGACCTGAATGCTCTCTTCTCTTTCCATACTCACTAACTGAGGCATCTGGCTCTCCTCTCACACGTGATTTTTACTGGTTAGCCTTTGTTTTCCAAAAAAACAGAATAACCCACATATCCATGAAAAGAAGTTGGCTTCAGCATGTTGAATATGAAAAAAATCACTAGGAAACACCTTCCAGATATATGACTGAAGTGACACTGACTCCACTTATCCAACTCTAAAAACATAAAGACAGCAGCCAACAAAAAAGCCAAACAAGTTCAACCTTGGCAGTTTGAATGAAGCATTTCTTTCATTTCCATATGTGTGAATGATGCTGAATTAATGTATAGTTTGAAAGGCCTTGCTCCAACACTAGGCCTTTGAATATAATATTTTGTTCTCTATTTCTTTCTCCTACTTTCTATTCTATAACCCTGGCATGTATGAGGTACTTCTAGGTCTTTAGATCTTCAGGGTTTCATTCACCTTGGAACAGCTGCACCAGGTCACTTGACTGCAGTACCAAAATGTGTTATTAGGCATTACGCAGTGATCAGCAATAGGAATTCAGAGTTCTTAGGGAAGTATGAGTCAAGAGTTAAACACTTTCTAGAATCATTTTGAAATACCATTCTCAGAACTGGAACTCACAGAGAGTAAAACGCCCCAAGTTATGAAATTTCAGACATAATTTCATTTTCAGGATTTGATGTTCTTGGAATTTTCATGTCAAGCTTTTAAGTATAAATATTTACTGTTTTGTTTTGTTTTGTTTTGTAAATCATGTATTTTATGAAATGTTTGGTGCAAAAATTTATACAACATTACAAAAGATATAAAATGTGCACAGACTCACTGGACTCCTCAGAAGCTTTAAGAGTTCACGGAGAGCGCTGCTTCCAAATGGGGATGGAAACTCAGTGTGGGTTTTTAGGAGTTCCCAGACTCCTAAAAAGTCCCCAGATTCCATCATCCACCACCCATCCTACCACATCAGTCTCATCTCAAGCTTCAGTACCATCCTTTCTAACCCTGGCTCTGCCAGCTGCACAGGCTACAGGAGCACCACGTTCCCGGGACCAGGTGTTTGCTCTGGCTGTCCTGGGATCCCACGTTGCAGCAGCATCCAGCAGTGGGGAGGACTTCTCCTTGCACTCTGGCTCGCAAGCAAGTGAACCTGTGTGTGCTGAGGTACAACACGCACTAAAGTTGGATCAGTGAGGGGATGAGGATCCTTGAGCATGCCACAGATCGCTCCAGTGAAGAAGGAAAAGTGCAATCTCTGCATCTCAACCTCAGCAGGATAAAAAAAAAAGCAGTTCATTTCCCTTTCTGAGACTGCATTAAACCTGGTGAGATACTTCGATGCTGTGCTAATGAGCCTACACAAGCACTTTAGGTTGGAAAAATATCATTCCTAGATAGCAGCCTGTCTTTCCTTCCTTTGCTATCAAAGATAATCTTCAGCTTTTACACAGCCAGTTCATCCACCAGAGCTTTCTAAGCAGTTTCCAAAACCTTTCTACACTTTGCCCTGGAGATACTTAACACAGGAAAACATATGGGGTGAGGAACCATATTACACTACCCTCTTTCCTCACCTTCCCTAAGACAAAATGTTTAATACGAGCACAATCTGCCAATGTCTCCCACATGACAGTGCTCTGCATCTGTGTGACCATCTGACAGCTTAATCTGTCTGTTTCATAAGATAATTACTGAATGAGAAATTAATATTAGCACAGCAAGCCATGCCGTGTCTAAATTAGTCAAGTTCAGATACAATTTATAATTTATAATAACATAAAATGGAACTTTGAGCACTTCATTGAAGGCGTGTCCTTGCCAATGCAGGAAAAACACTTTTCTTCTTAACAAATTGCTTCTTCACATGTTTTCTTTGGATGTATTTTGTGACTGCAACCAAAAACCAGTGCTACTGTCCTGCTAACCAAGTGGATGCGACCCGACACCTTTTGATGTGGTGCTGACAAGGCGTGAAGGAAGCCCAGCCTCAGGTTTCGGTGTTCTTAGCTGACAAGGACAGGCAGGAGGGATCCAAGGGCAAGGCAGGAGGGCAAGATAGCTGCTGGCAAACCGCACCAAACAGGCTGATTTCAAACCAAACATGATACCATGGAAGAGATGGGCTCTCTGATGACAGCCGTAACCTCCTTCTCCTGTAACAATTCTTTCCATGACTTAGTCACTAGTTTTAATGGTGAACTTTCACTGCTTATGAGAGAAATTAGCTTAATCAAACCACTGCTGTTTGATTAAACCATTAGTAAGACATTTGACATGAGCAGGACTGTATATTAAAAGGAGAAAAAACAGGCTCTAGGAAGAGAGATTTTCCTGCATTTAATGTCAAAGGAAAACCATTCCAATAAGAGAGCAAAACCAAGACTTGCCAGCACAAAACTATTCATTGGTCATGCAGCTCTATACATACAAAAGTAATGAAAGATAATAATAACAATAACCTACTTTGGAATTTCTAATGAGTAATGTCTTGAAAACAATAAGACAGTTGGAATGTTGGGGTTTTTTCCATGAATACAGTGTCTTAAATGAGTTAGTAATGGGATAGTACTTTCAGAGTTCTCATTCATAATAATACAAGATACAACTCTTAATAAAATAAGAACAATGGATAGATTCTGTTTTTGTCTTTAAGTCAGACTAAATAAACTTCAGTGTAGCCAAGTGCACCTGGAGAAAAGAAGGAAAGCATCTGCTGGTACTGTAACATGTCCCCAGGGGCCTTGCCTTGTGAAGGGCATGGCGAAGGCCAGCCTTGAATTCAGGAGCTGGCAGGGTGCTGGGGCTGGGTGAAACGGTCACAGTTGCTTCACTAGGCTCAAAATAACACTAAAACAGCCATTAATAAACCAGCAGTCTGTATTCTGAGCATGTCTGGGATCAGTAATTAAAAATTGATTTTTAAAAACTTGAATGTAATAGGGATACAAGGATATGGGAATAGCCGTATCTCCATGCTGCATCTTCAGCTGGAAGTTTTCCCTTCACAGCAAATCCACTCCAACTTCCATATACCAGGCATATGAAATCAAAACACTTGTTCAACCAAATGTTGTGCATAACTTACTGTTAGAATTAGAAATCTCATGAAATGAAAATGTTTATAACAAGATGTTCTGAAAACTTTGGAATCTGCTATTAAGGACCGTAGCTTTGGACTGCATAGCTGTAGTCTGCTGGTACTCTGAGGACACCCTAGGAGAGAGCCATGTTGTGAATTTAATAGGACAAAGCTTCAGAACAGCAAAGAATTGTCAGTGAAATTTATTATTAAAGGATGAAGTTAAAATGTAAAACCATTAGCAAATTAAGTCCATAGTAAATAGATTCTGGAAGGGACTACAATTCAAAGGACTCATCGGCTTAAGATGTGCTAAAATCAGCCAAAGAGTCTTTTACTGCCTGCAGTGAATCTGAAGTTGAAGATATGAATGATATTAACATTCCATCCCTACAGACCTTTTCTGCACACAATCTAAAGCTCAGTATTACTTTACTGTAGTCTAAAACATTCAGCTTTGGCCTTGGCCTGAAAAGATAAGGTCTGTTTCTTTCTGGAACAAGAGCTGACGTATTTTGCTTGTCCCGTCCTAAGAACAGTTTCTAGCAATTAACAGGACAGCATCTTGTATGACTGGATGAACAGAGTAATCCTGGGACAGAGGAGAGCATGTTTACTGCTCACATTGTATGTATCGGCAAATTGGGCAATTAACGACAGTTGTGGAAATTCAATCAGAGTCTCTCAGTGAAACCAGAGCCCCAGTTTTGCCTTGAAAAGAGAAAATGTTTTCAGACAGCACCAAAGTCCAAACAAACCGCAGTGCCTGGCATAGCCTCTTGCATCTATTTCAAGGGTGAGCTTTCTGACACAGCACCATCTGCTTGTCCTGTGTTTTTACCAGACAAGAGGGTGTTCAAGTCTATGCCTTGGATTCTTAAGCTCTGCTGCAACACCGCTAATGACCAAGTAATAGCAAAAACAATCTTGTCTTTGCTGGCAGAGAGCCAGCATTGATTTCTAGACAATAGTCGTGTAACAAAATATTGGGTTTTGCTGGAAATCGCTGACCCATAATAGAGCAAAAACATCAGAGGAAGAAGATGGCAAGATAGACGTGCTGCAGAGGTGGCTGTACTCCAGTACCCTGAAACATTTCCTGCTTTGAGTTGGAATGTAGATTATGAGATACGCGCATGATACATGCATTATGAGATAACACTTCTGTAACAGTAGAATAATTATTTGCCCGACCCAAATGTGGACCTGGAAACGGAGTGCTTACAAAGTCCTGCTGTCAAGATATGCTGGGATATGAAGCTTCACAAAGCTATTTTGTAAAGTTAAGAACCCATCCTAAAACCAGGAAGACATTATACCACTTTTCCTTTTCCCAATCACGTTTAGTTCCTTCTCATGCCACGAATAATGAAGAACTTGCAGTTCAAGCTATCCCCTCCATGTCCTTGGGTCCCTTTTAGCTCATTACAGAGCTCTGCCTGAACTTGGTGACCAATTCTGTTGATGGTGCACAAAAAGGAAGATGATTTAGCTGCTTTTCTCCTAGCAGGATTGCTTCTGCAAAGCTGAGGGAGAGCAGCACTGCCAGTAACAGCAGCAGTTCTGAGTTCAAGCGAGGAATCAGAGGTGCTGGGTGAAGTGGTACAGTTTTTACCTTAGTCATTGTTCAGAGTAGGCTGCTTTCAATTGATGCCCTCTGCTAATCTCTCATTGAGATCGCAGCATCTCAAGTACTCTCCCTGTTTTTATCTTCTGATGCACTTACAGATAAAGGAAGTAAGCATCTGTATTGATTTTCCAAGCTTTTGCAGTAGCGTGTGATGCAGAGCTCAGAGAACACAAACAATAATACACCCTACCGTCAGCTCACTGATGGAAAGTTGTACTGTAATGCATAGTTTCATCAGCATGGACTGATACACTGAGGTGAGGCCTGGGAGGAAAACAGGCTGCTGGAAGCTCTTGTGAAAAGGAAAAAAGTAGTGCAAAAGTAGTGCAAAATGGCAGCACCAGCAAACAGCAACAATCAGAGGGGTGGAGGGCTACAAAAACTCGTTAGGTGTGTGATTAGGAACCAGGGAGTTGAAGTAGGCCATCAGAAATGGTAGTTGAGCAACTTTACTGCTATTTCTGCTGCCTATGAGCTACCTATGACCTCATGACAATTTGGGTCATTTCATTCTAATCAAAACTTTTTCTTCTATCCAAATAAATGGGCTGGACTGACTACTTTTCAAAGCAGCCTCCTCTGTTAACTGAGACAGATCTTTATGAAGTAATACCCTACATTTAAATCTTTCTATAACACTTTTAGAAAGGGAAGCTTTAAATAGCAACATCTTGGACAGAATTCATCCTGTGCACAGTCTGTAAATAAACTGTCTGCTCTAATGTAGAATGACCAGGGAAATAAAGTTTCTGCAGCCCATTTCTGAAACAATTTTTTTTACCAAGGCTAAAAACATTTCAACTAAATATGCTGATAATGTTTGCTTCCTCCAAGAAAGGGGGCGCACGGAGCCATGCATATTGCATTTGTTCTATGTGAAATTGGTTAAAATGAACTGCAGCAATTCTGACTTGAGTATACGATGAAATATCACTGCTACAATGTGCCTTCGAATTCCCTTTTCCCTCTTGCTTGCTGCCATACAGTTATATGCAACACAACTGCCCAGTTATTTCCCAGGCAGGCAATAAGAACCCACCCGGTAATTAAGTTACCTCACTTGAATGTCAGATGTATTTTGAGTCATATTTTGAGTCATGGGAATGTTTCAGCATCTCACATACCTTTCCTGTCCCGTTGTTTAATTATCAAAGGAGCAATGAAAAGGAGAACAGGATTGAGGTGTAGATGAACATGAATTATTGAAAGGGACTAGGAAGAAAGCACTGCAGAAACAGGAGCAGCTGTCATTGAAGCTCTGCATAAGGGCTGTGAGGAGGTATCAGAGCTATTTCCTCAGAGAAGCCCCCCTCTCTTCAGGAGCCTGAGTGACCTGCAGGCATTTTCTCTTGTCCAGCCCAAACATCAAGACTGACCTTTTGTGTCTTTATTTTAATCATTCATTTTACTTCATGTTAACACCCATTCAACAACTGCAGATGGTTCCCATGTTGCTGGTAATGTCTCATGTTCTTTGTTTTCTGTGTGCCTTTTTTTGCCCCAAAGACCAACGTTTCATGGATAATTTAACTCTGCAAACACTATCCCTTTCACATTCTGCACATCCTTTTCAAACAATGAAATTCAAAGCCACAGGAACTGAAAACACTACTCCAATTTAATCCATGATCCGTGTCATCATCTTGTTAAATAACTCTGCAAGCATCTTTTGACTAGTTGGATGGACTACATGAATGGAATCGTGTTATGTTTGCTTTATGCTATCCCATCATATTATACAACCAAGCTGCATTGCTGCTCTCCAGACACTTGCTTGGGAAGTGTCTGGAAGGCATTGCATTAATCTTTCTTCCTACTTTATTTCTGTTTTCCTTTAGATTATCCCCCAAACTGGACATGTTAGTCTGTTTTCCCCCAGGTTCAGTCTAATTTTATTAATGCTTACCATTTTCTCTAATCTCTGTAGCTCCATCACTGTCTCTCTATCTATCCTTCCAGACATTTCCTTTGATTTTATCATTAATTAATGCATATTTGTAGGGTTTACAACAAAAACTCGTTTACAGATGTGAGTCACACACCCATTCGTTGCCCAGTCACTGGCAGTCAGACCTTTTCCAAATCATTGTGTTGATAATTTTAAGATTACAACAAATGAAAGACTTTCTGATTATTTTTCCCCTCAGTGTTTCAGCACTTGCAGATAACAAATCCTTCTGACTTTGGAGGATAGCAGGAGGCAGGGAATACAGATTCGAGAACAGAGTGACCAGTAAGCAAAACGGAATGGCCAGGATGTCAGCAATGGGTGGGGAAGCTCACAAGGGGCACCTGAACCTTCCCAATCCTTGTGCAGTTGCATGCCAAGGCAGCTCCCTAACGTACCTTACAGCAATCCAAAAGTTCCTCTTCAGGAAGGGCTGACAAAGCACCCATCTATTGACAGCAGCCATGATATAGGTTTTGCATTACTGAGACTTTTTACTGCTGAAGCCCTGTAGTCCTGCAGGCCCAGAGAGATTCGTCCCTGGGCAGCAGTTTTCAGACAGATTATAAGATGGGTCTGAAAAGGAGGTTGGAGGGGAGAGCTTGGGGTCTCACCCAATGGTGAGCTTCTAAAAATGCTCACTAACAATGTTCTCAGCAAAGCAGGTGGAAAAAAAACCAAAACCAGCACATGGAGGGAAAATTCCTTCCTTTTGTCTCAAACAGGAAAGTTAAACAGCTACTCAGAGCCCACTGGATGGGGGTCTTCCCATGGGTTTGCAGAGACCAAAATGCAAGCACAAAGTCTTTTTCTATTAGTTTTATATTCGTATGATCAAATCATAATATCTTTTTAGATATTATAGCTATGATATTTAGATATTTAGATATTATAGATATGTTAGCCCCAGTGAAGCTAACATTTCATTGATTAAAATAGATACAGATCTCAACGAGGTACTGTCTAAATTATTAATGAGCTTAAGGGCACTTTCAACAACCGGGTGGTACAATATGCACAGCAATGCCTTTTATGTATATTGTGTTTTAATGCAAGGTCTCAAGCCTTGGGAGAAACCATGATTGGAATGATTTTATTTATTTTTTTTGACATTTAATGCCCCATAAATGCAGAGCTGGATTTGTATGGTAATTCATTGGAACAGTATGATATTAGAAAAAAAGAAGATGAAGTAATCAATCTCTCAGCAACAACTATAAAGATATTTTCAGGCTTTCCTTTGCAAGTTTTAAATGATTTGAGATGTAAATCCTAACAGAAGAAGGGAAGCAAATCGGTGATATTCAGTATTCAAACCCACCTCACCTGCTTAGCGATTCACGTTTTGATCTGGCAGCTCATCACAGCAGTTAATGTTTCTGTTTTCTGTCTGAAAACAAAAAGCATTGCTGTATCTGATCCTCGAGCTGTGCACCTTTAGATGGCCACTGTTACTGAGAACTTATCTGCCTATTAAAAACAGTCCTCTTTAGCATAGTTAGTTGAAGATCAACTTTTTAATAGCTCCTGTCCTTCCCCCCTAATTGGAGCTTGCTGTTCTGTCTTAATAACAGAGTTCTCAGAGTACAGGACCACAGGGGTTATATGCATTTGATTTACGACTAGGAAATGAAGGCTTAGAGGCATTAAGTGATGTGTCTGGGATGACACATGGTGATTTTAACAAAGGTAGGAAAGAGAGAACTTCTGCTTTGTAACCACAGTGCTACCTTTTCTCTTTCAGTACTGCATCGCCCGATGGCAGACATCGTGTTGTACACACTGAGTCAGGCTTGTGTTTATGGACACAGACAAACACCCACGACCCTGCGATCTCCAGAGTCAGTGGCACTTACGGACATACCACGTGAGCCCTCCCTTAAGCAGAGAATGACGCTGAAGACATTTGAAATGTCTGGTTAAGTTTCTTCAGTTTTCCTTCCTAGCAAATTTGCAACACCTTATTCTGCCTACTTTCCTCTTTTAATCCTTCAGCAGGTGTTATTTTCCCCTAACTCATATGGTGGCACAAATACAATTTCTTCTCAGCCTACCCCTGTGTAGATAACCTCTCGATGAAACAAAGATTATCTTCTTCTTAATCACACCTCTTCCTATTGACCATAGAAATGCATGGAAATGGTAAAAAATAACTACCCAGGTACTCAAATGGCAGTCAAATATCAGGCTTGTGGAGGGTCTTAGGCTGCAGCAGGAGGCATATCAAAATCTGTGTGCTGTCCTGTCTTTTGGGCATTTGTGGTATTTCCAAGATCCTCAGGTTGATCATTGCAGTGACTGTTTTAATGCTGGTCATGAAAATGGTGTGATTCATAAATGCTTTGGAATTTTGAAACGACAAGCACTAGGTGAAAAAAAATGTGTATATGATTTCCGATTTCAATTTCACCAAAGGTTTTACGATGTCGAATGTTCTCTACTTTACAGATACATCAAAACACACAATGTAAATCTACCTGCAGAGTTAGAGGGAACATGAAGAAACCTCCTATTTATTAGCAGCAAGCTCACGCTGATTATCACCAGGGACTTTTTTAATTCCTCCAGCTTCCAGGCTCTCAGTGAGGAAAAACATGCAGCCCATCAGTCTTTTCCTTGATGTGCATGCAGCCAGACAGATGTGCCCTTTCGTTTGAGCTCAAGCAAGGGAAGGTTGCACACGTTTCCCATAAAACATTTTGGCACCTCCTGTAGGACCGGAGCTCAGAGGTGGTAGAAATACTTCTTCCTGAAATGCGTGGTGCTCGGGGTGAGAACGAGCACCAGAACTGTCAGCAGGAGGGAACTGTTCTCCAGATCAGGTTATGGAAGACCTCAGATTGTCTTTCTCTCAAGCTCTCTGATTACTTGGGGATGACTCACCGAGTCTCTTGCTATGTGGATAGATAATAGCACCCAGCTCTAAGCCATGGCATTTTTGTTCTGTTTCCTCTGCCCATGCCACATCACACTCTAATCCTTAAAACCTAAGTGATACAGCCTTTATGCACCATGCATTGAGATTGACATGGGAGTGATCATCCATGTGAAATTCGTTTCCTTGTGTTCTGTACATTAACAGGGACGGTTTTCTGGAGTCCAGAGGAGATGAGCATAGAAAACGTAGGGAAATAGAACTGAAGTTAATTTCTAGGTGCAGCCTTTGTGCATGGAGAAAAGTGAAAGGACACAGAAATTTGTGCATTACATATCATTAACCTCACCAGACTTCTATATATCTAATATATGCTCTGAGTATTTCTTTGGCTTTTGCAGTATTTTGCCCTTTTTGGCCCTTTTGGCCCTGTTTGGCTTTCATCAAACTCGGCAAAGGAGAACCAACTCATAAAGACAGTGATGGAGAGAAGGGAGAAAGCAATGTCCCCAGTATGTGTGAGTCAGTCTTCTGAGACAGTTTGTGGTGCATCAGGAGCCTGGCTCACAACTGGCGTTTGTGAAGGCTGGGATGAGCAAGCAATATGTTACACAAGTGCTTAACAAATCAAGGGTACCACAGCCTGATTTACCCCACGCTCCTGTGCGAATGCTATCATTATTCTGCTGGAATCAATAACACTGCAACTCGCTAAGGCTTGAATAACGAAGAGGTGAATCTAGCCCTTTACTGTCAATTTAATTATCCATACAAACTAGGCATTTGGCAAGAAAGGCCATTTCTATTGCTCCATAAAGACAAATTATGAAGGAATAAACAGGAACATGAGGCTAACATTGCTGGACTGAATAAAATGTTGGCATAAATCCTGAAAGTTTACCTTGCAATATGCAATGTGATAACTGAACCAAGAAGAGAAGGCTAAGCTCTTCTTTATGTCCAATGAATAATATGAGAATACGAAAAAATGCTGAATTTCCATGTAACAAGGCTGTCTAAATCCAATTACAGCCACACACGTTAACCACTGAGTACTGGATTTTCGAATGCTCCTTTCAACTTCACGCCAACTATTTTGCAAATAAATGAAAAAATATGTATTGTATTGAACAGGAGAATTCATACGGCACAAACAAAAAGAACCTGGGGAAGGACAGGTGTGTACATTGGCTGTCAGAGAATGAATCCCCACATGAGCACAAAAGGCCTCAACTGACAGAAGAAACCAGTATGCAACCATTTAGTGATGAAATAGCTCCAACTGAACGTTCAGTGCTGGGCTAATTTCTAAGCCAATGAATGAAAACAGTATAGGGTTTGTAAGTGAATTTATTTCATTCTTACCTTTTTTCTCCTTTATATGCTTATTTTTTTCGGTGCATTCGTATTTCCTTAAATAATTAGTTTGATGTACACCTTTGTTTTCTGACTTTAAAAGCCTGAAATGCATCATCTGTTACAGGTGCCAAGGAAAGTAATTATCTTTGTACTATATTTAAGTATTACAGAAAGCCCAGTTGGGAAGCAAAGAGAAGATTAACAACACTCCCTTTATTAAATTACATACCTGCTCCCTGCAGAATGATTGGGAGACTTGGAAGTACGTACAATTTCCAAGCATACATTCTACCCCTTGGTGAGATTGCCTGTTATAAGCAGACATAATTACTCTTGAATATATATAGTCTGGAATAAACATACATTCACACACAGTTTTGTCTCCAGCAGTTTTTTGCTGTTCTAATGGAGAAACACTGCTAAGAGTGCACGATCAGTGCAGAAAAGCACAACCAACCTAGCAGAGTCTAGGCCAACCTCCTCTGGTTTCTCAGCATAAAGGCACCTCCATTGGGTCCAGCCAGTGTCTGTGCAGCCCCCCAGTACAACATCAGAAACCTTGGAAAAAGCAGAAAAGGGCTTGCGTGCCCAATGAAGTATTTCCACTGCAACACCCTCCTGCTGCCCAGCAATATTTAGGCTACTGATTGTCTGTGTCAGAGGTTGGATCTACATGGTGGGCTTTCCTTGCACTTGTTTAGGCCTTTTCCAAATCCTGGCCACCACAATGAGTTCCAGAGTTGTGTTTTGTGCTTGGTGAAAAAAACACTTTCTTCTACGTATCTATAATTTGTATATATCTACTGCTTGATACAGGACTCTGCCACGATTAGAAGATATAAAATCACAGGTAAGCAAGATATTACAGCCAGATTACAGATTTTTGCTGGCTTTCCCATTTTCTACAGCAATTAACCATTACAACGTGTAAATGCCATAAATGACTTCATTATCCAACTAGCTGGGGAAAACCTGTTCACTGGGATGGATGCTTCTTACCAGATTCTCCTCTGCATTTCAGAGGGACGTGGAAGTAGCTGCACCATCGTACCCACAAAGTTCCAAGCCATCCTAGTAGATCTCTGCTGTCAGTACTTAAATTTGGATTCTGTCAAATAATATATAGCCAAGATTGAGGCTTTACCCCTGATTTATGCAGGGCTAGGCTTAGCCTACCTGAGAGAGTTACACAACAGCATGCAATTGCTTTGTCCCTGGAGCTCTCTAGAGAACAACCACCTCTGCTCAGCTTGCTTCTCAGCAGCAGTGCGTTGCCCTCGCTAAAAAAGAGGATGAGAGGCAGGTCTAAGACATCATAATAGAATGGCAAAAATAATAAAAGGGGGGAAACAACAGGGAGGAGACAGGAAAGTTATTCATGTCAACAAATAAATAAAGCATATGGAAATTGCATGAAGGGCATGTAAAAGAAGCTGATACGACCAGATGGCTAAGGAGCAAGGAGAGAGCAATTCCAGAAAGCAAAAGGGAACTAGAGAATGGAAAAAAACATAAAGATTTTGATGTTAATTCTGAATAGGGCAAATTCAAAGGGAACTTAACAGGAAAACTACAGCTGTTGTTACAAAAAAGAAAAAAATGCGTATAAAAGCAAGTCAGCAGAGGTTTGAACTGATGCAGAAATAAGTCTTTCCCACCTGGAGAGAGACTTCAGTTTTGTGGTCTCAGCATTAACAGTTTCAGATGCTGAACTATTAAGGAGGATCTGTATTGGACCTTCTTCACAGATGCTGGTTTGGTTCTGGCTGGCAGTGAGGCCCTGATCTACCTACAGACAGAGCTCCAAGTCCCCCTAAAACAAATATGAGGGTGCCCAGTACTGAAGGTGAAGTTGTGAACTTTAAAAAACATCTATTTCCTGCTAAATAAGACTTAAATTACTGAATTATGTATAATATTTACTCACCAATTTGGATTTATTCACCTTCTTGTCAGCTGGTTTCAGAAATGCAACAGTAGCACACAAGGGCTTCTCAAGGTGAGAAGGAAATGCTAATTGGTTTTATCCTTTTGTGAAACAACCTAACCAAAGTTAATTAGAACAGGTTTGCTTTTTCTTCTCAAAAGTAATCCATAAGAAAATCTGATAGGCAGAGCAAACTGCATCTCGCACAAAGGTGGTAGGATTTAAGTGATTTTGAGCTATGCTCCCAGAACTCAGTTGCCTTCAGGCATCTATCTGGCCTTTCTCAGTGGATGGCATAATTAGGACCTGAGTGTAAACCCCAGTGGTGATGGCTGATAAGAAGTTAATCTTTCGGGCACCACGTGGGCCAAGAGAGATGTGCCAACAGGTCCAATTAGCAAAGACTTCCCGTCCCAGACTGTGCCATAGCATTTCTCAGCACTGATAAACAGCTGCAGGATCTGCTTCTGAGGTGCCTCACCTCAGCAGCGCAAGGGGAGTAGCCCAGGGCAAGCAAAGGGCTCCAGCTGCACCTTGTACTGCTGCAAGCAGTGGAAACACAGCTCTGGGGTACTGACTCCTAAAGGCCTTTCCATGGAGCATTCATATGCCCAGTGGGGCATGTAAATCCCATAGATGTACACGATCCTGTGGCAATAGGATTCAAGTTCAGGAGCTGCAGCCACACTGGGTATAAACTCTGGCATTTCTTATTTAATTTAGGAACATCACCAAGGGTACTTGTCGTTAAGATCTGATCACAGGCCACTTGAACCCTCTGACTGAGGCTAAGCAAGCAGCATATGGGTCAAATTCGTGTCATCTCAACTTTAGACAGAGGCAGCCCAAGACCTACTGGCAGTACAGAACCCAAAAGCATTACAGCAAGCTCAGCCCCCATGGCCATGTATGAGAAGGTGAGAAACATGTTATGTGCTGTTTCCTAATATCCATACAGGAGAGAGGAGAAAATTCCTGGTTGTTGGAAAAGCAATGAAGATTTGCAAAGAGTGCTCAGCACCTGCTCTCTGCAAGATAGAGACCCTTTCTTTTACAAAGGAAAGCACTTTCCTGGCAGCCAGAGATGTGCTGAGGCCCAGCATCCGTGGTCACAAGAATTCCATCTAGGGATGTTTAAGAGCAAATCCCAATCTCAAGAGGAATACAGGACATAGAAACTGCTCCTGAGGAATTTGACTGGTGTTGCCAAGATGACCACAACCATGGCGGAAGTTAATAGGGATTAAAATTGTTTTATTATTAAGGAGGTTCACCAGAATTTACTTATTAGCAAACCTGATTAGTCGGAGACTGTCTCCATGTTCTCACTCAGTTGCTGCCTGCTGCCTGCTGAACAGACAGAGGGATGCTGGAGAGATTATTGCTAAGCCCTTCCCCCTTCCCTCTCCCCTCCTCTTCCAGGACCACACTGACAGTCCCAAGGGAAACAGGAGAGACGGAGGGGGCAGGATCCTGCAGCTCTCGCTCAGCAGATTTCACCACGAAGCTCCACGAGCCCAAGAAGAGGAGCTGCCACTTAGGACACTGACTCCTGTGCAAAGGATCTATGAGTACAACATATAATATACGAACACGTACGAATATTTTCCCCTTCTAGAGAAAGAAGGAGCGAAAGAGAAAAGAGACTGGGATCTCCAGAGTGCTATAGCAATTTATTTTTTTTGGGGTAATCAATACCATTAAATATCCCCAGGTCTTTCTGCTGGATCGTAACTCAGCTGACCAGTTTGCAGCATGCATACTTCACCTGCAGGGAAGCCAGGCAGCGGGCTGCAGCCCGAGGCGCGGTGGTGAGTAACTTGGGGGAAGTTTCCTTGGGATTTTTTGTAGTTTGCTGCCTTGGAGTAATGAATGGCTGTGAATCTTTGGAGAATATAACAAAAACAGGGATTTGTTCCTGAGAGGAGGAAGGGAAGGGGGGTGTCTTTCAATTGCTTTTGTCCCTGAGCTGGTAGTTTTCTTTCTGTCCTTGTAACAAAGTTTTCTACAGGATGGGCAAACGTTCCCTGTATTTTCTCAGTAATTGGCAGTGACATGAGACCGAGCTGACAAGAATACTTGTCATTTATAAAGCATTTTACTCTTAAAGCGTTGTACAAACATGTACTAGTTAATCCTTGCCATGGCTCTGAGAGGCAGGCAAACAGGCGAGCAGTGAAGGAAACAGGAATTACAATCTGAGCATTCGAGTTAAAGCAATTAAGAACTTTGCATCCAGCTGATGGCAGGTAATTGACCACTCTAATAACTATTAAGCAGCTTAGTTAAGTTAGTGTGTATTCAAGGGTTTACAGAAATTAGAGAGCCATGCGACAACTGCTGGAAAATGAACAATCTAGCAGTGACCAAGATATTTTAGAGCAGAGACCGGTCTGCTCACATTTGGATTTGCAGGCATCCGACCCTCTCTGATAATTATGAACGAGGCTTTAGCTCTCCTCTGTGCCTCTGTGTTGCCAGACAACCAATGAGGCTGCAAAGCAAATCGCATTCGCAGGCTGCAGATTTCAGTAGGAGGCATAGAGGTGACTTTTACTTACAAACACTCATTAAATGTGTGGTTTAGGAAAGTAGCCCGAAGCATCCTTTCTCTTGCAGTAACCTCTACTATGTTTTCTCCTTCTTCACGCATCTTTTGGCTGGCAGATAACCCTGGTCTGATGCCATTTCGGATGTCCCAGTGAGAACTCTTAGAGATGCCTATTCTCTCTGGAGGCAGCGACCAAGACTATAGTAACATTAGCTATGCTTCTTGTAATTCCTTGAGCCATTTCTTTCCTGTCTCCGTTGAAACTCCTTCTGTCAAAGGGGTCCATTACCAAAGAGCCAGGAGGATTTACCGCCCTGATCAAGCCTCTGCAGTCGATCTAAAGACAGAAATTATGATAAATGTTGGAGGCATCAAGTACCTGCTACCTTGGAGCACTTTAGATGAATTTCCCCTGACCAGACTGAGCAAACTTAAGTTTTGCAGCAGCTATGAAGAAATCATTCAGCTGTGTGATGATTACGATGAAGACACCCACGAGTTCTTCTTTGACAGGAACCCCAGTGCTTTTGGGATGATTGTCAGCTTTCTAGCAGCAGGGAAGCTGATGCTCTTAAGAGACATGTGTGCCTTGTCTTTCCAGGAGGAGCTGAGATACTGGGGCATTGAGGAATCCAACCTGGAGAACTGCTGCTTTCGAAAATTGTTTCAGAAACTGCAGGAGCTGGCTGAGGTACGGAAAGAAGAGGAGCTCCGGAGGAGCAAAGAAGCCGCGTGTGTCCTGGATGAGAAGACCAAGTTTGGACAGTTTATGAACAGACTCAGAGATATGGTTGAAAATCCTCAGTCGGGACTCCCAGGCAAAGTCTTTGCTTGTCTGTCCATCCTCTTTGTGGCCACCACAGCTGTAAGCCTTTGCGTTAGCACAATGCCAGATTTAAGAGCTGAGGAAGACAGGGTAAGTAAGTCCTCTTTAACTGATCTAACTGTAGAGTTTAAAGAAACGTGTCTGCTTTGCTAGGTATGCATCCTTACAAAGACAAAACAGATACAGAACATCCATAGTGATGAGGTTCGAAACTGCCCCGATCATGGAATCTTCTACAGCAGAAAATGCAATAACAGCTGAAAGTACCTCTGTCAGTTTCAAAAGGATGTTCAATTAAGAATAATTTTAACAAAGTAATTTACTAATTGTGAGCTAAACTACAAGAAAGTGTTTCTGGACAGAACTCTGTCACATAGCATTGGGTTTCCTTCTCAAAAAGCACTTGCTAGCTTAAGTTATAAACTTGTTACACTGAGACTCTCCGACTCACATTGAGGAGTTTTCAGCACATTTTACCCTTTGGTTATAAGCAATCACTCAGGAACAGCAAAAGAAATATTTTCCATAACATTTAGCACTAATATCAAATACTAGCTGAACTTCTAACCACATATAAACCCTTTTCAAGTAGGTCAGCTGCAGTAATTCAGGGCAAATTGTCCAAGCCTGTATCATAAATGAAGGATCTTCTCTACAATACTGCTGTATTTCAGCACTGTAAAGATCTGTTATTCCAATTACAAAATGGAGGAAAGTAAAAGTCTAAAGTTATTTGAGATGTAGTAACGCCCAAATTTATCAAATAGCTTTGACTAATCCGTTTAATTAATCCTGCACTTCATTAGCAAACTGTCCTTCTGAAAGTGGTGAGAAAATAAACTCCCTGCCCAGCGAGATAAGACACTCCCTGAAGTATTCCGCACTGATGAATAAAGGCATTGTCACATTTATAGCACATTACGGTATGCACCACGCAAAAATATGTACCTATTTTATTGCTCAAGCAGTAATTCAAGGCAGCACAGTCATGGCGAGGGTGTGTTATGATATGTGATGTCTTCCAATGAAACTGAGGACTGAATATTAACTTGTATTTGCATAGGAAGACTATTAACTTCCAGCAGTAAGTCTGGTGCTCTCGCAGCTTTCCACAGCTATTACTTGTGGCAGAGAAAACTGATACCCTGCTCCAGTGCTTCTTCCAAGGAAACACTTTAAAGACAGCACATCCTTCTTAGAGTTACATGTAAAACCATTACAAGCCCTGCTCTAGGAAGTGCTTCGTACTAACTTTGTTAATGGAAGTTGCCTGATGGATTTTACTGTCGTTTTCCAACCTCTGCAGAAAAAGCTTTTGTGAGCACTTGCCATGAAAAAGAAGCACGTGTTATTTCAGACCAGCACCATGCAATATGTTGTGTGCTTTTAAAATGAATTATCTGTATTTTAGAAAGGGAAGGATTTTCAGGTTTGTAAGTGTATCTGGTCGCTGAAGTACAGCTGCTTTCCTCCATAAAGCACAGAGAACGTTACTGCCCGGAGATCTGCATCCATATCACTACTCTAAAGACAAGCAGACTGGACTGAAACAAGCTCAAAAGTGGGCATGCTTAAAGTGCAGGGGAAAGCACGATGGGTGAGCTTGGTCCAAGCAACAGATTTGTCCAAATAGTTGGGAACATCTCACAGTTTACACTTAAGGCACCAGAGCAGTGCACCTCTTTGTGGAGTCCCAGAAGCACAGAGCACAGTATTGAAAGCCCTGTTATTTGAACCATTTAAAATTATGCCAGAGAAAGCACAGGGGAATATGTGAGACAAACTGCTCACACCTTGTGGAAAAGCAGAATATGAACCACCAAATATTTTCTATCCTCTCCAAATTTTTAGCCTGCAACACCTAACATTTTCCTACTGGGATTTCAAAAGAGCATTTTAGCTACAGGAAAGCAAACGACTCACAGAGCTCAGCTGGTTAAAAACACCACTTCTCAGTTGTGACTGAGTCACTCCCAGGGAAATTGCAGCTCTGCATGGAGATTTGTTACTCAAACCTGTTACTGGCTGACCTCTGAAAGTGACTCCAGCATGAGGACATGTGTACCAGCAACCCGGGACAGGCATGCAACACCTCAAACTGTGGGCTGAACTGAAAAATCCCATGATAGCCTTTTGCCCAGTGACAAAAACAGTCAAACTCCTCCAATGAAGTTTCTGAACAACCTGTAATTCCACCCCTGAACCTAAAGATGCCCCATTCTGAGGTTTATTCATTTCTGAGCTGAAGTTTGGCTAAACCTCTACGCATAAAGGTGCTTAGAGGTACTGTAAGGATCCGTATTCCAATGTCACTAACACTGGAAATGGAATGTATCCATTCTGAAATACAAACAAGAAAGGCTTTACCTCTGGTGCGTTTGTACCACTCGGGGCTCCTTTTTCCAATCATCACAGCTGTCACACTAAGAGGGTGAGAACTGGCTGGGTTCCAGCACAAGAAGGATCAGATTCAAACAAAAAAAGAAAAGGAAAAAATAACACAAGGTGACTTCCATTTCACTCAGAGGCTGATCCCACCCTGCAGGCACGGGAAATCACTTGTTCTTTTAGTAGGTGCAAAGCCAGGGCTCAATCAGAAGGAAGAAAAGCTGCCTCGGCGGGCAGGAGAGCAAACAGGAGTGCTCACCATCCGAGGGAAAGTGAGAACTCCGGTCTCTGGGAGAGGGATGGCAAGGAGCCAAGGCAGGAGCATCTGCACCGGGGAAGCCCATCACCCTGGCAACCGGAGGGAGGGACGGAGCCGTCCGCATGGGGAGCGCGGGGCGGGGGCTGGCTGGCAGATCGGAGCGCAGCCCAAAGTCAAATAAAGAACGAGGCACTGGAACTGACACCTTGCACAGCTGCCAGAGTATTTCCAACGGCATTAGAAATAGGAAGGAAAAACAGATAGACGAGCAAACAGTTCTGTGCTATGTATCGTGTAAGTAGCTGATGTGAATCCCAGCCCAGAGGGAACAGCCCCAAGCAAAGGAGTCCAGAAGTTTGGGAGAAGTCGAAGGGGTAAATCTGTGAGGCTCTGGTGATCTCAGGTCTGAGTCTGACCATGAAACAGATGGATGTGCCATACACAGTGTTAAGGGAAGAGGACTCATTAGCACGACTTAAGGCTATCTGTGCATAAAACAATCAAGATTTCACATCCCCCAACAGCCGTACAGCTTTATCTATGTATTTGTTTCCATTCTTAAGGGAAAGCAAACTGTCTTCAGTAAGGAAACAAATATTGCATCACCAAAATGTAGTCATCAAGGCACGTGTGTATGTAGGGTAGACAAGAAATCATACTTTGGGGTGAGGAGTCTCATTGTTAGTGATCCGAACTGGTATTGCTGGCAGCCGAGCTGAATCACAGGCTGTATTTAGGATAAGAGAGCTGAAGTGATACATCTACAAAAATTTTCCTCCAACGAAGGAATTAAGATGAGCTCATTAGAGTCAAGGCAAAAGTCTCCCCAAAAGTCAGTCCCATGCAAGAGGTACAGCCAGGATCCAAGAGGTGCAAATGAGGTAGGCACTGCTCAGCACAGATAATCCAAAGGGAAAAAAACATCATTACACCCGTGAAATATGGAACAAAACCAGCACAGAAGGGCTGGGACAGGACTGTGCTTTGAAGCACCCTTGGGATTTTCTTTTGGAGGAGATTTCTTTTAATGAGTCCCAAAAATTGCCATTGTCTGGAGAAATGACTCAGCAGAAAAGGTGCAGCAAGGTCTTTTCCTCAGGAAAGACAAGCAAATTAGGGCCAGTGAAAGAAAAGAAAGAAGAAGAAGAACTCCCAGACACTCCCATTAGCTGTACCTCAGCACTGGTACAACCACAGCTTTTCCTCCTGCTGCAGAAGCTCCCAACGGGTCACACTTACGTGATGTCCTATGGCCCCAGCTAGGAGAGAAGGAATCATCTATCCTCTGTCCTCCAGTGATAAGTGAGGGGTCAGACATCATTACTACTAATTTTTGTGTTTGCTCATAACTGATCCTGAGAAGCTTGTAAGTGCTTTCTGTACCGCACAGATAACCTAATGAAACATAACCGGCATACGATGCAACCAGCACTGTCAGACCTAATGATTTTATCTTGGAACCAAGTATATTCATTTTCTGAAGTTCCAGTTCCTGAGATCATTTGATTATGTAGAACTCTAATTCATTTTAAACGAGCGTGCTTTTAGTCACTGATTACACTGAGAATCCAGAAAACATGGGAAAAAAAAGAAGGGAAAAACAGGCAAACAACAAAGAGCAGATATATAATAATTGGAACCATTTTTTTTTATTTGTTTTTCACTCTGTGCCATTATTCTGGAGGCCCTGATGGGTGTTTTTCAGTGTTTGACATCGCTGATGCTGTCTAAGGTGCTGGAACAGCTGCCCAGAGAGGCTGTGGATGCTCCGTCCCTGGAGGTGTTCAAGGCCAGGTTGGATGGGACCCTGGGCAGCCTGGTCTAGTAATAAATGTGGAGGTTGGTGGCCCTGCCTGGCAGGGGGGTTGGAGATTCATGATCCTCGAGGTCCCTTCCAACCCGGGCCATTCTGTGATTCTGTGACAGGAAACTGTTGAGAAACACACCTCCTCTAAAAGTAGAGCTATAGTGCCTTATAGGAGAAAAGGCAAGGATTCCTGGGGAGACAAAGGAAACCAGACAAGATATTTGCTTCATGAGGGTTACTATCACCACAGCTAAATGGGGCAATTATAAATAATCACACTGACTTTGGTTAACTGGTTAAACCACGCGAATTTTTGTCAGTGTGAAGATATGTTCACTATGTGAAGACAGACATGTCTGAGATAGAGCCTCAATATTCAAGCTATTAAATCCACTGTGAAGACATTACAGCATGCTCCAACCCTGCCCATAACCTGCAGATAAAATTAAACCTCTTTAGTGCATTTATTAAAGGAAAACTTGAAGGACTTGGGAGTGACTGGAGAAGATAATAATCCTTATGGAGAACGTCACATAGAGGTGTACAAAGCCAGTCCCGCTGCTCACAGTCTGCAAAGATAAGGCTCTCTGTCAAAGTGTAATTTGGCCAACTGGTAGAAACAATCACCTGTGGTAAATTGGATACGACAGCTGCATTCTGACAGATACCCCTGGCTACCAATTGTATAGCTTTTAAATATCAGGGTCTGAGCACTGATGAAAAAAGAATTTTCTAGCTGATTAGCAAGGGTAAAGTGATTTTTGCTGAGTAATATCTTTTGCAGTGAGTAGCAGTTCAGAGTACTATTAATGAAGTAGGGCACTATTCAGAATATGTCTGCAAAGCAAGGGTATTTGTCAGTAACTCTATGTTCAAATGTATCTTCTGATGCAAGGCATAAATCATGCAAAGCATGGCCCAGGATGATTTGCTCTGTAGCCAAAAAATTCACAAAGTTCTGACTTTCAGAAACACCTACAATACTCATTTAAAAATGTAGGACCAGAAAAGCACGTCCATGCTTATCTATAAATATATTGGTATATAGACATGACTTGATATCACCTGGGACAAAATAGAGCATTAAATCTAATACGAACCCCATTAGTGAAGTTTACCTTGCTGAAGCCCTGCTCTACACAGCCAATGGGCACCCGTGGGGTGGATGCTACTCAACACCTGTATCATTATATCCTCACGGCCACACAGAATGATTTTCTTTAGAAATTCTGGACACTCCATTTCAGTGAGTAAATGGTTTTTAAAAGCCTGCTCTGCCAGTTCAAGGTCCAGTGTTTAGAAGGCACAATGTGACATTATTAGTTTGCCTTATGTTCTTCCAGCTTTGGCTGCATCCCAACAGCCATGGTACTCCCAGCTTGCACGCTATCCTGGGGGGACACCCAGCTGCTCCAGCTGCTCTGCAGTGGGCCGTCACCCAAATGCAATGTGGGACAGCACATGTGCTTCTCACTGGGAATCGCAATTTCTTTTCCTGCTTTCAAGTTTGCAGTAGCTACAATGGGAAAAAAAACCTGTTTGCTTTCTTCACTAAAGTCATCTCAAGAGGTTCAGCACAGATGACTATCATTTCCTGCTGCAGACAAGGACCTCTGCCATTGGAACCTGCTATCTGAAATCAATGCATCCTCCAAGTTCATAAGAGTAATGCATCAAATATTAAGAATAAACAACCACCCAAATGTGTACATTCTTTGTAAGTTTCTCTTACTGCTACAGTCAAAATCAGAATCTGGTATTTTAGTTCTGGAGATGTTTGAGCAGATCTAATCATTAATTTCACAGCACCAGAGCTGTGAACTGCATATGTTGTGCTTATTCCTGCAGCGTCAGCTCCTCCTGTTAGCACTAGTATTTTTCCTTATAACAGGTTCAGTGCCTGTACACAGGTACAGGGACAGGCAGCCTCTGTTGCAAAGAACTTGCAGTGCAGTGAGGAAAGAAGCAGAGAAGGAATAGGAACAGGGCTAAAGCTTTCATCAGAAGTAGAACTGGAAATTGAGTCTTTCTCCTAAGTCCCATACTGATACATTGTCATTCTGACTGTACTGTTTCTCACAGTTACAAAACAAAGTCTGCTAAATTTCCTACTAGAGAAAAAAAATAAAAGATAATGCCTCCACATCTCTCTGCTAATAAAATGGTCTGGGCTCACCAATCAGATTGAAATGCTTCAGATTGATTCTCACAATATTTGCAGAATAAAGAACCCAAGCATAAAAGTTAATTGAAATATTTTATTTTAGTTACATTTACTCCCCCGATGAGATAACCCGTGCTGGGTACAGAGATGATTTCCCCTTCCCTACGTTCTCTGTAATGTCCACATTCATATAATCCCACTATTAGTTTAGTTCCCTCAAATGTACTAGGTTTAGTAATTGTTTTCATAAGTCCAAGTTTCTTACTCATAAAGCAAAGTAAGTGGAAAATTGTTCTGTGATCAGAATACACAGCACTCCTTTAACCAGCTTATCATCCTGTAAATCAGGTTACAGTCTCTCTCTCAGCAGGCAGTAAACCTTTTGATTTTATTGCATCTGTCTCTAACTATAAATCCCAGTACTGGGGTGATCCATCACACGGGGTTTTCAAGTTCTCCCTGACCATCATTTGATTCGGCAGCACAGTTTAATTATTCAAATAATAGCAGCAATGCGGTCGCAGTGATTCAGCAGTACCTGTAGCACTGCAGCTGGATCCCACGGCTCCAGGTACGCAGGGAACACAGACTGGTACAAGACCTCCTAACTGAATTATCATTTTACTGCCAAAAGAAATGGTAGAAATGCTGCAGAGTGGGATAAGAACACCTGGGAGACGGTTCAGTGTCTCAGCTGCACAGAGAGCTACACGAAGGTGTTTTGCTCCACCTTAACCACTCTCCAGACTCGTAGACTCACCCTTGAGGCCGTGGGCAGGCAGTGGCAATAACTGAAGCTTGCTTTTTCACTCTCACGTTAGCTTGCATTTTTTCACACAAAGGGCATTTGCTGGGGACAAGACACAGATCAGGATGCAGTGCCCATCTGTAACCTTGAGAAATGCAGCAGGCTGGAAGACAGCAGCGTGCCCAGGAAATAAGTCAACCTTGGGCTTAGAGACGAAAGCTCCTGCGAGTTTTACTTCTAAATCCTCCACGTTCAGGGCTGTGTTTTGCTCTGCATGGGCGCTGTGGGCAGCCCCAGGAGCAGTCTGGCTGGGATAAGCTTCTCTGCTAAGCACTGGGTAGCTCTCAGCTGCACACGTCAGCAGAAGGCAGGTTGGTAGCCCGGTTCCATCTGCTGCCATTTCAGTGGACAGTGGCCACTGTCTGCAATACGGCGTGTGGATCAGACAGAAGGATCCGAGTGGTAACTGGCTGTATCTGAACGTGGTAAATAACATTTGGACACACCAGGCTAAGTTTAGCAGATGTGGATTGTGACCTTGCATCAGTAATGCTGCCAGGCATTCCTGGTGTGAAAGATGACATTCTGGCAGCTTGTCCTTCAAACGCAGAGTACTAAGCAGGACCAAGTCCTGCCTACCAGTATTTAAGGACACTCTTTGCAGGCTCCACTAGGAGTCTGAATTAGAAGAGTCAAGGATATCGCTTTACTGAGCTCCTTCCCTGCTCCATTTTGAGTGACTGTTCAATGTTTTCTGAGTGACTGAACACCAAAACTGCCTTCACCCAGAAGCAATCACTGCTGCATTAGGGTGGATCTAACAGGGAAGAGGTTCAGACCCTTTCTGTCCATTGCCCATTTGCTTTATGATGATAAGCCAGCTGCTTTCCATAAAGGTACCCCACAAAGAACAACATTTGCACGCAGTGATTCAATCATGACTCCTAACTCAGCTCAAGGACTTTTATCAGCCTAGCTTGATAAGTAATGTTCCTTGCCTTTCTCAGAAGTATGCTGTATAACCAACACGTGTACACATTGCTGATGTAGACGTTGATTTCCTATATGAAGTTTTGAAAGTATTACTCTTTGCAGGGATTATGTGATTCTGAAATAATCCATATACTGATTGAGCAGTGCTCATCAGCAAAGTGCTCTACAAGCATTGGTGCAACTTGGGCCATTTAACTAGGAAATGGACAATGTGAGACAGGAAACATAAAATCACTAACATCATCATTAACTGCATTAACTGGCAAGCATAGAAAGGAGATCACGAGCAATGCTGCAGGTTTGCCTTTATCTCAGGCACCACTCTTTTATATACTGTGGGAAATCCTGAATTACACACTGTGGAATAAGGGTTCAGAATGCTGCCAATGGACTTCCACTGAGAGTCATTCATAGGAAGGGCAGAAAGTTGGTATCCATGGCCACAATACAGAGCAGTTGGGTATATAACATCGCTGTTCAGAAACCTAGAGATACTGCCAGCTTGCTGGTAAGCTGTCAGCCATTACCTCACAATCGACATCATGCCGCTCATTGCCATGGTGCTCTACAGGGGACTACAAAGAATGGATCTGTTCCAGCCAATACTGGCGAGGGGAGCACAGGCAAAGCCTGAAACCCTTCCTGCCAGCGTGCAGCACAGCTTGCAGCAGCCAACATGCCAGACTCGGGTTCAAATGTTCAGAAACCTCAGACTATTTTATGAGATGGTACTGCAGTGTGCAGTGTCCAAAATACACATTCTCACTGCTTTGTGTTTGCTTCAGCGTTTATGTAAAAATACGTTGCAGTGGGTTAAAGGGTAAACATCCACTTCAAAAGGTACTGAGGTAAATCTTCAGAGGTAGGAAATTAATTGGCTGATCAGGTAATGATTCCAAACAGGTTTTCCCTAGCATATTTTAATTATAAAATGCTTCAGATTGCAACCAAGTGGGTCACAAACGGCCAGTGCAGAGCAGGTCCTGAGGGCATGAAAACAGCTCCCTGGTGCTCTCATCCAGTTATATATAAATGAGTTTATAACTTTTTTCTCGTCTATAAAGTGCAACCAAGTACAATGCATCAGAAAACCAAGGTGGATGGATGAGGTATTTATTCCACAAGGGAGGTTCTGCTTCACTCTGCCTGGGCATTGCTACCATTACTGGTGCATGTACAGACATTATTTTCACAAGATGAGATTTATATCTGTTGTAAAATATGATGGTGCTGCATAACTTTGAGATCCGGTTTTATTTACTATCCTAGATGTCATTATGCTGTAACTAATGTTTCCTGGTCAACTAAGAGGGCACTTGGCTGGAAGTTTATATTATTTATCTTATCTAGTGAGTGGCACACATCTCAAGCTTATTTAACTTGAATTCACAGTTGGGGAATAAATTTCACTCCTGTAAACTCACCTGTGTAATTGAGATTTAGATGCCATGCATCACCATGGCATCAGAGGCTGCTGAACTGCTGAACCTCTGATCCTATCAAAAGAATGTACTGCATAGAATCACAGAATCATAGAATCATAGAATCACAAGGTTGGAAACGACCTACAGGATCATCCAGTCCAACCATCCTCCCATTACCCTTGCTACCACAAGCACTAAACCATATCTCGTAGCTCCTCATCCAGATGCCTCTTGAACACTGCCAGGGATGGCGACTCCACCACCTCCCTGGGCAGCCATTCCAGTGCCTGACCACTCTCTGAGAGAAAAAGTTTTTCCTCATGTCTGACCTAAACCTCCTCTGGTACAACTTGCGGCCATTTCCTCGGGTCCTGTTTGTTGCCTGGGAGAAGAGGCCAAACCCCTCCTCATCACAACCTCCCTTCAGGAAGTTGTAGAGTGCAATGAGGTCTCCCCTGAGCCTCCTCCATCAAACAATCCCAGCTCCCTCAGCCGCTCCTCATAAGACCTGTGCTCCAGACCCCTCACCATGCAGCATGAAAGCTGCAGTAAAGCCTTCTGGAACCCAAATGTTTTCCACTATTGGTAATACTACTTTCTTCTCACTGTTCCTACAGAGATCCATTCTGCTTAAACTTTTGTTTCTCAGGTTGTCAGGATGGGCACTGGGCTAATGAGACTCAGCACAACTATTCTTACGTTTTATTATCAGCCTTTCTTTTTTTCATATCTAAAGAGGCTTTAATAAAAGCATCCTAAAATGATCATTTTCACTGTGGTATTATAAACATCCCAGTACATAACAGAGCCCAGAAAATGAACCATTACCTTATACAGCAGAAAGCAATAATGAAAAGGAACTATGAATTGCTTATTATCGTGGGTGCTACGGAACTTTGAAATGGCCACTTTACCTCTCTGAGGTGGTTTATAAATCTAAGAAATCATTCAATATTTCAGCCATCAGGCTCGGTATATAGCTTGTTACATACAAATCATTGTGTCCTTCATTGCTGAACCTAATGTTCTTTTCATGCGTATGATCAATACCAGGCACTCTTTTTATTACACTTATGCCATACGTTGTAGAATTTCAGCTACATTCCATAAATCCTGATAAATTCTTGCACTGCTCAGAAGTAAATCTGCAGGATGTATGAAGCGTTGGATACGCACTGACTGCTAGCTTTGTTCTGACTGATCTCCCATCAGAGTCCATGACAGCCAGCACTGGCTGATGCTATAACAGTGCAAAGCATCTCAGCTTTTGTTGAAAAATCCCACCCCAAAACAATTTGTGTCCAGTTATAAATAAAAGCTCATCTTCCCCCATGCTCATGGTCTGTGCTGCATTGGTCTGGAGCTTCTATAAGTTCTACTACACCGTGACACAGAAGAAGAAAGAAGTCGGTGGTAAATTTGATACGAAAATAATAGCCCAGAATTCTGCTCTGGTTAATGTTTAGAGAAACAGAGGAAGGTTTCTGTTTTGCTTTGCAGTCATTGATCACAAGAATTTCCCAAATATGTTTGCTCTGTTCAGTGAGAGGCAATAAATAGAAGCTGTTGTGCCACAGAAACTCCCTTATTGGCCATTTATGCAAAACACCTCTCATGGATCAGAATATTTGGCCTGTAAGTTGACAGACCACTGGAAGGAGTTAACGTCCAAAGGGAAGCTGGTAACAACAGCAAATGTGAGAGCTACCACTGACACACAAGTACCTGCATTTTGGAAAGAATATGGTATTTAAGTCACTGTGTTATTTCACCAGCTCTTTGGACAACAAAATGGAACACAGAGCACTCTGAGGTCTGAAATTATCCAAAATACTGGAGAAACAGAAACTGGCCTTGGTATTTAGTATATCTTCCCCTCTTACTGTCCCAGTATTTGCTACTCCTGAATGGGATATCCAAAAGAATCAAGAATCTTCAAAATGACTGGTGTTAGAGAGGGATGTTCCCTTTAGACCATCTCACATATATGACATAATAAATACAAGTATTCCTAATAGGTAAAACATTCTCATACAAGTACACTGGATAAAATTTATCTCCCAGTGTGACATTGGTGAGCCTGTTCTCATCACATCCTACAGACCCCGGGTCTTCCACTCTCTTTCCAGACTCTGGCAATGGAGAGGCAGAGAAAGAGGCATAAAACGTTTGTGTCAGAGGCTGCATACAGATTGACTAACTAATGGTATAGCTGCACTATGTAATGGAGTGAAATAGTGCTGGTGGGAGATGATAGCCCTGCTGTGTCATTTCTAGTGTTCGAGTTAGTTACCTCCACACAGAACTACTGTACGGCACGGATAGATCAGTTCCCTCTGAGATAAACAGGGCTGGTTTTGCAGCATGCCTTCACACCACGTAGGCATGGCTGAAGCAAACATATCTTTCTTTTTCCATCTTCCAAAAAAAAAGAAAAAAGAAAAAGCAACCAAAAAACCACGAAGCCAAGAATTCACTGCATCAGTCAGTGTCAGAGACTGCGATACTCTTAACTCCTGTTTTCCTCAGCAGGAAAAGAGACCGACAGACTGATTTGAATCACATACTTCTACATATGTATTTCTCAAGTGTCTTTTGCAAAGTATATAAAAAAGACAAAGCGTGCTAACGGGGAGAACTCACCATCCTTTACATCCACAACTGTGCACAAAAGGAAAATAAAATGCACGGTAACGTTCTTGGAAAGTTTGCTTTGAAGGATGTTCTGTTGAAAAACAAACATGCCTTTGGGAAGCTGATTGCACAAATTGCTTTCTCTATACATAAATAACTGAGGATGGAGAGAATAAGGCTCCTAACCAGCTCTTACCATGCTGCACTGTGGCACTGCATGTTTAGTTCAGATCTAGATTTAGTCCTAGATTTTAACAGTTAAAATTCCCAGCAAACAATTTTGTTCTTGCATTTTCAAAGGTAGGGAAAGCTACACAATGATCTGAAAGCAGTGTCTCTGTAGATGTGTAAAGGTGGATGAGTAGCAGATGTAGTGGAAATTCAGCCCAGTTAACAAAAGGTAAAATAAATCTTGATGGTAACGATGAATAATTCAGTGGTGTGACCAGAGGTGGGTGTGTGCAGAGTCCAGGCTGCACTGTACGAGCAGCTGAGAGCTGAGACAAAGTGAGCACCTCACAGCACAACTGCTGATCACAGGCAATCTTATCAAGCCAAGTTAGCAACAATGCAAACACCACAGCACTCCGGGCTGTGTCAGGGCAATGGCTTCAAATAGGGCTATAAGCTCATCACCCACATATAACTGTAGCAGGACTGAGTCTCTGAGATTGTTCTTTTTTAAGTTAAAAATTATGATCTTGACATTCTACTGTGCAGAAAGATGGAAATCCCCAAAGAGTGCCACAGAGCTACGTTGTTCTGAAGGCTAAGCCAGGTAAAATAATAACAATAATAACATACAGGATGCATTACAGTTTTCTTTGAGGAGTCTCAGCCAACGATTGTAACGTGTGAGAATGGCAGAACTACAGG
The DNA here is from genome assembly GCA_016647715.1 of Pavo muticus. Lineage (NCBI taxonomy): Eukaryota > Metazoa > Chordata > Aves > Galliformes > Phasianidae > Pavo > Pavo muticus. The sequence continues at coordinate 4,403,828 of JACDJE010000160.1, read as the reverse complement.
ATATAAACAATTCCTGAACAAAAAGAGCTGCTCTCTCCCACGAAGAGCTGTAATTCAATGCAAAGGGATGCTCTCAAAAAACATCACATTGTAATGCAGAGTGTAACTGAACACTGGGACAAGTTTAATTAGTAATAGGGGCATGTGTTTCCCTCAGAGCTTTTAATCAATACTGCTTGTGAAACGTGGCTGAGAATGGATAATACTGTATCAGGAACTGCTCCACTATTCTCTTGTTTACCAAAATAATCAGGAATTAATTTACATTTTCCTCCTCATTTCACTGCAACAGACCAAAAGCAATTTCATTTTTTAAGCTCAGGAAAATTAAAAAAAAAGGAAAGAAGTGCTTCTGAGGAAGCAAACCAAAGCAATTCCTTTGATAACAAAACCGGGGCAAGTGCTGCTCCCAGCATGGGGTCTTAATACAGGCACAGGATTCTTCAAGGCAAGTTTTGCCTACTGGAGGGGTATTTATTTTCTTTCAGATTGGAGCTATAAAATAGTTGTTCATATAGAAAGAAACATGATTTGTATATGGTGTAACTGAGCCTAGGATCCAGATGACTTAATGAATAACTCTGAGCCACTTTTAATTGCACCAGAGTACACAACATTTGCAGAAGCACCACGCATTAAACAGCACCAGAAGTTTACAGACATTCAAACATTAATCTTTCTTTTGAAGACACACTAATTTTTCTGCAGACTTATAAATCAGTCAAGTTGAAATGTATGTTTTTTGAGAGCTGCAGGTGGGGCTGATTTGGAGCTTACGGCTGTGCATGCAGACTTTAGGGAGAGTTGAGCCTTTCTCAGACGTGCAGAAGAGCTTCATTCGTTTGGAAGAAGCAAATAAAACAAGCAGGCAGTACGTCTGTTCATCTAGACACTTCATGTGCTTAGTACCCCCTATATGCCATTGGAAGACAGCTACCTGCTAGCTGGGATTTGGTTATGTCTGATACTGGTGACTTGAGCTGATAAGCACTTCTGCTCCTCTAATGTTTTTGTATGCTGGTTTGCAGACTGTTCTTCTATTTAATTCTCCTTTTTTGTGTGTGTCAGGGTGAGTGTTCCCAGAAGTGCTATTACATCTTCGTCATAGAGACCATCTGCGTGGCTTGGTTTTCTCTGGAGTTCTGCCTCCGATTCATTCAAGCAAGGAGCAAGTGTCAGTTCTTCAAAGGGCCCCTAAACATCATTGATTTTTTGGCTATTTCACCCTATTATGTTTCCCTCATCTTGGCAGAGGACGACTCAAGTGAAACGGATGACAGGCCAAGCAGCAACACTTATTTGGAGAAGGTTGGGTTGGTGCTACGTGTTTTACGTGCCTTGAGGATCTTGTATGTCATGCGCCTTGCCCGGCACTCCTTGGGCTTGCAGACTTTGGGCCTCACCGTTCGGAGGTGCACACGAGAATTCGGCCTGCTTTTACTCTTCTTATGTGTGGCTGTCACTCTGTTTTCTCCTTTGGTCTATCTTGCCGAGAACGAATCCGGCAAGGTGCTTGAATTCACGAGCATACCTGCCTCTTACTGGTGGGCTATCATCTCCATGACCACCGTGGGGTATGGAGACATGGTGCCGCGGAGCGTCCCGGGCCAGATGGTGGCTCTGAGCAGCATCCTCAGTGGCATTCTCATCATGTCTTTTCCTGCAACATCGATATTCCACACTTTCTCCCATTCCTACTCGGAGCTGAGGAAGGAACACGAACGACTGCAGTCTCGGCTGAACAGAGTTAAAAATGCCAATCACTCTGCTGAAAGCGACACCTTCAATGAGACAGACAGCTTGATCCTGGAGGAGCCAGCATCACCCATCAAATACATTTACACAGGGAAGTAAGCCTCGCTCTAAAACATTCCCAAGGATAGGACACATATGTATGTCAACATCACACACAAAGCAAAGCAACAAAATACGTTACGCCGCTGTTTTTCTCTGCCAGGATAGGTATAACAAAGCAGCACAAGCCAATGCAGCTGGCACATCACTGCGGAGGTGGAGGTTTTGAGAATGTCAAAAGTTTATTCATTAATAAATATTCGTTCTTCAATAGGACTAATGATAAGATTCAGCTTTGTCTCTGCCAGTTACGTATCTTGCTGAATACCCAGTATTGAATGCAGAGCAAACTAAACAGCTTCTGTTGGCACACAAACACTTGTTATTTTATTTGCCTTTCGGTTTCTGACGTTCTTTGCAACACCTTGAGCCAAGCATTAGGAAGGATTTTTTCAAGGCTATGCACCTGTGTTATTTACACAATGCTCATCATCCAGGCATACAGAAGAAGCCTCAGTAAATCAGAGTCCTGTATCTAAAGCCAATAATAAGCTAAAATAAAAGCACTATATGTGAAAGCTTTACAAGTTTGCCTGTAGTCAGATGATCTGTCTCTGAACAACAAATTGCACTGCTATTGTAAGATACATAGTGTTTGCAAGAGAATTTGCTTGAAATGCAGCTGCAGTCTGAGAACTGTAAACATTTCATACTAGGCAGGAGGACTTTTCAAACTTTTTTCTTATACTTATTTAAAAAAATAATAAAAAAAACTTATGGAACGTGTGAGATGGTGTTTGGTGGTTGTTGTTGTTGAATGCTGATGGCTTTTCTAGAAGAAAATGTTACTGAAAATAAAACAGCAGCTCAGAAGTATTCAAAGGTATAAATGGCAAAAAATGAGAGGAATGATTGCTAAAGGCAGTGGAAATGGTTTCCTAATGCATATGGAGATGTCCCTCTTGGCAGATCCAGGTTTAGCCAGAAGAAAACAACAGCACTACACAGAAGTCAAAAATACTACTTCAAGGGATATTCCAGGTGATCTTTTGTAATTCAACCTTTTAGATGCTGTGAATGCAGTCAGTGGAAACTTCCACCAAGACGAGGTCAAGTCTGCACAAACATCAGCTCATGGGTCCTTGGTTTGTAAGCAGCCCTGCTGATACGTGCAGAACCTCGACTCACTGGACATCAGGCATGTATTCAAGTACCAAGACAAATCAAGGCCTACATTAATTTTTCAATCTGCTTTTCAGCTTTCATTTTTCCATTTCTTAAATCCTACCACAGTCCCATGACATTGCTGTGAAGCAAGGCTCCATGAAGTGACTCTCTGGTTCCATCTTCAGCCTGTGCCATTCTCAGGCAGAGCAGGTCAGAGCCCAGGGGATCCTGCAGGCACTGTGACCAGCATCCCACACAGACACACACACACACACACAGACACCAGCAGAGTTATGCAACTTCACGGATGCATTAGGGAGCTTCAGTTTTTAGAGGCTCCCCTCCATGTGCTTTATAGCTTAAGTACAGAAAAACACAGTTGTTGGCACAGTTCAGATCACGTGACTCATTAATCTCCTGGGTTTATCCTGCTATCGACTCTGATCTAAAGCAGACAAACTCGTGCATTATGGATGGGATGTTCCAATACAACTGGAGCAAGTTAACTCTGGATGATATTTGCCACATAACGGGGAATTCCCTCTGTTTCATGCATAAATCCACCTGATTTTTTTAATTTTCTTTTCTTGTTTAACTTTTCATTTTGCCAGCAATTCTCTATAGCAGGACTACTCAGACAGTAAATCAGACCAGCTCCTCCCCAGATGCGTACCACGACCCAGACCTCTCCGGGGTCTGCGATGCCACCTGCATTTGATTCTGTATTTCTTCATTGTTCCAGCTCCTCAGGAACAGCCATTGCACGCTGCCACAGTGCCCATCACAGCCCGTGTCCAAGGCAGTGCTTGCTCCTGCTCAGTGATCCCTGTGAGAATTACATACCCTGCTGCAGAACAGCCACAGCCCTGAAAGACATTTATCCCCTGAAGCACCGACACGCTCTTTGGAAATACAAGCAGTTAGGTAATACAATTGATTTACTTTTCTTAATTAACAGCTTTCTTGCTAGTTCAGGAGTCAGTTCAACACGGTCCCACAGAGAGTTAACCCAGCCACATTTCTCTCAGCACACAGACAGCTGGAAAAATACAGGGGCTTTTACTGCCCAAGTGCTGCTACCACCCTCATGTCCAACAGGTTCTGTGATGGGGGCTGTGGAGGTTTATGGGCATAATTCTGTCCCCAACATCACAGCACTCCGAATCTTGAAAGAAAAGAAAGAAAAAGAGAGAAGAAAATCACCAATGTTTAACAGTGAAGCAAATGCTGGTATTTTTGCCACAATCAGTATGCCATACATTTCCACGTGTAACTGAATTTCTCCTGATAGCTGGGCCAGGCCAGAAGCAGCTTCCATAGAAAATATCCTTCATGATTCATTGTGTTGTTAGGAGGGAAAAAATATGTCGAGGGGAACATTTGGTTCCTGTGTAATTCAACTGAGAAACAAATTCAGAACAAGCAGTTACAATTAGCAGATATTGTTGTTGCCAAGTACATATCATTTCATAACTAGGCTTAATTAAAAGAGCAGTTTAGGTGCCTGGCATCCAGCCTCTCTTAGTTCAGAGCCTCTTCCCCGAATCTAAATCCCAGCAGATGCAGAGGGCCAGCACTTGTTATCCAGTGTGAGCCACATTCTTCAGTTCTCCCCAGTGCATTACATCCCTTTTTAACATTCTGATTGGTACTCTGATGTATCAACATCTCTGCTGTACAGTGAAGGACCCACAAAACTCCCAGTGATAATGTTTTCTTTGGGGAAATATCCTCTTCTGCAAACCAGCAAGCAGAGGGACAGGATCACATGAAAATGCAATACAGGACCCTTCCAATCTCCAGTCTGGCTTGAGACCAAAACACAATCAATGGGGTTTGATCACGAAATAATTGCAAGTGTTGTATGAATCTGAAGCAGCACTGAGGGGATAAGACCTGTGCTTTGACCTCGCTCTAACTTCAGGGATTCTGCAAATTGTTTCAAACTTTCACTGCTGCATTTCTACCTCCCAGCTACTTTCCAGCTGGGTTTGACTTTCATCATTTCCTCTGGTAGTGAAGGATTATATAAAAATGGAAATGTTATTTTGGTTAGGAAGTCCCATTACTTTCACAGGTTCAGTTAGGGCTCCTGAGGGCTGACTTCTGATTGTCTTTAGCAATGCGAAGTTTGCATCCAGTCACTGGTATTCATACATACTTCAGATATCAGGTTTATTAGTCAAGTCACAAATTAATTGGAGGGAATAATACATTATTTAAGTGAATTATTCTATAATTTACTCCTAAGTACACTGCATATCCTATGCATAAATTAGAGCTGAGATAAGGTGTTGGGTTTTTTTGGTCAAATATATATATTTTTGATTTCAAGCACACCCAAACAGTATAGCTAATTACTTATTTCTTTGGTTGCTATGAACAGTTAAGCATATCTGCCAATAAAAACTATACTGACTATGTTCCCACTGATTTTGTTCCTAATTAAAGATTTTAACCTTTCTTTCAGCCCCCCCCCCCCCAGGACATTTGTTATCTATAAATAACAGTGAAAATCCAGAAGGTCAAGGAAATGTACAGCACATTCCCTGCAGGAACACCAGAAAGTTTCATTCCTGTGAATGATAAATTGTCAGTCTGATGTTAAAGTTAAACCTCAGTAAGAACTTCCAGTTCTTAGTGCGCAGTGTTACAAGGAACCCTAACACTGTGGGGTTCTCTGCTTTTTTCCTGGGTCACTAAAATTGTAATCTCAAGGAAAAGAGGAAGAATGAAGGTGTTTTGCTTGTCTCTTTCTTTATCATCTTACTTTCAATAGAAACTAAGTCTCAAAAAACTTGCCTCCAAAGGTTCATTCTCCAGTAGCTCCCTCGTGCCAGTATCAGGTCTCCATGACAAGCTTACACAGAACCAACCTATCCCAAAGTTACTCCATTACAAGAGAGCCACATTCTAGCAAGGGCCAAGGAAATGATTGAAGTACAAACTGCAGGCTTGGACCAATAGCACAATCAGGAGTGCTCAAGTAGCACCTCGACAGAATATTAAAGTAGGTTCAGCAAGAGGGAATGGTAAAAATCCATACAGATTTCATTATACTGGATTCCTGCCTGGTTGTACAAATGAAGAATGCATCTGAAAGAGATGGGATGGAGAAAACCCTTTGGGTATTTCTCTGCTGAAAGTTACAGTTTGTAATAACATAAGTAAGAAGTTCCATAACCAGTAATAAAATGCAATTTTCCAGATACAACAGTTAATAGCACTTAACATTTTAAATCGTAAATGAAAAGTTTTACTGCTTCATACCTGGCAATTTTGTTTTAAAGATCCCTTTAGCACTTCATGGGTTATCACAGAGCACCGTGTGTACAGATGGCAGAGACACAATACCTTAAAATGCTCAGCCAAGTATTGGTCAGCTGGACACTAAGCACGAGTCAGGTTTCATCTCCACCTCTTCAGAATAATCCCTTTTTCATCACCTTTCAGGAAACTGTGACCATTTTCACCAAGAGCAAATGGAGTGATGCAGAATTTTTCTTCTGCCCGAAGTCAAAGTAGATGAGGTGTGGTTTCACTGACCTTGCACAGCAGTGAAGCTCTTGCAATGCTTTTGTGAGCATGCAGTGACTTTTTTCAGTTAATTACAAACAAGTTGCATGACTGTTTGCCAGGGTTCCACCACTTGCCTTTAACTCTGCATCGCGGCTCACTTCACTCCCTACAGACAGGGCTCTGACTGAGTATTCTCATTCCACAGCTTCTTTTCTTGTTCATTTGTTACACAAATGCCATCTCACTAAAGAGTTTTCCTATTAGAGCTCATAACCTTACAGCTGCAGCGTGGGAAATACTAAAGATAATTGAATTGCATTCACGAACAGAGAATACTTTCAAAACAAACCTGAAGTGCTTTTATTTCCTTCAGCCAACAGATCTTGTCCTGTCCTGTAGGTGTCATACACGTACGCTGTCTTTTAAGAATAATCAGTCAACATTTTCTCATTAAAACTTAACATGGAAATCATTGTCTTGAAATACCCACAGCAGAACAACAGAGCAGGTGACAGCGACAAACCTTTTTGCCTTCTTGATCTGTTTTTCCTCCAGCTCACAGAACATTCATTAGTCAGATATTTTAGCTACTATCCTGAAACTTTTCTAGCTGTGCAGTTCTATACCAAATTAGAGCTGTTCTACCTCTGAGAGACTTTTAGATGAGAATTCTATAAGTCACCTGAGCTCAGACACAAACTCCTGGAAACTTCAAAGCTTCATGGAGAAGAAAGAGCTACGAGGCTAAGAGTTATGGATGATTAAAGGAGAAATTGCACAGTTCAGCAAAGGCAGATGAATAGACTTGTATAGCACTATTGCTGTGGGTTTTTCAGGATATTTTTAGGAAACAGAGGGTAAAACCATCCAGGCTGATGTTCTGATTACATTCTGAGGAGGAAAGGTTTCACACAATTCTAAGTCAGGCAAATATACTGTGTCAGATCACAAAATCACACTCAACATGGATAATAGCAAAAAACCTACTCTGCTATTCCACCTCGACTCACAAATGTGTCCTTTTTCCATTATAACCAAAGCCAACCCCATCCAGCCTTGCCAAGGGGATCAATACCAATATAAGGTGCAACACTGTTCACTTGGAATCTTTCTTGCCTTTCCCACCACCAGTAAATTTCCAGTTTGACTTCTACTGTTAACATAGCTTTATTTGTAATTCCAGCACTGATACCTAAGTTCCTAACTGGGATGGTGCCTGCATGCAATACTAAATGGGAGTTTTTAGTTCACTCATTTACGGAGTTGATACGGGTGATGCTATCAGTTCATTCAGGTGTAAGTATGCATGCAAGAGCAAATGAAACTAATTTCATACCAATACAAAGACACCTAGGGGAAATTAAAGGTCAAACAAATTGGTGCCATTAGCGATCCACAGACTGTGAAATGTTCTAAGAGATTAAATTTAAAAGTGCATTTTGCTACAGAATTCTGTCTTTCCACATAAAATTGTGACCAATAGTACTTTCCTTTGAGCAGCACTTGTAAAAAATATTGCATTTCAAGACAAAGATTTTTGGAGGGAACGCTGCCCAGAACAAAAGATAAATCAGCTTGAAATTATCTCCCAAATTTCCATGTTGTTCATTGCCTGCTCCAGCATTGCTTTCCAAAGGAAAAACTGAAAGGAAGATAGCCTAGATGTGCTGTGAATCACTATCACTCTTAAAATCCACACACTGCAGCCAACTTACCGCAATGAGGATAGCGCTGTTAGGAGTTCTGCACTGCTGCAGTAATACGTTCACTGCCATCATCCACCTCATCAAGTGGTTCTGAAATGCAGAAGAGACCATGAGAAAGCTGAAGAGAAAGATTAACCATCCTTTTAAAGGTAACCATGACCTTCAGGCTTTAGAAGATTAGCTGCAATGTGAGACTTGCAACTTCCCTGTTGACCAGAACTGCAATGTCAGACACAACGATCAACCTATTTCCATTTTATTTATATGGATACTGCTGCATGTTGTCATTTCAGATATATGCAGACAGGCTGCGCAGTCCAAAACCGCCACACCAACTCCACCCAACCACCTGCCTTTCCAAAAGGAAGCTCCATAAGACCTTCAAAGCCCATGCCAGATTTCCAGATTCTGGGAGGGAAACCAGAAAGTCTGGATCCATCCAATCTCCAACAGAGAGAAGAGGGGCTATTAAAGGCTCTCTAAGACCAGGGAATATCCCAACCTGTAAATCACTGTTAGATGATCACTGCACTCCTGCACCTGGGAGACAGCACACTAATTAGAACCACAGGGAGGTGCTGAACCTGCTCCTTAAGGGCACACTTATTTGAGAAAAGCTGGCATAATCACAGCTGTTTGCTTGCTCATCTTTGGCTAAAAAGCAGCACTGAGGACTGCCAATATTTATATGATCCTCTCATTTTATTCAGAGTTAGAGCAACCAGCCAACAAGTCTTGGAGCATCACATAACAAAGCAGCAATAGCACTAATTTCTTCTAACTGCTTTTCTATTGAATAGCCAAGCTTATTAGTTTTGGAAGTTTTCCTTTTCTCTAGTGTGGCAGGTAAGTCAAGTGGCTTCTAAGCTGAACACTGCCAGAAGTTCTGCCTGGGAATTGCCCCAGTGGCCTGCATTTGCCTGACTGGGTCTCATGAGACAAGAGAAAAGCATATCTAGAAGAACAAGTATTAATGGAGGGTTTTTCCTCAGGAAACTTGGGATGTACCTGTAGGAAATTACTCCAGTTTCCACAGCTCATTGGCTGCCACAGGTCAAGTTTCCTCTTCCCTTTCATGCCTTTTGTGCTGCACAGTTGCAATCCACTTTTTTATTCATAGGCTTTAGGAGGATCAGTAAATAGGCTGTGCTGTTGCAGATAGTTTTTAAGCTAACACCTCCCCAGTTATAGCCTACAGTTTTACATCTGAGGATTTAAGAGCATCTTTGTAACACCGCATTGGTCTCCCTCCCAATACAGTCACTGCGTGTACTTTTACTGACTGAAGAAAATTATTGAAGAAACATCAAAGTATGTGCCAAAAGTCCAGATGAGAGTAATTGAATCTGCAGGAACACTGCTTTGGTGTGGAGCCAATATTCAGATATCAGCATTCAGGATCTTCTCCCACTCTTCCAGTCTATCGAGGAAGCGATGCGTACATGGACAGATGATGTGCTCAGTCTTTAATGACTGTGTTCCAGCTCTGTTCCATCCAGGTCTGAGCCAAAGGCCAAGCAGGACCCCACTGCCATGTCACTGTGCTGGACCCTTCTTGTTCAGCATCTTACCTAGTTTGTCACTCCTTCCAAGATGAAGGCATTGTATTATTGCAAAGCAGCTTTAAGATGCACTTCTAATGGCGTAAAACAAATTATAACAGTAAGTTGAAAAAAAGCAGGATAATCCAGTGATGCAGCCCATTTTGCCTTTGGGAATTCTGCCTCTTCAATGTATTAATTACTAAATCAGACTTCACACCCACTGAGCTTCATTCACACCAAAAGGTTCATTTAATTAACAGCAATGTTTCACATCACAGAAACACAATTCATCATGATTAAGTCTCTCTACCACCTCCTAAACTTTTTGAGAGTTAAGACCCTGCCACAAAACCACTCCATACAGGAGGCCCTGCCTTGCATCCTGATCCTCCCTGCACGCCACCCAGAGGTACCCACTCCTTTTGCCCGACAGCCACCTAGTGGCACCCGTTCTGCTAGGCAAGATAAAGGTGCAGCTCAGATGGATGGGCACACTTCCAAGCTTGCTAGACCACTGCACTCATTTCTAACTACAGACATCATTCACTAGGCTTGAAACATTACAGAAGCTGCATTGCCCTGAGGTACTGGGAACTGTGAAATTAGCAGTAAAGTATCTTGGCTAGCTTAGCATGAAGGCAAGAAGATTGCAAATTAAGTTTGATTCAGGTTTACCTAGAGGGCATGAATGTATTCAAGTGTTAAGGGAAGAAAGAAAGTTTAAAAAGAAAAAATGAAGAGTCAGCATGAGTTTTCAGAGTCAGATAGTATTAATTCATATATTAAAGGAAATGCAAAGGGAAACCAACTGCCCCCACTGTTTCACCTCAGCAGTACAGGAGATGAAAGAAAAACTGATATGGTTCAAGGGAAACTTTCACTGTGAAAAGCACAGCTTGGCCCCAGGATACAGCAGACAGTCAAACTACTCCTCTTCATCCCACCTGAGGGGTATCAGGTGAATTACTGAGCCCAGACTTCCCGCTAGAAAGAAATGCTGTAAACTGCGTTTCTGGGAACCTGAGTTCTGGTCAGCTACAAAGATGAGGACAGCAGCAGCTGTCAGCCTCCTGAACTTCAGCTTTCATTTCATTCTGCTTCTAATACATTCAAGCCCTTTCTTAATTAAATCCTTCAGCCTTGTCTCAACAGAGATCCTTTGTAGAGATCTTGCATGCAATGTTTTCTTCCAGTATTCAGAAGAGACGTATGAAACCTCAGCACTGATAAATAATGCAGAAACAACCAGTTCTAAGTTTGAGGACTGACAGAGAACACCACCCCGCTTCCTCCAGCTCCAATTCTTTACAGAAAAGGAGAGACCTTTCCTTCTGTCTGCCAGCATGCTGGCCTCCTGTCCCAGACCCAGGCAGCTGAACTTTCCAAGAGGTCCACGCCACTGCTCTTCATGGCAACCTATAACAATCCACAGCTGGCCTTCATCTCCCACCCTGGTTCATTAGCACAGAAATTTTTCTGCGCTTGTGCTGGCTCCACTCTCTTTTAAAAATCCCACAAGCAACCAAAATGAAGAGCTTTAGCTGGCTCTCCTATAAGCCTGTATCTTTATGTAGAATATAATATTCCTAGAGAGGAAGATGAGGTGGTGTTTCCCAGGATATAGTGTAGCAAAAGGATGTTGTGCTCTTCGCTCCAGGAAATCCACTGGCACAGCTGCCTAAAGAAGCTGTGGGTGCCCCGTCCTGGAGGTGATCAAAGCCTGGTTGGATGGGGCCCTGGGCAGCCTGAGGTGGTGGGTGGTAGACCTGCCCACAGCAGGGGGTAGATCTGGATGATCATTAAGGCCCCTTCCAACCTAAACCACTCTATGATTCTATGAAATTCACATGCAGCTTTGTTTGCTCCTACTATAAAAAGGCAGGCAGTTTTGTCCAAGGCCCTTATAGCTCCTTTCACAGTTGAGAGGCATCAATCACAGACCCAGCTCAGGATCAGCCCTTCTTCCCAGGGAATTCATACTGAAAGAAATAAACAGTCATGGTTATTATGTGTGCCTTTTGAGAATGGAAAGTCCAATGAATGTCTCAAGAGCTATCTGCAAGCTCCTGGGAAAATGCAGTGCTTCTTTTTTTAATGTATCATATACTGGTATATAGCTGGTATATATTTGAAAATGGTTTGCTTTCACACCAAGCAGTGATATCCAATGGCAGTCAAAGTGCAGCAGGTAATTTTTACAATAACTATTCTTGAATACAGTGGTCATTTCTGTACGATGTTACATCGATAAGCACCAACAACTGTGACCCTATTAAAGACATGGTTCAGTCCATCCAATCTGGCTTATAGACATTTTCCCCACATTAAGCCACCCAAATGCCTGCAATAATCCTGACTCAGAGTTACTGCTTGCTATCTGTAGATCCAGCTACACTGTTTACTGAGTGCATTACTTATAGAGAGAACTGAATTATCCATTTGAAGGAGTTCACAGATAACGCAAAGGGTAAAGGAGGAAGAATGATTTATGACGACCATTTCCCATGTGTCTCAGTGATTCCATGCTTTTATGTAATGTTCTTATTTTCAGACATCTATTTTTAAGTGTCTCAGAAGGATGTGCGAGTAAGTGAGTAGGGCGAAGGTCTGAAGGAGACAAATCAAAGAGAGAAAAACAGAGGCACAGAGGACAAGGTTAAGAAGGCAAATCCTTGCACAGGGAACTGGCCTGAAAGATGTACTAAGGTAGGAGAATCGTCTCACTGCCATAAAAGCACGTTGTGAAACATGGCTTTAATGGCAGTCCTACAGCTAATCAGCAGCAGTTCGCACTGATTTTCACTGCACTGCTGACTTGTCTGTGAACTGCAGTCAAGCCTTCATTTTGTGTGGCACGCACACAGCAAAAAAGTGACCATTGGCACAAGTTGGTAGGTTTTATTTTCCTACCTCTGGTCTGCTCTAAGAGAATATAGAATGAAAACTGGTAAAAAAAAAAGACCATCTATGATGCAGATGCCCAAAATAGCTGAGAAGACTGCCATATATGTGCCAATATGGAGCTCACTGAAAGGAAATAAATTGAGGGGAAAAACACACATTTCATTTTTTTTTCCTTTAACAGCAGAAATTATGACATAAACTGACAGCCAGTAAAACATGAATTGTTTCTTAGGCTGAATTATCCCTACATGTTTCATAAGGATTAACTGGTATGTCGTTATTAGAGTAGTCAGTGATTCAGTATGCTAGAAGATTGGAAGATTAAACAAAAGCTAATCTCTAGGAAAATAGGACAAAATCCTTTGTTTCTTTTTCAGGAAAAAGATTTTACAGCTTGCAGGTTCCAAAAGCTGATCTTGGTAAGACAAAAAGCTTTTCTCAACTGTAGTACTTACCCATCCACCCCTTTCAGAGGAACAAAACATCCAGCACCACTAGGAATCAAGAAGGGCTGGTATTGCTCACAGAATCATAGATTAATCATATATTAAGTGTCATCTATTAGGCAGACTTCTTGTATACTTCTATTGAATACCCTCCAGTGCTGGAAGAAACCTCCCAGCCAAGTGCAGGACATTGGTCAGCAGCGGCAGCAGCACGAAGCTCACAGCTCCTGGGAGGATTCATCCCCAGGACAGTCAAACTTTGAAACATATGGAATTCACAGCCGAGTGATCTCCCGCTTTGCTCCAGGCTCTCTCTGCAGTCATGTTCTGCTGAGAGTCCCAATCAAACAGCTGCAGGTGCTAAAATTAGCTACCTCAACCACGATGTACCAGTACATGCCTTTCCTTGGGACCAAAGGCACGGCAGTGGGACAGCTGGAAAGGTCACCCAAGAAGTTCCTGCTCATCTGCCCACAGGTCAGATCTTTCCCATGGCAAGGTCTGACCCAGCAGCTGGCAGTGGGCACCTTTTGTCTTCAGGGAAGTTCTGACAGGGATGCAGTGATCTGCTAAGGATGTCAGCTGCAGGACTGAGGCCTTAGGTTGGCAAAGTTCCCTTCAGTTGTGCTATGTAGGAAAATGTAAGGACCAACTCTGATTTCCTGAATGAATTTAGTATTTCTTGTCAACCTCACAGTACACAACTGTCTATGGTTTCAGACTGAAACTCAGCGTGGGTTTGGCAACACACAGGTACTGGTAATCTGCAGAAGAAAAATGTGATGACTCCTTACCAGAAATGAAGTATGCAAAACATCCACCTCAACAAGATCAGATGGCCTCGTGCCCACCTGCAGTTCCATGAGGTTCCCTACAGCTGTCCAGGTGGTATCATCACTGAACTGAAATGGGGATGCTCTGGGCTAATGGTTTGCAGGGAGTGTTTAATAATCAAATCATATACTCACCACCTTGTTCTGTTCCCACAAGTTGCTCTATCCAATCCCTTCAAATTAGAATAAGGATTCCTAGCAACAAATAAAATTTCTAGAGTTTCAGATCTCACAGTAAAAAATTAACTGTTATCAGTGTTAGGATACTTAGCATCTGCTGCGTGTCATTCACTGCTAGTTATCAGCTCTTCTATGGCTCCAAAATGATTTTCTTACAGGGGGAGAGGCAAGGACAACTACATCCAACCCACACTGAGATGATTTAGCTCATGCTGGCAGGCAGATCTGGCAAATGTTTGTCTTGACTGACATTTCTGATGGACACTGTTGCAATGATACATGCCAGAATAGCATCTGTAAAAGAGTAATGGATGAGCATTCAGGGCAGGTCAGCTGAAACAAGCTGTAAGGAAGAACTTAGCAGGCATTATTGTTTGCAAACAGCCATTTTGGAGCAGAAACAGCTCGTGTAGCCTCAATAAAATGGCAGAAATCTGTTTTGCTTTGTTTTGTCTCTCCGCTGGAAAATAACTTTCCTAGCAGGCCCAAAATCAGATGGCAGAAGATCTGTTCAAAACTTTACATGCATCATTCTGATTTCAACCAGCACACATCCACTGAAATAAACAGAGCCAGCCTCTAACAGCTTCAGATTAGGCTAATGATTTCTTAAATGAACTCTGCGCATTCACCTCTCTGCAGTTCATTCCTGAGGGACAAGAACAGTAACACAATGGTGTCCTTCTTTTATTTGGCTGCACAGTGAGCCCTAAGGAGCTATTAAAATAAACAAACAGTGATGACTCACATCCCAGTAGCTGACCTCATTCTGTGATTCAGGTGTGGTCACACACCTGCTCAGTTCCTTCTGTTTTCATTGAATAATCATTTTTTGTTGACACGGATCCCACCATACCTTATTACTCTAAGATCTAGGTTTTCTCTTTACATCCAAAGCTGCAGGGACTGGTTGGAATCATGAGAAACACAGAAGGACAGCAATCCATCCAGAACGCCCAGCACAGCAGGTGGGAGAGGAACACCACGGGCAAAGAGAAACACATCCCTATTGCCAAGATCAGTCTTACACAACTGGCAGCTTTCAGAGCAGATCTGCCTGGTGACAGAAGTCCCACCAATGGGTCTCATCTCTGTGGAAGGAAATGGGAAAGCTGGAGGATGCCATGCCCAGTGCTCCCATTCAGCTAGCTAACCGGGGTCCCAAATCATCACCGCTTCCACTAATGCCTTCTATCTATGGTGTTATAAAGACTTACTACCATTCAGGATTCTTACTGAGGGTGAGATGCATAAATAGGCTTCACTAGAAATCACAAACCAGGAAGCAGAAATCAAGAAACCTGAATTTGATTCTTAGCTCTGTATTTGTCAGCGATCCTAACAGAGTTATTCTATACTCAGTGTACAAGATGGATAAAGAATTAGACTTGTGAATGATTACCTTTCTTCGTTTCTAATTTTGCCTGAGTAAATACTATAAGTCTTGAGGTTGCAAAATGAGTCCTAATGTAATTAAAACTTGCCAGAATTTCAAAGGAAAAGAAGAGCATGCGTTAATATTTCTGATAAGCAGTCTTGAAATAACAGAGCCCTGAGGTTTACTAACAAGAAAAAACAAATGATCTTCTTTTATCCATGCTTTCATTTTGTCTATTTGAGGATGATATGATGATGATATGATATCTCATTTTTGTCTACAGTAGTCACTCGACTTTCCTATCAGCCACCATCTGCTAATTAGACCATTCTACCCAGGCTAAAGTAGCTAAACTCAGAATTTAAACTGAACACCATCCTAGAGGATGAGCATTACACTGCTTACAGACACAAGGATCATGCAGCAGTACAAGCATTTGTATGTTTGGAAGGCAGCTACTTCCAAGCTTTCAAATAGATCAAGCTAAACAGTGTGCACTGAAGCACTGTATCTACTGACAATGGGTATAAATTGCTTTATTTTACATAATGAAAGTGCAATTTGTAAAGGCAGTGTTTGGAACTCGAGATAGTGGATTTATGTTGTAAACTGACGATTTCAGGCTGTCAAGCTAAAAACCTGTCTGCAGAGAATGGAATTCAAAGACTGAGATTTACCCAAAGCCCAAAGCAAGATGGCTGCTACAGATTAGACACAAACTGGGTGACAGAAGAGAAAACCACCTAATGGTGTGTGATAATTTTGTTTTGGGCCGGCAGCGTTAACTGCCTTGTAACCTCATCACAGTCTAGAAAACCCTGGCTCTTCCCTTCCTTTTCTTGGGCATGTAGGTAGTAACACTTCTGCAGTGCATAAATAGGAGCTGGCCTCAGTTAGCATGCAGAAGCAGAGAATTATAATTTGGAAAGCTCAAAGGCTTTTGATTTACCCAAGTGAAAGCGTGAAAACTTCATCCTGAATTCACCTCCAGATGCAAGAGGCAGAGACTTCTCTTGGATGCTTTCCTACCTCCCTGCTGCTAGAAAAACTGGGCTTTATCATCAGCCATGATGGACAATAATCTAACTGTGTGAGTTAGTGCACGCCCAGCCAGCCAGAACAGGTCTCAGCTTGATAGTAATCATGACCCAGCCCCATAACAGCACTTAATGTCACCAGTCATCTAAATTTACTGTGATAAATGGAATTTTTCAGCAGATCCCTAATGATTTCTATTATGAGAGTATGAAAGGCAGAGACCTGAAAAACCTAAATCACACATCTCATTGCTATTTGAATGATAATAGCTCTGCTGCCTGTTTTCCTGGCCAGCAAGGTGAGTCTTGCAGAGAAAATGTGGCAAGTTCTGACTGATTTTCTTTTCTCTAACCCATTTTAATCAAGCAGCACTTGATCTGGAAGACATTCATGTTACACCTGGCACATCATCAGAAAGAGAAGAAAACTGCAGCCTGAAGATGCTGGAGTCCACACGTGCTCTCAGTATGGATTATTCTCTAGCCTTTTAATTTTCTGAGATCTTATCCTGAATCGTCTACCAATATAATTTATTTTAGCAATGGAGACTCATTTTAACCACTGTGCTTTCTAATTTCATTGCAATTGTAGCACTCAAGAATGAAAGGGTCTCAAATTACATTAAAATGTTCAGGAAACACTCTGGGAAATGCTGCAGTTGAGACATCAGATAGCAACCTGAGCCTTAAGCTCAGGACAATGGACTGTACTAACCAGGTAAAGAAAACAGAGCTAATTTCTAATTACCTGCTTTCAAAAGACGCTCAGCTGCAGTCTTCCCACAGTCACCAGATTCATTCCCCAAGGACTCAGCTCAGTTAAAACATGCCATTTAGCCAGTGTGATTCGTGCTGTGCTTCAGAACAGAGAACTGTTCAGTCACATCCTAGGACACCCGACTTCACTCTCAGTGTGCTGCAAACAGAACCAAACACGGGCACTGATGGCGCAGGGCCGTCATGATTTCACGCAAGGCTGCTTCCCCACGAATGTTCATCTCACTGCAGGACGCTCGGAACAATTCCCATCATCCAAGGCTTTTAAAACTGAAACAACCTCTGAAACCAGCGTTTGTCCTCCATGCTCAAACAATTCCCCAGTTCTGTCCTGTCTGCTTCGAAAGTTTGTTTTTACAAAGCCTGCCCGTTTCAGAGCAGCTAAAATGATGCAGTGGGTTGGCATCAGATGAACTATAACTGGAATTTCTCAGCTGGCGGTCAGAATGCTACAGCCATCCTGCATTAGGAGGCTGCCGTGAATCCCAATCCAGTCAAATAGGTAAGATTTAAAGCTGAATGGTGACAGATTAAAGCTGAACGGCGATTAACCTGAGGTTAACATTCAATTAGAAACGAAGCTAAATGGCACTGCAACTTGAACAGGCAGTAGTGCCAAGAAATAAAGTTTGCTACATGGATAAGGAATTTTAGAACCAAACCTTGCTTTGTAAAGCTATTAACTCATCGAGGATATCAGAAAAGATTTCATACAGGCCACTGGTACATAATGCCATTTTGTGGAGAAGCCACAGTGAAAGGAAAGTTCATATAGTGGTCAATGGAATATTAAAGTAATGAAATTTTGACTCAGCAAGATATTTTAAAGCATATGACTGGGGTCTGATAATCCTATTATCTGGTTCATCATGTAGTATTATCGAGTAAAGAAGCATTTCAGAGAGTAGATAGATGGAATGAGCCTCAAAGGCTGTGAAGAAGGACCAGGACGTCAAAATCCAGTGCTTAGTCTTTGCAACAAGTCAGAACCCTGAAAACAACACAGCTGGGGTGACACTGAGGATCTGAAATGCAAGGAAGGATGGGAAATGGATGAAGGTCCCTAATTATTTCCTTAACGATTTCCTGAGAAATGGACATCCTATAAAAACATTGAAACACCAAGAGTACAGGATGCTCATTAGCAGAAACCTTAGATAAACCCATACAGAATGAATAATAAATGCTCGATCCTATAAGCAGACATTCAGAAGTCCCTTATGGGGACTATCAACATAAAAAATTCAAGCTGGCACTACACAGAGAGTTTTGCAAACATGCTTGCTACAGAGACCAACCCTACTGTCTGTGTATCACACCCAAGGAGAACCACTTACAAATGTGCTCCTTCCAGATCAATATCCAGGATCACTTTGCTTCATACCAGATGAAGCTGAGATCTGAGATACCCGGAGCAAGGTCTACACTGAAAGCTCCTTCCACAGAAAATCTCATTGAAGGAGCACATTTTGTCCCAACCCAGCAAGTGTATGCAAGTGCTAGAAGAAAAGGATTTCTCCACTAATTCCTATGTTACACTCGAGGAGAAAAGAGCCATGATTTAAAGACTGGGACAAAGGATTTTCGTGACAGCACCCAGAATTCTCCATGCCTTCTTGAAACAGAAGTTTTAGGACACCCTCTCATTCTTTCTGTGTTTCTTGGTTTGCTGGTAAAGCACCAATGTTAACTGTAGCACATTAGTCAATTCTGCTCAGCTCTTGGGCAAGACTTACCACCCTATTCACGCTTCTGTGGCCAGCATGCTCAAATACCTTGCTTTTCAACGCACACACACAGTCTGCAGGGAGCAGCATTGATCATTCCATTATCACTGTGTTACGCTTAATTTCCTCCTCATCTTTCAAGTCAAACACCATCCCACACTGCATCAATAGCGGTGGCAACATGCTGATTGATTATGCTCATCTTTGGCAGGCGTGCATGCTGCAGATATGTTGTAAGATTGTTCCTGTCCCAGCCCAGCACAACTGCATTCTCCTCAGCT
This sequence comes from Pavo muticus, assembly GCA_016647715.1. Lineage (NCBI taxonomy): Eukaryota > Metazoa > Chordata > Aves > Galliformes > Phasianidae > Pavo > Pavo muticus. The sequence goes on along the minus strand of JACDJE010000160.1, from coordinate 4,384,535 downwards.
ATTCCAAGAATCAAATAGCAAGTGTATTGAGATCTTTAAGCACTTTGATTTGACTTTGCAACGAGCAATTAGTTGTTGCAGACAGTTTGACAAAGCAGCCTCAGCATCTACCTGGGCAGCTTCTGGCCCCGGCTCTGCCCAGGTCTGTCACTGAACATTGTGGACATTGTGATTATTCCTATGAGTAAATTCTGTTAAAAAGAAAGATCCTAAAGAACCTCTGAATCTGTGCAGTTTCCCATCATACTCAGGACGTCATCAGTCACCTGATTTCTACAAACAGAAGCACCTTGCAACCTCTCCTGCATAACAGCAGCCCATACATACCTAACTCTCAAAGCAGAACAGACACTGAATAGTAGGTCAGAAGCATGAACTGCTGACACTATCTTGCTGTGAAGCTTCTGTCCTTTACTTATGGTATTTTTTAACATATTTAGACCATTTTAACCATTTCTCTTAACTGGCACCTAATAGTTTTGGTACTCTTCAGATGTAGTACTAATGAAAATACAGTTCCCAAATTGGTAACAGTATGTAATACATCATTTACTGCCCTGAGTGCATCTCTTCTGTGCATACCTTTTCTTTATCTTCTTACCTCCATGCTAGACACATATGTACAGGTTAAGAAAGCATCTGTGAACATTAATTAACAACAAAACTCTTGCTCCATTTTATTCTGGTAAGGTCAATTTAGAACTCACAACAGCAATTACAGGTGCTCTTGTTCTACTACTGTTCATGTTCCCCAGACACTATTGGAACAGCTCTGAAAAGAAACGACAGCTCCAACAGTCAGCATGCATCATTAACTCTGTACTAGTTTAATTTCAGCACTCTTTGAGTATGGAAAGTGCAGGAAAATAACCACTAGATTTAGATGGAGATTAGGTCATGACAAGCTGAGCAATGAAATCACAATGCACACAAGTAACACTCCCAGCAGTACTGATGCTCCAGTATATACCACCTTGTTTCTAGGATCAGTTTCCAGTTTTAATTTACTTTCAAAACGTGTCTCCCTCTCCCAGCTTCCCTTTCTCTATATGACTGTGCATTACTGATCCTGCCCAAATTATATATTTTGATATAGCAAAGTAGGAACCTTACACTACATAATCTTATCTTTTTCCTTGACAGCCGTGCATGCACGTACAGCTCTTGACACAATAAACTGCCTGAAGTTTTTCATCCCACGTAGCTTTAGAGCAGGGAAATGAAAGATGATCTCATTGTGTTCCTTATGCCTCTAATGAATTTCCTTTATAGCTTAAGATACAGTAAAAATGAGTTTCTAGGATAATGTAACCAGAATTATAAGAGTTGGATTTTACTGTCATGCAATTATGGTGCTGTTACAGTTTAATTTCATTTCGTAAACTTTCTGGTTGTTGCACCCTGATGGGCTGTGACCACGTGAGCCTCTCAGTAACCTTCTGCTCAGCACAGGCTTCGTGTTTTTGCACAGAGCTGGACATGGATGGAATTATAACGTACACCCACAGTTTGATACTGCATATTCTTATCCATCTCACTGTATGAATAAGCTATTTCTATTGAACATCAAAGGAAATGTATCTGGGAATTGTTTCAGTCGTAGACTGGAACCGGTAATCAGGTACTTTCAGTGCAGTGTGTTGAGGCCCAAGAACAGGTACAGGTACGTTCTCTCACAAGCAGACCAGCATAACTCTCTTTTATCACATGCTCTCAACATCTTTATACAATCAATAACAACATGAAGAAGTAGTTCTCTCCAATATTAGCCACTCATCTTACCCACAGACAGAGAAGAAGTCATTAAGGAGACATTCAAACCTAGTCTTCACACCTGGCAAGGAGATAGCCCTGTGACATACTGCTAGCACGGGGTCACAGATACAGCAACACGCAGAATGCAGCACGAAGAGCACAGCTTCCATAGTAAACGCTGACTTGAAAGAAAAACAGAAGCAATTTGGATCAGTGGACGTTCTGTTTCACAGCCAGATGTTCATTGCTTTCACTGCATTCATTTCTCAGAGTCCTGTTTATCCTAGCAGAGGCGTAAGTCCAATGTTAGGAAACATCTGCTGTTAAGTTTACATCAGGAGACCTTGTTGCACTACAACGAATAAAGACAGAACAGCACTGTCATAACCTGAAACTCTGGCACAAATTGATGGGGAAAAAGCATATAGAGCTAATGGGATCTTTAGATGTATGTGTGTGGGACTAACAAGGAGTAATAGCATTATTTTACAGCACAGCTGAAGCAGAGACTGAAAGACTGTGCACAATTCTGGTAGTCACACTTGAAAAGGAGATTGAAAAATCACCAAGTGATGGATGAGCTGTGTCTGGTACCCGGGGTTCTGTCTGACTGTTGCATGGCAACAAGAGGTGCATGCTTTCAGCCCAGCTCTGGCTCCCAGAGGAGCTTCCTTCAAGGCAATGGATCTAGCAGCTGCAATCTTCCCCCCAAACCCTCCTGCATCACCTGGCCTAATTCATAAAGTGCCACACTCAGGCTGGGGAAAAGAGTGACAAGTTCTGCAGACAAAGAGAAGGGGCCCAAAAAGAGATATTCTAGGGACGTTGTGCCAAAATGAGACACTGCTTAAGGATGTGTCAGAAAGGGAATATTCAGCTGAATGCAAACTGTGTAATTGAGTTTTTAACCTCATAAAACTCGGTTGGACCAAGATGAGATTCTCTGACCAAAGGTGGCCAAAGGCTTCCTGCAGAATTACTTCTTGCAGTAATCCAAGGTCTGATCCACACAGATTGACACGTATTTTATTATGTTTTATCTTCCTTTTCTGACTGGATAACACAACTTGTGAAAGAATATTCTCTGCCACAGTCTTCCCATCATTAAAGAAGATCTTTTCTCTTTGAAGCACCTGATATTGACCGTTTTGATGTGCTTGAAGAAGTATCAGTTTCCCCTCAGAGCTGTTTTTGCTATGTGGTAGAACAAATGACATGTAAGTGGGTTCCATGCCACACTTATAACTTGAGGAAAACTCAGTTTCGTGGCTTGATTGCTGTGTACTTTTTTAAGCACACAACCCTTCCTTCCTGTGGCAGAGCAATAGGAATACAGCTGTCTTTTATGCTCCGCCCCTGACTCTAAAGCTGAAATAGTAAATGTCAGCCACACTGAGACAAGGGATGTGGTTGGTGCCTGGTGCCAGCACCCTGGAGGCTCCAAGATCTAAAGTCAGATCCCCAGACCTACGGGACTGCCCCCAGACAAGGCAGATTTTACTAAATAGATGTTGCTCGTGTCCACAAACGTACCGTGTCTTCCTGCCCCATTATCTGTTGAAACAGATCCATATGAGGTCTGAATCTTACTTACAGTTATTGGAGAGACCGCTTTCACTTCAGTGAGTTTTGGCGTGGGCTCCTTTCCTGATGCTGATGCACACACAGTGCCCCACTCGTTCCCACCCCAACCTGATCTAAACTGGCCTAAGGAGTGCCCCAGCACCACGTGATGAGGACTGTGCCTTCACTTAATCACTGCTCCCTTTGGAGTGCAAAGGACAGCTCAGGAGAAGGTGATCACATTATCAAAAGCTCTGTTCCCGACAGAGACAAATCTGGAGAGTTTGCTTACATCAGAGGTAGCGACTGAGTTTCATGTGACATGTCACAAACATCCAGCCTCAAGTGAATAATTCAGCAGGATGCTGTATGCCAAGCAAACAGGCTGTAAAACAGTTCTGTACAAAATGTGGGGTACCAGCTGTCCAGTGCCCAGGCACAGAATAGTATTTACTGCTTATCACTGTGCTGAATTGCTAACAGCATGGCCCAAACTGAGGAAATTAGGGAAAGAATGACAAACACGGATGAGTCCTTTGTTGCTGCCCACACTAAAACTCTTCTTCCAGCACATGGACAACTACAGCAAACACTGCAGGACTGAAGGCACTGCTTTCAACGTTCCTAACATCTGAAGAACAGCCTGTATTGGTGCACTGCTTGGGCAGGAAATGAACTGTAATGAGTAATCTGAGAAACGCAGGCCACGGTTTGCCTAGATGCTGCAGTTGGAAAACCTTCTCTTTCCTATCGTTACACTGAACAAACAGATGCTGCTTTTATTCATTCCTAAGTGGGTTTGTTTTGCACAACAACTCAGCACTGAACACCTTGGAATCAGAAGGCATTTATTGCTAGATCCATTCAGAGTAGAACGGGCCATCCCTGCTCCAGGATGTGCGATGTTACAGACTCACATACCCTGCAAAGCCTTTAGAATTGCCCCATTATTCAGAGTGGCTGCAGAGCCATTTAATTGGCCTCATTCCTGCTCTGGCTTCCCTGCTGGCTTCCATTTGTTGTCCAGGTGCCACCTTTGTCCCTTTGCAAATGATGCCTTTCTCGTGGCTTTGCAGTTTGAACTGGAAGGAAACCTTTCCAATTTTGATGAGCAGAACTTGGCTGTCTGTGCTGTAGCTGTTAATTTGCATCCTCCATGCCAAACTGCTCTCAATACAACAGCAGAGGGCACAAATTTCTTGTCAGAGCAGGCACTGAAAAGAGCTCCCTATTCTCCACACATGAAGTATTTCAGGTAATTAAATACATCCAGCTTTGTTTGTTCGCATTAATTGGAACAGCAATGAGTTCTTTAAGAAGTGTTCACACAAATCTCAGCCAGCTCCATTCAGAATGTAAAATTTCAGCTTCTCTTTTCCTTTCTGCCATCAACACCACCCTGAATTCTCTGCTCAGCTGCACCCGACACGCCAACACCAGCATGGACAAGTAAGACAGATTCCTTTCACACTTCTGGATAACTTTATAGGCAAGGTAAGTGTGTTTGAGCTGAGATGCCCTTGACATTTTTACATGACCCTACACCAGGACCAAACAGCAAAGCTAAAGAGGACATAGCAGAGTTTATAGCTCTTGATGATAGATGTCAGACAACCTTCAGCACAGCAGTTTATGCCCCCACCGAACAACAAAGTTAATACTGAACATAAAACAGTACCAGAAATCATTTAAGGAACAACAATCTCAGTGCCAGGCGCTTGCTCATGATTAACGTTTAGCTCTGAGGAATTGATGGGCCCATAAAGGAATCTCAACACTTAGTAACATTCTTTGTGGCAATGTGTATTACTTCTAAAGGTATCTTTTAAAAGTATTCGCTTTGAGTCTCTCATAAAAGAGCCCAAATTGAATCCTTCCACTTCTTTTCTGCTAGTTCTGGGTGGAAAGTTAACATTCAAAAGGTAGAAAACATCAAAACAAAACTGCTCACCCAGGAGAAGCAGGAAATAAAACAGGAGAGCATCTCATTATTGTGCATAAAAAGCTAAAACAAGGAAATAAATCATTGCATGATCTTTGTAGAAAGAAAGGAGGACTTCAGCAGACAAGCTGTACATGGAGGTGCACTCAAACGTGACAGCAGTTGTAATTCAGACAACAATGTACAATCATTACAGCAGAGAAGTGCTGCTAATAGAATGACAAATGTAACGAATGCAGTTAGAAGACATGAGAACAACAGTAACAACTTCTGTCAGCAAACACTCTCAAGCATCTGTGTTCATACACTAGAATCAATGACAATAATGATATCTCAGGTACAGAAAGGTGAAGCCACATCTTATTGTGTAGGTGCAGTCACTGCTGGGATATACTCTGCAGTATCCAAGCCTCAGCAGCCAATGGTAGGATCAGACTCTCAGTCCACATCCTCTTTTGTCACAGAAGTAGACAAGGTTAATTAACAGGATAAAACTGTAAAGATGTGGGCTTATTTTTAAATGAGATGAAGCACAGAACAACTTAATTGTACAACACTCCTGTGATCCTTCAGGTAATCCCCTGGTTTCATTGATTAGGCTCTGAGTGTAAATGCTGCCAAGGGAATCCAGTCTTTCTAGTTGTTATAATCTCAATTTAAAACTGCACGTAAGCCACCTTGCTGCACAAGTGTAATCCCAGCTCTTCTAGCTCAGGAAAACGTGAGTTATTTAGCACTTACTGACCATCATTTGCTTAACTTGGGAGTGTGAATGGTAGGACTGCATGCTCAAAGTCAAGTCCAAAACAGTTTGGCTGCATCTTCAAAACCAACAAACTTCCGTGGAGCGATTCAGACGTTGGTTTGACATCCGCTCCTGAGTGCTCAGACTGTGCCTAAAGCACTGAAGTATCTCTTGAAGTCCATCTCTTTGTGACTAAAAGCAAACTCCTTTCTATGCAGTCTATAGATCTGTAAAACAGCCTCATCTGCCTCTGCTCTGATTCAGCAGGGAATGCCAGGATTGAAAGCAAAGGAGGATTCCTCCTGAGCAAGAGCTTCTGGGACCTTGCACCTCCTAGGTTCAGGATGCCAGCAGCCACCCAAGAACCTCTGACATGGAGAGTGACCTGTGCTAAAGGGAAAACCACCAAGAGCTACCACTGACACTGCAGCCAGGCCCAACAAGGTAAAACATTTTTCACTGGCGCTGCTTCTCCAAGAAGCTGAATCTCCATTAAGAACTCCTGTCCTTCTGTGCTGCAAATCGACTTTTGTCACAGAAAGTCACAGCCAACACTCCTAATTACTTGATTGAAAAAACCAATCACTTACAGATAATTAGCAGAACAAAACTGTTCCTTGTATCTATGGCATGCTTGCTTTATTCAGGAACCTTAATGAGATGCCCTCTGGAACACTTATAATTGAAGGTGAAAGTGGACTTCAAGCTTATAAAAATGAAGGTCTCCAGGCACTGCAGGTCATAAATGTCAATGCATGTGAGAGGAACACACTGCAGTTTTGTGCATGGTCCACACTCCAGACAGCCTTGATGAAAGATTCAATAGCTATACATTAACATTTTGCTCTTAAGGTACTGAGCATCAGAAAAATCAGCTGGTATTTGTTATTAAGGGCATGACTGAAGTTGGCAGTGAAGGAGTGGGGTATTATAGAGACTGTTATCTATAGAACTTCCCAGAAGAATCCCAGGGCTGCAACTTCATGTTAGCAGAATATGGCCCTTTCCCTTTCCCCTTGTTGCCTTCCAACACAGAAGTTCTCTTTTAAGTTTTCTCAGGGCTGCCATACACTAAAGCAGGCACCAGACCAGGCTGCACAAGGCCCCATCCAGCCTGGCCTTGAGCATCCCCAGGGATGGGGCACCCTCATTTTCTTCTACATGTGCAGATTATCTTTGACTCTTTGACTGCCTTCCCCAAACACTGAGACACCAGATGACAGTGTGAAGGTAAAACACACCTTAGCAGCTTCTTTTAAAACTGGCAGTAACTTCTTTTACTGGCAGTAAAAGTATCATCATTTAGTTGGCTTTTCCACCAGCATAATGTCTGTTTTCATATATATGACATGTCCTTTTCCTTACAGAACTATCAGTACCACTAAAGAGAACAAAGTATAATCTCACAATCTCTTTTTTGTTCTTTTATTGGGTGGTTGCTGAGCACAGCTCCTCTTGTCCTGGCCCCAGAGATGCCAGTAAGGAATGTATTAACATTATTATGAAATACAAAGCAGTTCTTATTAAGTAACTGATATTGGCACACATTGTCACGCTTTGCTTGAAATGAAGTGGGGGAATGAGGAGCAATGAGACAGCGAAAGAGTAACATATGAAATTTGATAATAATACTTCCTATCTCCATATCTTACTTTGCTCATTTTCCTCTGGTCAGACCTTCTGCAATGAAACCCGTCTGCTCTTAATGAATCCTGGCTGTTCTTCCTCTTCCCACGTGTGGCCCAGAAGAGCTCCTTGATCATTTCTGCTGGTAGGCAACATCCAGCTCATCGAGACTGAAGAGGCAAGACAGGGGTAAATTACCAGAGCAGAAGAACTACAGCAAAAATAATTTAACTTCTTAGCAGGAGTGAACTTCATGTAAGAACTACTCAGACTAAAGGCATTTATTTTAGTTGCTGAAGAATTGGTCTATGAGGAAAGGTTGAGGGAACTGGGCTTGTTTAGCTTGGAAAAGAGAAGGCTCCGGGGAGACCTCATTGTGGCCTTCCAGTACTTGAAGGGAGCGTATAAATAGGAGGGGGAACTGCTGTTTTTGAGGGTGGATAGTGATAGGACAAGGGGGAATGGTTTTAAACTGAGACAGGGGAGGTTTAGGTTGGATATTAGGAGGAAGTTTTTCACTCAGAGGGTGGTGACGCACTGGAACAGGTTGCCCAAGGAGGCTGTGGATGCCCCATCCCTGCAGGCATTCAAGGCCAGGCTGGATGCGGCTCTGGGCAGCCTGGTCTGGTGGTTGGCGACCCTGCACATAGCAGGGGGTTGGAACTGGATGAGCATTGTGGTCCTTTTCAACCCAGGCCATTCTATGATTCTCTGATTCTCTGATTCTGATTTCATGTGCTGAGTACCTTAAGATCCATAAACTCAGCACATGAAGGAGCAAGAATGGTTGCAACAGTCTGAGTGCACATCCATTGTACAAACAATACTACCACAACTAGCCGAGTCATCCAGGAGCCCAAATAAGAGCTGATGGTCAAAGCAATTCAAGCGTTGTTGCAAAAACAACTGTCTTTGCAAAAATTGCCTTTGGGATTTATTTACCCTTTTATTTCATTCACTGCTGCCAAACCCCTGTGCTGTGATTACAGGAAAGGAGGTATAACAGCAAATACAAAACTTCTGTACAATTAACCACCAGCATAAAAAATAAACTGTTAAATTAACAGGGTTTTTTTTTTCAAGTGGTTGCTTGATTATAATTACGTTAAGCATTAATTCTGCATCACCAAAGTAGACAGGAACAAATCTAAAGATGCCAGTGCCAGAAATCTGTCATGCTTCCACCAAGGCAAAGTTCATTTTCAGTTCTTGGGAAAACTGGAAGCGTGCTGCTGCTGTACACAGCCTGACAGTGCCTTACTGCTGCATGGGCCGAGCACTCTGCACTGCAATTACATATCCCCGCATTTACAATGAGCTTCATTAACAGTTCTGAAATCAATCTTTGTAAATTGATTTTAAGGAACACAACAGGCTCTTTACTAATTCTGATAGTCCTCTGTACAACTGAAATTAAGACTTTGCCAGTAAAAAGCTAGCAAGAGTATTCAGACTTCCACTTCTCCAGTCATTTCAGTTATCTCTGACCATTATTGTGAGGGAATCATTAACCCTACCGGTCCTCCCTGCCTAGCTTTTTCTCTGCATTTAGTCTTATAAGGAAGACAAACAACAAGCAAACCAAACCAATCCAACCCTGCCATGTTTAAGTTAGTCACTGTCTAACCACGCCATGCTACGAAGTAAGTGAAAAATGAAAATGTTTTATCCTACCATGAAAAACAGTTCCAAAACTTGTGTGAGGATAAATGTGCAGCTACTCGATAATTAAAAATAACATTAGTGGTGCAAGGAATCCCTTTATCAGTTTGACTGGGCTCCTTGCATTACCTGGACTGCCATACCACAAATTTTAAGCGACACGTTGAACCCACCTAGGACTTCTCCAAACCCAGAGCATGCCATTGGGATTTCTGAGCTAGAAGAGGCACCAGCTGCATCTACAGAGCACCCCATCTGAACCTGCCAGGACCACGATCAGTACGGCCACAGTTATGAGGTGTGGAAACCAACTCAGGAAGGTCTCATTCTCACAGCCAAGCTGCCACGAAACCACCCACAGGAAAAACACTGGAGATGAGTCTAACCCATGCTTCTGCTTCTGGAAGAGACATGCTCAAATGGTGCAGGGGAAGGTATGGCCCCAGCAGACACTGCTGTCCCACATCCCTTGGTGGTCTGCAGCAGCTGAAGGACAGCCCAGCCTGAGCCTGCAGCACTGCCTGCTGTGTGACTCACATCAGCACTTGGGAGCTGAGACATCTCCTCTTCAGCGTGCATTTACAGACCAGGTATGACTGCCTTTCCAAAGCAATAGCTTATGTCACTCAAAGAACGGTCATAAAAGCAAGGGCCTTTTGTAAACACATTGAACAAACAAATGGGAGTTAATTTCTTAGCCTTTCTCAGAACTAGAAGCTATATTTACATTTAAACAGACATTTCCCCAAACTAGCACTAAATTGTATTTTTTATTACTACTGCAGTGTTTCAAAAGGCACATTAATAATGCAAATGCCCTGCATCTCACATTTGTTAGTAGTTATGGGATAAGGCTGAACATGCCGCGTTCACTAGAAATGAGACTTTTGGGAATTATCCCCTGCTAATGGGAAACGTTCCTCACTTACAAACGCACCGTCAGTGTTTTTGTTGACTTCAGTTTGTTTCGATCTTTTCGCAGTACATAACAATGAAGCTGAGTAAACATCAATTCCCTTCACGAATGAAAACTACAGATGCGCGGCTTTGGTCGAAAAGCCCATGAATTTGCACTTAGGAAATGCTGCTCCCGCATCCATCCCCACTGTGAAAATCCAGCGTATGAAGCTCTGCAGTCCCTTAAGGACCATATCACTAATCTGTGGCAGATGTGCATTCAACCCAATGCATTCAACATTGCTGTTTGTTTTTCCTTTCATGAAGGCAATACGCCGCAATAACGCACCACCTTCAATCACCAACCCGTGCAGCAGCAGCCCTCGCTTCCACTGCTAACCCAGCACAGCCAGCCCTGTTCTGAACCCAGACCACCTGCAGCCTCATTCCTTTTCAAACTAAATGCTGAATGAGGTGAGGGCTGCCTCACACTGCACCGTCTCCGAGGCCACAAAAATGTGCTCGTAATCTGCCCAACTTGCAAAGTTACTTTTAAAGAGCATCAGCAAAACTACTAAATCTCAGCATGAGGGGAGCTTTTATTCTAAGCATAAGATTACGTTTAAGCTTAATGCTCTGGGAAATAAAGACATTTTAATGCCTCAAAAAAACACAGACCTGCGCAGCCCAGTGCTGGCTAAAAGCCACCGGGAAGGTGATGTAGGGCAACGAGGCCTGGCCAGAGCGGAGGGAATGACCTGAAGCTGCACCAGGGGAGGCTCGGGTTGGATATTTGGGCACATTTCTTCTAAGCTGTGGCTTAGTGGTGCACTTTTACTCTTAGGTGGGCGGCTGGACATGCTGATCCTGCCTTTCCAACCCGGATGCCTCTGAAAGAGAGAAGCAGCCGCCCGCTCTCGGCACCCGCCGACTGTTCCCGCCGTGAACGCCCTACAGGCGCCCGCGGCCGCGCGGACCACACTTCCCAGAATGCCGCGGGAACTCCTCGCGAGAGCTCCAGACCGGAAATCTCGAGGCGCGGCCCGGAAGCGCCGTTGCTGTGGAGCTTGGGGTGCGCCGAGCCGCTGCTGAGGCCATGGCGGAGACCGACCCGAAGACCGTGCAGGACCTCACGGCCGTGGTGAGCGCGAGCGGCTCGAGCGGAGCTCGGCGTCCCTCCGGGCAGGCGCTGGAGGAGCCCCTGGCCTCGCCCCGTTCGTGAGCTCTGGTTCTGCCTCCTGGGCCCGGCGCTCTGGGCCCTTCTGCCTGGATCTCATTAGATATCACTTCTAGAGTTCCGCCTGCCCTCGGCGCAGCTCACCGTTAGTTTCCCGTGTCCGGGAGTGGTGTGGGTGAGGACGGGGTTGTGGGGGCAGAGAAGAGGCCTCGCCTGCTTAGTGGGAAGCAGTTGCCTTCTGCTCCGGGTTTGTCTGTGTTTTAAAATTGCTCCTTATGAGTTTCCGTTCTCGTGTGTCTGTGTGTACACATAAATAGAACACGATGGGGAATTGTGCTGTAAGGCTCATGCTTTGTTGTGTGGAACACTGCAAGAAACAGGTAGTTAAGTGTTGTGTTAAGAGAAGACAAATACTGTGATGACCTCTGTAATGAAAGCAAAACAGGCTTTTCTGTTTTTTTTCCCCTTTCTATTAGGTGCAGACTTTGCTTCAGCAAATGCAGGACAAATTCCAAACCATGTCTGACCAAATAATTGGACGAAATATCCTTTTCTAAAGCCAGATGGCTGCTGCTGTACACTTTGAATGCTGAAGTAGTTTTATGTATATTTGTGGGATTTGGAAGATACATTTAGAGCAACCATAAAAGTTTGAGCAGTGCCATAATTGCAACCAAACAAAACCAAGAACCTGAGCGCTACTCGATTGCAGTCATAGTCCTTAACCAGAGAACTTGATGACATGAGCTGCCGCATCGATGACCTGGAGAAAAACATAGCAGACCTGATGACACAAGCAGGAGTAGAAGAACTGGAAGGAGAGAACAAAGCCCCTGCTACTACTAACAAGAGTTAAGGTGAGACAGTTTGCCTTGCAACAAATCCTCAGGTCGCTGGAAATTACTGACTTTAAAAGACAAAAAAAAAAAGAATTTTTGCTTTGATTTGTGAGATAGGCTGAAATTCCTGTAGAGCAGTGCTGTATGTTATAATAGAAGACTCTGCATGAAGCATTCTTCACAAGATGAGGGCAATGCAAGATGGCCAAAAACATTCCAGCATCTCAGGGGCTGTGTGTTACAATGTATGAGCAGGAATATTTTGTGTGCTTAGACAAAAAATACAGGTTCTTATGGGCTTCCTTGCCCACCATTGCCAGTTTCCTTAGCTTGAAAATGAAAACTTCTGATCAGTGTGTTTTTTCTTCTCAGTCATATTCTTGTTATTTTTCTCCCCCCACAGGTTGCCAATAACTTATGGTGAATGCTGGAAGACTTTGGTTTTTTTTCTACAAGCCCTTGGAATTAACAGAACAGCTTTTTGCAACTACTGTGTGTAAAAGCATTTTTATATTGTTACAGAGCTTGCATTCTTAATGTATATTGTATAGCTAGGGATAGGTTAGTTTATATTTCGATTTGTGTACTGTAATTTCACCTCGAATTCTTGTTATGAGGATCAATTAGTTGTTATTAAAACACAGACCTTACGGATCTCAGTTACCGGGTGTATTTGTTTTGTGAGGTCACTTTTTTCCCTCTTATACTTTTTCTAGACATCTCATTTTTGATAGCTGAACAGCGAGTGACTGCTGGCCAATGGAGATCTTAAGTTGTCCTACGTAACCTTGTGGAATGAAGCACAAGTTTGAGATCTGGTATTAGTTTTAGGTCCAAGCTTCATTCTCTCAACTAGCGGATGTCTGTATTGTTTTCTCCTCATAAATGTAAGTAAGGTGATTTTGGAAACATAAGACGTTGAATATCAAAATCATCTCTCACGTTGATATTACCTTACCTGTGTGTTCCTAGAATGTAAACCAAATACGTGTGTAACAGTAGAGACATCTGTACCCAGCAAAGCTACCACTGCCATTCTGATCTGTTAGGCAAAGAATTCTCAGTTACAAAAAATCTCACCATGGGATTCTGGTTTTTTTTAACACTGTAAAACTATACCTTGGAACTGACAATGTGTCACTTAGGAACATCTTGGAACAATAATGATTAAAATACTGATACTTTACAGAGTAGGGATGGGACTGTGGGAACTTCTGAATGTGATCTTTCAGTTTAAATCACTGATCTGTTGTATAAAACAAAGTTTGCTAAACAAAGCAACAATACATTGAACAACAAAGGAGAGAATCCAGTTAGAATTGTAGAGCCTGGCTACTCTGAGTAACAAACAGCTGGGACTCTCCAAAGCAGCTGGTTTAGGAAGGTGTTTGGTTTCACAATCACATCCACATTTACTGGCCTGACATTCACAGATTACATTACAGTATTTTGGCAATGAAGTGTTCTTAGAGGAGTCTGTACTGTGTCACTGTTGTGAAGAAAAATGACCAATGTCGCATATTACTGACAATCATTACAGTCCTGCAGCTTGAAATATAAACGTAAGAAAGCACTGGTGGCAGTCAGCAGTGACGTGTGGACCACTTAAGGCTGCTCTCTGAATGCCACTAAATTAGTACCTGTGTATTATGAAGGCAACATGACAGGTCATTTTTCCAAACTGAGAGGAAATTGTAATAAAAACTCACAGGGGAATTTTGTGAACATAGGAACTGTATCGATACATCTTGTAATACCAGCCTTAGGCTATTTGTAATGTCATGAAAAATCCAATAAATTATGATGTGTTACCAAATAGCCAGGTTATGTATATTAAAGCAAAACCTAACACAAGAGATTGTATTTTACTTAGTTATAGAAAGACGTGAGCGCAATCACTGTAGAATATAGACCAGCATATAGGTATGTTCTGTATAATAAATGGCTGAGCACAATTCATGCCTTACTAAATCAGCCTTTTACTACACAGTTACACTACAGACCGAATGCACAGGAAATTATCCCAGCTGAAACCACGGTGCATAAGAAGAAAATTATTCCATATATTCATTTAAGCCAAGCTCTGTAGTTCTGTGCAGGGCTGCCATTTGAAACCATGGCTTGCATTTGTTATTTAGTTATCTCTTTATTTAAAGTCCATACAACCACTTTCTTTAAAGACAAATTGTCTGCTTCCATCGTGGTAACGTACCGTTGTATTTTGTTACTGACATATTTACCTCTTACAGTTCATTTGCACAAATGTTTGCTGATTAAATGCGCCCTGCTTCGATTCCCTTGCAAAATAGGAAATGCATCTTCCACCACAGCTTTCAAAACTAGTGCAGTTTTGTACAGGCGTGTAATAATTCATAATCACAGCAGACCCATGCGATGGCTGCTAAACTGCTCTGCCTATGGATCATTTCTGCTGCCTGCCTGCAAAAGGGGAGGGGCTTTCTGCTCAGATAGGTGCCATCTAGGAGGAGCTGAGATGGATAGAAGATGCTCTCTCTTAAACTTGTCGTTTTCCTCTTCTTTCCTTAGTAGGCTGGTATCCAAGTGAGGGGATGGTGAGTATATTCTTCAAAAAGGAGCAGGAGGTATAGAATTACACAGACAGAGATCTGTGAGTCCAGCACTGATGAGGAAAGGGAAAAACAAACTAAGGATAGAGAAGGCAGAATTCCCCTGGCCCTGCTCCTGGCCGTGTTTCTCAGGCTCTCCATTGTCTCTGCTCTTACCTCTTATTACTTCTCTAAATTTTCATTACCGCTGCCCTCTTTGACCCCTGCTTTTCTTCAGCACTGACCTCACTGCTCAATTCCAGTTGTTTCTGGAGAAAGCACTGCTGCTTCCAAGCTGTTTCCAGGGAACTATCGAGTATAGGAACACTTCCACAGAAAAATCTGTATTAGGAACAGCAAAGAGAATCTTTGACAAAAATTATGAGTGACACCATGCAAGTCTTCAGCCAAGCTTTTCATAGCGCATGTAGTGGTGTTTCTTT
Source organism: Pavo muticus (assembly GCA_016647715.1). NCBI lineage: Eukaryota > Metazoa > Chordata > Aves > Galliformes > Phasianidae > Pavo > Pavo muticus. Next base: position 4,369,319 of record JACDJE010000160.1, on the reverse strand, counting down.
CTGTCTGAGAATCCAGAAACAAACTGGAGATCACAGAAGCTGTATCGAATTGTGCACACTGGCCTAAGGATCTCACAGTGGGCAAAAGTAATAAATCTGAAACTTCAGACTCATCTCTTGTGCTGTACTGATTCCTATCTTTATAGCAGGAGCGATACTCTCATTACAGACATCCAAAACATAACTCTCAATTTTGAAACACTCAGGCCAACTGATAAGTGATAGAGAATTATGGAGACCTTAAGTGGATCTTTAATCTTCGCTCTGAAGACAACGCACAGTAAATAGAACTGCATACAGATAGCTCTTTAGCTCACCCCGTGTGGTCCATGCAGTAAATGAAGTTGGGTGTAGGCTGGAGGGACACTGAGCTATGACACTTGCTGTCTGCGAGAGCTAGTTTCAGAGCTTGCCTTTCCCTGAGTTGGACCCAGGTAGGTTTCCTTAGATTCCTAGTAAGTACTGCAGCCTCTGCTGCTGCTTGATGTAGGACAGAGCTCAGAAGGAATTACTAAGATTACATCTTGCAATTCTTGCAATCTATTGTTGTCAAGAGAGACAAGAAACACAGGTGCAAATTCATGTTATCTGGCTTCCTCTAGACTTACTGCCTCAGCGCTCCAAATAAACAGCTTGGTTCCTTTCTGTAGCTGGAATGAGGCATGGGAAATTGATTTGCCTTGAGATTACAGTGGAAATCAGTGACAGAGACCTCACCCTCCTTTCTTCCAAAGCCTGGGGAAGTGCCCTGAGTGCTCACCGTTTCTATCTGAAGAAGGCTCAAGAAATTCATTCCTTCATATTATAAACACATCTGTCACTGTGACTCCAAAAAGCAAACAATTCTGATTCCTTATGGTTTTGCTGTGAAATAGCTGTAACTGATGCTAGACACGCTGTCCATCCCCTAAAATTGCACCTGTCTGCTGTTCTGGAGATATTCACATGGAGTTCTTTACAAGCAGCTCTTCCTTCACTCACTTTATAACTCTAGCAGATAGTGCCTTCTAGTGGGCACACACACACCAATCAAAGGAACACTACTCAGATTAATTATTTGGTTACCTTTACTCCGCAAGTTCAGATGTTAGGACTTTAATGAGCCACATGCTGTTTTGAAATGTGGTTATTACACAAGGCACCGAGGCTTTGTTTACAATTTAGAAAATTAATGGGATATACAAATCCATTCCTGAGCCTTAAGCCTCGCCGTGCTTTGAAAGGCCTGCTGCTTGCAGAGAATTTTTTCTGCCTCTGATGTAAAGGTAATGAAATTAGGTCATTAGGAATATAAGGCATGGGAATAAAAACTTTACATCATATAAGCACTCTTGAGATAAGAATTGTTAAACAAATATTGTCTCTCTGAAAATATGTGCATATATTAATAGAAAATGTTCTTTTATGTTGTTTTGCTACAGACCCGACTTTATTTATGAAGCTCTGGTAGTTAATACGTATGTAAATATTCCTTCAGTTTAAGAAGCTGCAGCATACACAATCCTTGCTCGAGAGATTAAATCCTGTTTGAAATAGCACCTGGAGAATGGGAAGGGGTGCAGTTCATTGTCAAGTCTCAGAACCAGAGGTGTCCCTGTGACATCCCACATAGAAGACTTGTGACCCGTTTGTGCAAACCTCTATTACAGGTACAGAAAACACTGAAAAATAATGCTCCACAGTCTGCTTGTCTTTAGCAAGAGGTACCGCATCAGAGGATACGTTCTGGCTTGCTCATAACATCCCAACTCAGTCCAATTCCTCCTCCTCTAAGAATATAAATTTCACAAGGGATAAAAGTTCTGATTCTCACAGAGCTCTAATAAATATTTCACTCACTTCTTTCTAAGGACTAAATCCCTTTGAAGGGGGAAAGAGAAGACTTTCACGTCTCAACCTCTGCCACCGCACTGGAAGAAATCACTGAACCCAGCTGTCTGCATCCTCTGGCACAGGAATGTCAGATTCCTTCAGAGCAACACAGGGAGTTTTCCTGGAAGTTGTTTTCATTCACACTTGGAGACACCAGGAGGCCAATGTTATCCAGGTCAGACACTGTGTAGCTTGGGAAAATTAAAGCAATTGATAACACAGATACACGCTGTAAGGCACAGAGCTGTCTGCTAGTATCTATGCATCTAGGACCCGGGTGAGAAGAGTGTGTGATGGAGCAGCTGTCTGAGCTCTGACACATGGCACATCCCAGAGGCAGCTCCGTTTCCTTCCCCAGGGGCTGCCCCACAGCACAGCACCCTTTGTTTCATTGGCCAACTGCTATAAGCCAGGACAAGGTTTGCGCCCAACTCAGTTACACTGTAAGGCAGAATTTCAGCCAAATCCTCTGTTCAAAACATATGATCTTTAAAAGTGTAGAATGAAAAGCAGTAAAATAACAACACTACAGTATGTAAATATCTACAGCTCAGAAATGCAGATGTCATTGATCTTCGCAAACATTGATTCTGCAAGGATTGTGTTTGCTTGTGAAGAACCAGAAAGAAGACCTTCCACAGGCTCATCACCAGCTTTAGGAGAAAGGATTTGAAGTTCTTCCTGACTCAGGTTTTGCATGAAAATGATTGGTCACCAAAGATAACACAACCAGAGTGCCTGCATGCCTGAACAAGACACAAGGGAAGCACCTCAGCCACAGTATTATCTGTTATAAACATCCCTCGTGAAGGAGTGATTGTCAATGAATGTTAATGTGATATAAGGGGAAGAAGAAAACAACAAACGCTCACGCTTTCTTAGTGAAGCCAGCTCTCCTATTAACACACACACACAAAGAAACATAAATAGGCCAAACCTTCTTAAAAACTTAATGGGACTGCAAATGTAAAAATTAACAGCAAATGTAATCACCATTTATTAGAAGAGACGTGGCTGGATCTCCAACGAGTCAGGCAAAACATTTAATCAGGATCCTATCAGAGGGTTACAAATAGATGTGTCATTTTAATAAATTCAGCAAGTGTACCATGCAACAGGACGGGGTGCATCTTAAAAGGCAATTAACCAGGAGTCACTGCTCCGGAAATTCCTCGCAAGACTTTTTTTCCCAAATTATTGATATTAATTTATTGCACAAAGAGGAACAAAATTGCATTTTCCTTCATTAACAGCCCTGATTTTCAACTTTAGCTCTTGTTTTAATTCCACTTCTAAAACAACAGGCACCCATAAACGTTTAGCAGAATCACACACAAAAAAGGCAGATGGCATCTTGTTATTTCTTTTAGAACTTTCCAGCATTTTAAGCCACGATCTGGTTAAAAATACTGACAATTGGCACCGTAAATTATGATTTTCTGCTCTCTAAATAATCAGGACTGAAAACAAATAAAATGCAGATTTCCATCTCAGTTTTCACACGTTACTGAGCTTGTGAGATGTGTCTCAAATTAACCCATTCTTGCCTCGTATTCATGGGAGGGGATCTGGAGAGTGCTCAAGCAAACTCACTGAGGTTCATCGGGGCTCTACATTCAGCTGGGCCCCCTCGAGCTAGGGACAGAATTCTGCTCTGGGGAGATGACCGTGAGATGGATGGCTGAAGGAGTGGAACAAGACAAACCAGCCACCTTCATATCTCTGTTTGGAGCCCCATTATACCATAGTGCTGTTCATTCTGAGGCTTAGAACAGCAGGAGCTTACCACCCTTCCAAACACTGTGTTCTTACAGTGAGACACAACGAGAAGCAGCATGGAAATCCCTACTGCCTTTATGCAGCTGTATCTTCCCTGTCCCAGCCTGTTTTATGAAATCCCTCTCTACTCCCCTGAAAGCACTGCACAAAATTACTATTTCACACACCACACGAAATTAAAAACAAATTTATTGAACCTGAGGTGTATTTAAAGATCAGGAGGCTTTTCATGCTGTGTTATTTTAAAACATCTTTGAAACTACTCCACAGACTGGAGTTAAACAATTAAAATGCATAATCACATTTAAAAAGCTGCACCAAAAATGTAAGTCATTTTGTCACAGAGGCTGCTCCAGTATGGTTTGATTATTTAACGTTATGCTGTAAAACCAATTTATACCCTATGCCCTTGATCTCTATTTCAATTCCAGGATGTTAATATATGCACCATTGCTGTATTAGCTGATAGGGCAGAACAAATACTTTGGGAAAAGTCATGATTGGAATTTGAAATCTCTCTCAGCCATGTTTAATACCCAAATGCACTCACCTTGCTGGGTCCTGCTGTAGATTTTCTCCTCTGAACCCCACGTTTTATACCTAGAAAGAATGATTAATCAGCATCAGGTGAATGTGGAGCTCTACAGGGATTATATAGGTGCAGTCACACCTGCAATGAATGCTGAAGTCATCTGTCATTGTCTACAGCTCTTCAATATGAGCTGTCTCCAGGTGGGGAGAGCCAGCAGTCACCAGACCCCATGCTGCAGAAGCCTTAGGATCCTGGCAGCTTGGCCTGAAGCTGCCAGAGGCAATCTTCTCATTTTCCTTATTGTGTTCCCCACAACTCCAGTCTTCTATTCCTTGTGTTGACTTTGTTTCACTGTGTACAACTTTGCCACAAGGAGATGTGAGTGGGCTTGGCTCAGCCAAACGTTTTGAAGCCGCTAACACAGCCCCAAGTTTCATTCATTCACTACCAAAAGAAACAACATGCCAGGTTAACAAGGAGACAGAGGCACTGTTGCAGGACAAATTATTTTGTATTCTGAGCACTGACAAATAAATGAGTGAAATTTGAGCAGACAATTATTTATAGGAATTTAGCTGGCAGGCAATGTTAACACGGGCTACCATCCCCTATATTACTAATGCTATATTAATTGCATGCATACAGCCAGTAAAGTGATTCATTACCCTTTGTTGTTCCAGATACATTGTGTATAAATAGAGTCCACTATTGAAATGCCCATTGCCAGGCATCTCAGACTGAGTACTGGTCTAGAAGAATGATATAATGCATCCTTATGCTGTGTAAGGAAGACACAGTGGGGCAAATTGTTCATAGCCTCCTTGAATTTTCTGAGAAAAGACTTACAGTTAGTTGCTTGGAAGGCATGGGGAGATGGAGGCTCTGAGTACCTGACCCACAAACCAGCAGGTGGAGATGCAGGTATTTCCCCCTTCAGATGAAGGTGCGGATGACCCAAGTGCCATTTAGAATCATAGAACCATTTGGAACTGGGCTTTACAAGGGTGCAGTCTGCTTTGGAGAAGGCAGAAGCGTAGTGCAATGCTTCAGGTGGTACAACAAAGACTCTAACCACCTTTTCTATGTTTGCAACAGTACTGCTGTTGCAGCCTGCTAAAATAAACCTGATTCCTTTATAAAGAAGCAGATAATTTGGTGGAGAGAACTTTGCCTGGAACTAATTGAACTTTTATTTTCACTGCAAACTCCAAATCCACTCTTTAGTATCTGCCTGATGCTTCTGTAGTAAATCCTCATTCTGAGGACAGAGTTTTCACTTTGGGCATCACTTACTCTTTTTCTCACCGTTTTCAGAAGAAGATGGAAATCTTCCTATAGCAACCTCTTAGAAAAGTCAGAAACAAGTGGCTCATTCTCGATAGTATCACCCATCAATTCTCAGAGGCAGGCTTACTAAGGGACTGCAACACTTACTCTGCCAAAGTTCTGCAGTTTGTCTCATACAAGATAGGGAGGGATGGCGAAAGCAGAGAGCCGTCCTTCAAGTGCCCTTGCCAAGACAAAATGAACAGCTTGAGTTCCTATCATTAGCAGGCAGAACACCTCGGCAGGAGGCACGCCGCTTGAAACCCAGAGAATTCTGCATGATTACGGCTAAGCAACTCCTCAAAAATCAAGCTGGAAGTTGTCCTGAGGGAATTTTTCTATGAAAAACTGTTTACACTAAGGTTAGCATGCGTTGACAGAGTCTGAGTAGGAAAAAAAATGTTATTTGGAGATCAACGGGGAGTTTCAGCTCTCAGAGAGAGAAAGGGCTGAGGGCACACATCCTCACCGCAAGGACCAAGATGTGTTCTTCACCTCTGGGTGCAGTGAGCAGCACCTCCAGCTCCAAGGTGAGGGTGAGCACGCTCTCACAGCACCACATAAATACACAATTACTCTCAGCACGCTTCTTCCAGGCTGGGAAAGGCTGCGTGCCAGCCTACTTGAAAGCCACTTCTTTTAAACAGGAATTGGAACTGCAGGCCACAACTATGCAACATTAAGGCTTTCCTGGCTTTAGAATCATAGAAAAAAAAAAAGCTAGAATAAACCTTGAGAAGTCAGTTAATCTTGCAGCCTGTTCCTGATGCTCTCGTATCTGACAGATTCAGTCTGACAGGTCCAGCAGATGCTCAGTGAAATTTCAGTGAGGTTTTGTGATTCTGGAGCACTCCCACCGGACCCTCCTGTGTGGCTGATCCAAAGATGATGCTCAACCTGTCATCCTTCGGGCTTTGGCTGATGCATACAAAGGTGGAAAACTAAAGCCAGTGAGAACAGTTCAGGCAGGTCAATATTTGTATTAAAAACAAGGCATCTGTGTATTTTGGTAGGAGGATCTCCTACAGATTATACTTCATCATAAAATAAACATACATCAGTTAATTCTTCAGAATTTCTACACAAATATCACTAGAATACTTAAACAAAGCCTAGCAGATTTTTACTTAATAAATAGCAGCCCCACTTACTGTTATGACTGCTTGTCAAATCCAAGTCTTAGGGCAATTTTAACTGATCAGATTTATACTGTTCTCACGCATAGAACTGAATCATCAATTGGGTGGCAAAAACCTTACTAACAGACAGAGGAACTACTTCTGTAGGTTCAAAGGCAGAAATATCTTTGTTTCTGAGCAGGTATCTTAGACCTGGTGCTACATTTTGATCACAGGAGCTTATTACAGCTCAAGAGTTTTGCCTCAGTTAAAAAATTATTCACTGCTGTTTTAAGAGCCCCAGAAAGCTGGCTGACATGGAAAATACACAAGTCTTGTAAGCACAAGTCATTGCTTTGATTTGATCGCTTTTCGAGTATAGCTGTTGGAACTGAATCGCTTCTGAAGGGATCACACCAGGGAGCACCCACAGGCCAGACCCGGCCTAGCCCCTGAGTTTTGGTGAGGTTCGGAGCCACGCTTCCTCGTCTCTGCCTTTAGCAAGATAGTTCAGCAGCCTCCAAATGACAGCCCACAAACCTGCAGGAGTCTGAGCCTCATGATGACAGCAAGAGCAATCCCTTGATTTTTTTTCTGTTCCAAAGAGCAGGTACAGATTTATTGCCTGAAGGGATGGAGTGAAGGAACACTAAAACATTTACAACTGTCTAACCTAGGGCCCACGGGATAGCAAACCTTCCAGGTTACATTAAAAAAGCAAATCTCATTCATTTTCCCCTTTAGATAGCAGGTGTATACAGCCTCGAAAACACACAGGACTGCAGTATTTAATTCATTAGCTCAATGCTTGTTTGAGTTAAGAATCAGTCTCCATTTACTGCATGATTCTGGGCCATCAGGTGGATCCTGTATTCCCTTCCTTCTATGGATCAGTTGCCCTGTTTTTCTTTACAAGCATAGCTGGGAAGTGTTCAGGTAAGTGGAATCTTGCGGTAAACTCTGAGCTGTTTGTGGATGGTTAAAAGCATATATATAGCAGTGAAAGATCCTAAAAACTGAAAAATGTGATTTGGATAAAGATATTTTCTATTAAATCTGTTGAACAGTAGTTTAGAATGACACAAAATCATACAGGAAAGTGGTTGGAATGATGGGATTTCAAAATAGCTCACGTGACTGTAACTTATACTGCTGATGCTGTTACTGCCCATCATTTATTGTCAGTGCTCAGCTCCAACCAGAGCACATGGCAGGACTTGAACCGAGCTGAGGGAGTGGAGCAGTCAGCAGAGAGCATGAGGATACATTGATAAAGGAACGAGATCATTTCACGTTCCTGTGGGAGTTACAGAAACACATCAACCTGATTCAGTAGATGGCACTCTACCCTCTGTAATGAAGCAATGCTTCAGCATAGTGTTAAGGGAAGAACTAACTGGGTTTTGGATGAGAAGTATAACAGAGATCCTTACACCTTGTAGTCATTAGATGCTCAGACACCGTGGCACCAAGCGCTGCTGCCGGGCCATAACAGATGGCAGGACTCAGGGTGCTTTCAGCTTCAGGCTTGACAGCCCAAGGGCCCAGCTGTGGACTAGATATTGACATTCTGCCTCCCAAAATTGCTGTGAAGTTGAAATTGGGCATAATAGCATCGTTCATTTCCTGTCCTAAACTCCCTGGTCATTTCAGAGCCACTTCCCAGTTCAGCAGTGAGTTGTATTCCAGCTGGCATTGCATGATTTCTATCTGTGTAAGTAAAAGACTTGGGTAATCCGCTGGGGATGTAGAGACACCTCAGACAGCAAAGATGCTTGGCTTAGGCTTAGGGAATTAACTTCACAAGTTACAATAATTAAGCAAGAAAGTTCATAGTCCATCAGTTTTTCATAGCCCGCTCTTTCATGGCCTGCTTCCTTTCCTTCAGCTCTGTCTTTGCTAAGGATAGGCATTTTTTTTATCTCAGTGTAAAAGAGAGATATAGACACATTCCACTATCAGCACCTTTGTGGACTGTTACATCATGGGGTCAGACAACAACCAGATTCTCCAAGGCATTGAAACTGGACGGATTAGTCTCCTTTACTTCTTATCCTAAGTCACTGCTGATTGCAGTATTTCTGCCCAGCCCATAGGCTGCACACCTACTGGATAAAACCACATGGGCATACATATTCTGAGTACATATTGCAAAACTGAACGCAAATAGGTCAACATTCTAAAGGTATTTTACTTACTGCAAGCCCTGTGCCTGAAAAATAGAAATGGGTCAGAATCCTAGAAAAGAAATAGTGTTGGCGACCAAATAGGAAATGGCATTTCTGGCCTACTTCCTCCTACAAAAGTAGATGTAAAAGGTTTAAACTTCTTTTCAAGCAAAACAAGAATCTGTAGCATCTGTGTTTTCTTTGTAAAATTCTTTTTTTTTTCTTTCTTTTTTTATTATCCCAGCAGAAACCCAGAAACAACTCACCTCAGTGAGGTAGGATTGGAATAAACACACATCATGTGTGAAGAAATAAATCTTTTTGCTCCTGAGGGCTGGCATCATGCATGAGAGGGGATGGATGGATCCTTCCTGGTACCCTTCTCTTGCTCCAGCTTGGGTTATTAAAACCCATGACTCTAGGGATGGTGAGGCAGGGAATCCAGAGAAGCCACAGATCATATCGTTGTCTCACTTGTGGAGGAAAATAACTTTCTTTATATTTACTTGAATTTCAAACTCCATCTTGACAAATGCAAGATAAGCACAATTTTGGACTACAGTGAAAGTGAAATTTATGTTGTGCCTCTATGCCTTCACTGTTCCACTCTCATAAGAGAATCTGTAGTCAAGAGAGGTGACGTCTCACCCATAACACTGGTCCCATTTCCCCACGCAAAAAGAGGAAAGAATGACGGATTCAGCATTCTTCTGGTAATTTATCCCTGCTCCTCTGTGTTTCGGTGCGAAAGACTCACAAAGCCCATAAGCCTCCACTGTAGTTTTGAACAGTGATTTCAAAATGAGCTCGTTCTGCCATGATTCTTCTCATGACACTTTCCATGGTTTTTTTCCAGATCAGCAACTTTCTAATAGCAGCAGAGAAGGAAAGAGTTGTACCATAAAGCAGCATTAAACAAGGAGGCTCATTGGTAATTAAAGTGGGAATGGAGGTAAAGGAATATTGGGTAAAGCCTGCTGGAATGCCTCTTTGGGATATTTCAAACAGTTTTTTGAAATAACATTTCTGTCTTCCTGGAGCTAATTATGCATGTGCTGCACACTAAGCAGAAGGCTAAATTGATTGAAAGAACAATGGTAATTTGTTGCGGGTTGGAAGGAGGCCACTAATACTTGTTTCCCTTGTGGGAGAAGAACTGATGACCTACCCTAAGTTTGTCATCAGCAAAAGAAGGGATGCAGGACCAGAACGTACAGCCCACCCAGCCCGTCATGCAGCAGTATTACCCTCCAGCCTCCTCTTCCTCCCTAACTGTGCCAGGCACTGTGACTACCAACTGGGTAGCAGCAGGTGGAAAGTCTCTCTGCCTCTCTTTCCAACCCCCTTCCATTCTTTCACCATCTGCCAGTAGACTGCTTCAGTAAGAGCTGCCAAATTCAACACGTCAATATTAATCATGAAAGTCACAATGGAGTATTTTTGAGGCCCATACTCACATTCTGCCTGTCAAATAGATCATCTCCTTTGTGCTGGTTCTTCACAAACATCTGGAGATTTTTAAACATCTTATTAAAGCAGAACAGATCATCAGCAGCTGGAGCATTTCAGAGATGAATGGGCTGTATGCCAGGAAATATGGTACTTGCCAAAAAGCAGGTGGCAACTATACTTCCACAAGACTGTTGCCGTTCCTATTGTATATATTGATTTGGACAGGCTACATCATGTGGGACAGGTATTGAATACCTACCTCCTTTCCCTAGGCTGTCAAAAGTTGCACATACAACACGTGCTCTCAGACTTCCAGAATGCCTGCTTAAATACAAAGCGATTCAGTGGCTCCTTTTTTCTTTTTTTTCCTGATGAAAAAAGATATGATCAAAAGAATCTGCTGAACATTTGCAGAAAATCAATTTCTCTAAGGTGCAAGAGAGCTTATACTGCCAGACTTGGAAGCCATTCAAAAACATACATTGCAGTTTGAGGTGTTAGTGCTTTTTTGACAAAACATACACATGCGGTTGGTGTCTTTAAACACAGTTTTGTTCCCTTGTGAGAGGGATTTAATTGGCTTCAAAGAAGAAATCACTGTTTTACATAGTACAATCTTTCTCTTAATACCCAAGAATCCATGTCATGTATTTAAATTACAAGTAAAATACTTACTAATGAGCTCATGTTTTGCAAACACCCATAGAAATATTTGAACTTAACCAATTTCCTTTTAAATAGGGCATGGTCTAAAGAGAGGGAGGCAGCTTTCTCGGCTAAGAACAGCGCTGATGAAAGAACATGGCTGTTAAACAGAATGGTAGCCCTTCGTTTTACTCCCAACATTTCCCTCTAATTCACTGTTTAACTTCAGGAAAGACACTTAACCTCTACGCGCCTTAGTTCACCCGTCTGTAAAACAGCAGATAAGTCACCTAATTCACAGGGATGTTATGGAGATTAATTAACTAACGTCTGGAAAATGTCTCAAGATCCTTCTGTGAAAGGCATTATAAGGGCAAAGGATAGTAGTATAGCCATATGCAAAGGGTTTTATCACTTGGCACAAGGCAGTTTAGTTTTATCCTGTTTCCCTCTGCAGCATCACTGAGTATTTTTACAGAGACCGTCGGCTAATAGCAGGCTCACACAGCTCTGCAGAGTACCATTATCTTAAGTCAAAGGACATGTTCTTTCACCCTAAATAAAACTGTATTTAGTTCAGCACCTGATACTGCTTCACGATGCCCAGTGAGGTCAGAGCCCTGGCAGACTCAGTGCTGTACTCAGAGTCCTTGAAAAAAAGCCCTTGAATATGTAAGAAAGCTGCATCTATTTAGCAGATGAGATCTTAAGCTAATTTAATTAAACTGACAAATGTGCTATGTGGGCTGTCTTTAATGGCAGTCGATTTTCATGGCCAGCTCCAGGTAGGAGCAAAACAAGCAGTTGCCTTGAGCAGCAGACTGCTGTGAGGAACAAAACGGCTGTGGGCTTCCTGCCAGCCTCACCTGTGCTGGATCTATGGGAAGTCTGACTGATCAGTGCTCCTTCCTGCCAAAACAAGAGTTGGAGTGGGCTGAGGGTGAGTTAGTGATCCCTCCTACCCCCAAAATCAGTGGTAGTGGGCTTCCATCGCAGCCTTTACAGATGCAAATCTCTGCCATGATTTTTGGTGCATTTGCTGACATGAAGTCAGACCTCACATTAGTTCAGCTTTGCAGTACCAACACTAATTGCTCTTTGATGCTTGCCTCATAAACAGGGAAGAAGGAGAGGAAAAAAATAAATAAGAAGGAACAGAACAGGGACAAAGTTGAGAATTGATGTACCCAGCAATAAGAGCCAGAAATAATTCCCAGAGACACTCAATCCCAGATCTAGATACTCCCCAGTATGCATTAGGGACTTGGGATTTGTTTTTATCTACCAGATCTTCCATCAACTCATATATATTATCTGATAGAGCCTTTACCCAGGAAACAGCATCCTGCTACATCATCTTCTTTACCGTGCAGTGTGTGCAGCTTGACAAGCTCCACTCCCCTTCCACTTGTTGCCTGCTCTTAGAGTCAACTTTAAAATAGAAAAGTACCTGTCACAACCAAGTTGCCTTCAATTGCAGCACAGCACATAGCAATAACGTTTTGTATTTGGAAGAGAGCTGGAAAAATTTGTTTTGAAGTAGCTGTTTATCTTCTTGTGCTATTCTTATTCACAGCTTCCTCTTCAAACAGCAGACCTGGAAGGGCAGGGGAACAGGGAAAAAGAAAGGTTTGGTCACAATTTAGAGTCATTTGTTTCTGTCAGAATATATATGAGCTAAATCTCAAGTCTGGGCAAGCCTTAATAACTATCATATTTAAAGTTCAGCTTTACAGGGGATGACTTCGTTGCCCAAGGGGATAAGAAATAGAATACAGAACAGTTCACCTTTCAAATGCCCATTCATACCCAATGCAGCAAGGAAAGGCTGGCTCTGGCCTTTCAGAGACATACATGATATGAATTTATCAGTCTCTAGCTAATCCTATTGGACTAAATGACTGCTAATTGGTGTCCTTGATGGATAAAGTCACTTAGAAGGTCGCTGGGAAAGCCAAAAGAGGTAGCTCTACTGCTGGTCCTGTGCTGAAGAGATGGGAAATCTCTACATTCTCCTAATAAACTGACCCGTCCAAACAATATTTAATGTTCTTACACATGCTTTATCTTTACAAGGAATATTTGATTCAAGAGAAGGCACCCTACTGAGACAGTACTCTAAAAATGACAAAATGTGTGGGCAGATGGGCTTTCTACAGAATGAAGTGAATTATGGACCATAAAAACAAATGGAATTTTTGCTACCCCTCCATTGGGTGCCACAGGTCATGAATGGAAATGCCCTCACAGAAAACTCAGGAACAGCTTGAGCAAAGTATTTGTTGTAACTGCAGACCGCTAAGAAATCAACAGTAATGTGCCAGGCGCCTCTGGGGAAAACGGCCAGGAGCAGACATGCCTCCCATCATCGCCCTCAGGATCAGAGCTTCCCTGACCAGGATTACAAGTCTGACATGAAGAGGTTTCGCCCACTAGCCTTGGTGGCAGCCCTCTGGAACAAGAAATCTCACTAAAAACAAGATTAGGAGAGTGGGGGGAAGAGAGATTTGATAAGAAAATATAAGCAGGAGGATCCTCCCCTAACTGCTGTGGCCAGAGCAGACATTCCTCCAGCACTAGAAGCTGATGCCTCTCTCCAGCTCTCAATCTGTTTTGGCAAAAAGACTAACATGAAAAGGTCTGACATTCTGCATTACTACTTCACCTCTCTCCTGGTGTTCCCGGGGAACTGGGGATCCAGGGGATCTCTTTCGCATCTCCCCATCTCTTCATGTAGAATCTGGGACTTAGTGAGGAGCTTTATGATACGATGTGTATAGTATTGGTGCGAGTCAGCAGCGAGAAGTACACCAGCATGGAAAGTAATGTAGGGGAATATATTTCCTTATTTTTTAAAACCGATCTCGTAATTTGTTTTAAATTCTGTAAGTTGAAGCTGAGGCCAATTTTCAGTTGGTAACACCAGGTTTACACTGACAAGAGAAAGAAACAGCTCTAAAATTAGACTGAGTAATCTCAGATTTAAAAGCACTGCAAATGCTGGTCTTGTAAACACAGTCATCAAGAGAAATACAAGCATGCTTGCCATGTAATTGCATATTCAAAAATAATACAGAGAGAGTATTTTGCAAAGAAATGCAAATTTAGCATTCATGAGAGTTCCAGTCTGGACAGCCCAGAGAATGAAATTGCCATGCTGACTCATAAGGAGACAGAGCAATAAGCAGATCAGCCTCTATTCAGTTCTGCTCACAGAGGAAAAAAATCAGAGCAAACAGCCCCCAGTTACACCCCCTCCATCCTGTTGCTGCACGGGTACCTGCTCTGCAGGTAGTGGATCTGTAAGAACACAAGTCCATGGACGTTTTGTCTCAAGAACTGGCTTGTCACCAAAAGACAGTAAACTGCTTGCTGTCCTCATTTCATTTCCTTATACCACCAACCATCACAGTGCTCAGGCAAAATCTTTGCTGTGCCTCTCTGACTTCTGGAAATACCACATTTTTTTTCCAAATCCTTTTCTCCCTGAAGAAAACTGGGAGATCTCAAGATAAAGGGATGGAAATAACCCTCAGGGGCTTTGGTGTGGGCCAAGCACCATTCTTCCAGTGACCTAAAACCAGACACTGCTATTGCTGTGTGCTCAACCTTCTGACCCAAATACAGCCAGATTTAATCATCTTCAGTTTTTCATGATTACAACTAATGTGCCCTACAGAGCTGCTACTACGTACTGAACGGAAGCAGCAGTTACTACTCCACAGCTTCAACATCTCAAAAGCGCATCTGCTAAAATAAACCCAAACACCCCAGTTTCAAACCTCTGCTCATGACTTGCAGATAGGTCTAGGAACAGCACAAATCTACCAGATTGTGTTGCATGTGCTTACTGAGCATATATTCAGGGATCAGATTGGACTGGCTTAAAAAACAGTGGGCATAAAACCCAGTGTGTGGTGTAAATAATAGATCTGCAACTCTTGCAGCACATTGAAACACAGACATGTTCTTCAAATCAAGTCTGAAACTCTGCTATAATCAAATGATATTGAACAGTACATTATACTGCTTAAAATATCCCCAGATACTGTGTGTACCAGTTATTGTAACTTTAATCTGCAAGAACCTTTTCACTGAGGCTTAAATAGTTTCCATATCAAGAGCATAATACAAATCCTATCTGGTAAACTTCAGCATTTGCATTCCTTTTTAATACATGACCTCATTTACAGCATGTAAAACCCAAAGCAAGATCTACTGAACAATATTTTCCATGTTAAACTCAAGGACTATTCTTCCAGAGTGATTCTTGTGAAAAACCGGTTTATCAAGGGAAGCTTCAAAGAGGGATGGATGCATTTCGTTCTCACTGCTTTTATTCAGATGCTTTGGTGCTGGCACTTTTAGTGAGAGATGGAAGGGCGGTGGAGAAAGCAGAGTATGCTTTGAAAAAGCACTTTGAAAATACTTCACTGGGCACTTTCTAATGAGATTCATGTGATAAGATCACTTGCAACTCCTCTGCAACTGTGTCGGAATAAGGATGGATAAATGCAGAAATCGAGATCCCCAAATGTTACCAAAAGGAATTCTCCATTTCACTTCCCCTGTGCTTGTAGTAGTACCCAAAGACTGCCAAAAAGCTGCCCTGAGAGCCCGCTGTGCTGGGTTCTCTGAACTTACCCCAGAAGACACAAACTCGGATGAGCTCAGGCTAATTTGGCCTTGCTATTACAACGTGCAGTATCTGTATGGTAACAATGGGTGCACAGAGATTGTTCTGGCATGGATGCGAGCCAAACGTCTTTTTGAACAGAAGAGCAAGGTAGCTGAGAGGTGTTAGCAAAATCTACCAAGATTAGTCAGTGTATGAAGAAGAGACATCCTTCTGCCTCTGATAGTGGTTACCACATCCAGCTATGACAGAGCTGCCCACGGAGTTCAGCAACATTACCATGAAAGCTCCTCCTTCAGACAAACAAGCCCAGCTTCCCATCCTGCAATACAGATAATCAAGGCAAAATTTATGAGTAATGCCCTGTTGGTGCATTTGCTTTTCAATAACAATGAGCATGGTTGCATCCTGGCACAGATCAAACGTAGCACCAATTAGATGCATTCCCTCTGTGGATTAATCATCAAAATAGGGCTGGAAGAGAACCTCAAAGGTCATTCAGTCTCTGTCTTTCTGCCTAAGGCAGGCTAACCCACACAAACTGTTCTTGACAGAAGTTCCTTTAATCTGTTCTTGAAAGCCTCTAAGGAGAAGGACTTCACCACCCCCAAGGAAATCTCCTCCATGGTTAACCATGCTTGTAGTTCCAAAGTTTCTCCTACTAAGGAAAATCAGCCCTGGTTTAAGTGACTCATGAAATAGCAAAACAGTACAAAATGAGGTCAAAGAGACCTTTTTGTCCCTGTCTTGCACATTTAATAGATCCCCCCCCTCCTTTTTTTAGCCAGAGCCAGTCCTGAGTTGAATTCACATTCAGACAGAGCCCTTCATCTGGTCTGTCCAAGTCCTCAGACAAGTGATGGCATCATTGTTGATGAACTTCTTAATAGTTGTGACTTTCTTTCAGATTGTAATGAAAAAAAAACTGATAGAAGCTTGAAGTAGTGCCTGTAAAAAGAGGGCATCTAGGAAATTAGTTTAAATTTTCACATAGCCTGATTGTAAATTGGACCCTTTTCACATCTAAACACTTCCATGGGTTTTTTTTATGCCTGTTTTTGCTGTGACACAAGCAAAGGAAAATATTGATTCAGAACAATTATTTTGGCAATCACGCTTGTATGCACCCAGCTTTTAAAGAGAGGTTTTTCATAAGGTTTAACTTGACCTGAACCAGCATTGCTTCCACCTACAAATCCCTCCCAAATCTCAAGTCAATGATTTAATCTCATAGAGGACCAAACAGAGGTCAAAGACCTAAAGACAAGTTCTTCTTCAGGAGTTCAGAATATTTCAGAGGGTCTTGACCTTTGATCAAGATATATTGATTTTAAGGCTCAGCAAGAGGCTCAGAAGAATAAAATTGAGGACTGGAGCAACTGAACAAGAGCTCAGGAAAGGGAACTAACTGCAAGAATATGATGAGTAGCAGGATCATGCAGATAGCTGCCCAAAGCCAGCCATGAAATACACAGAACTCTGAAGAGTTCCCAAAGCACTGCAACTAGCAAGGTCAAAGAGCCATGTCTGTAAAGGCAAGTGAAATCAGTCTGAAGAAAGCTTCTGCATTGGCTAAATAGAACATGACAGCAAGTCTTCCCCCAAGCATGGGTTTACAAGCTTTCACTTCTCTACACTAGTCTTCCCCTTCAAGCTGAATTTAACTCAACCGCAGCACTCGCAGAAATGGAGACACAACATCCAGAAGGTGGTGCTCTTGGGTAAAGCACAACTGCTGGACATGTAATAAAAATGTTTAAGATAATATTGGCTCTCATGGCATTGTAGGATTCCTGCACATTTGTTCTTAATTCACAGAGGCAGCCCATGCAATGATCACCAAGGAGAACAGAGGAAGGCATAAGGAGGCAGAAAAATTCATGTAAATAGCAATGTGCCATTGAGGAAATCCTCCCCCCCTCCTATGCCTTTGCGAGGATGTGCACGCAAACCATAAAATAGCAAAAATAAACAAGCTCACCAGAAGTTTGATCAAGATCTGTTCACAATCAGGGTAGTCACTTGGAGTCTTCCTCTAAAAGGCAGTACAGAAAATACACCAGAAATTGCTTAGGGAAGGAGAAACAGCTGAAACATGACAAACATGACATTACAATTTTTTCAGGAGTACTTACCAGAGGCTCTGATGAGCAGAGTATCACCTCTGACTTCCCCACAAATAAGGGGTACTCCCACTGAACCAAGGGGGAAAAAACAGCAGCATCGTGAAGCCTCGTTTATTGTATTATTTAGCCAGCACACCATTTTTAACTGCATCTATCAAATAAACATTTTGTTTCAAGGATCCAAGTACCTTACATAAAATAAATGTGACAATTTACATAACAGAGATTGAAACGGCATTATTTTCCCTGCCAAGGAAATCTACTTTTCTTACCTTTTAATGCAACAGAACAACCATTGCACTGTAACTTGCTCCCAGATTTTGATACAACATATTCAAACTCCGGAAAGCAGGAAAAAAAAGCGTATACACATAGATATCTAAAAACTTAATTTACAGGAAATGTAACTGTGTTTGCATCTGAGGCCCAGTGAAACCAGAATAGACAGCAGCTCGTAGGTTGGGTAACGCTTCAGCACCACGGACAGGGTCCTGGCGCACCCGGCTGAGCCCCCGCTGCCCGCTCTTCGCGTCCTTCGGTTCACAGCAGACGGCCACGGGAGCCAGCTTTATCGAGGGCTTGCAGTGAGGCCCAGGCTGCCTTTTCAGTAGAATTAGGCTACCCTGTGAGATGCTGAAAGCACAGTTTCTCTTCCTATTAATATTAAGAAGTTAACGAAGCTCATCTTTCCTTTTTTTTTTTTTCCTTTCTTTTCCTTCTTAAGGAATAACCTTGTACTCTCAGAAAGTAAAACGCTTCCACAGAAATAAATGAAGACCAGGCCAGCAAGCTCAGAAACCTCTATTCCCTAAACTGAGAGTCAATTAGTTATAATCAATTAAATAAAATTAAGGAAAACAAAGTCACATGGGCTCGGGAAGGGAAAAATGATAAATGAATTACCACTGTAGTCACTTGGGGAAAAAATGTCACCATCAAGGAGAAAAAAAAATGGAAGCAATTAAAAAAGTTAAAAACGTTCCTTATTGCAGGGAGACCAGGGAGCGTGCCAGCCCCCCAAGGTTTTCATCAAGACTTTTCAATTCATTTCATTTTTCTGTCTATGACAACAGTTTCTGTTGGGCTTGGGAGCATCTGAAGCCACGGGGCCCAGGAGCCTTGCAGCTTGCCCTACTTCGCAAGCCCACGTGTAGCTGCTGTGACTTGGGCTGTCACAGGCCAGCTGCTTACAGCTGTCTGCAACCCAGATGGCTTGTTCTCATTACATGGTAAGAATGCCCTCCATAGACAAAGGACAATCTTACAGTATTCACTGTAGTGCAGACTTGAGAAAGTGGATATCCACAGCAAGGAGCCTGACTAATTAGACTGCTCTACTAGCTGCATTTACCAGACTTCAGAGAAGACGCAGAGAGAAAAGATTTCAGATGAGGCACGCAGATTACAGTAAAAAACAAAACAAAACAAAACCTCACAACTCCATGAAAGTCCAAACTGTCCAGATATCTTCTTGATAATACCTTCAAAGTCTGCACTGATCTAAACTCAGACAAATCTGGCAAGCCTAGTACTAATGCATCTCACTTTTAACACAGATGGAACTTCCAAGACACACTGCCAAAAAGAATGTCAATGAATACCAGCCTTGGTGGTAGCTTTCAAAAATCAATATAATCAGCACAGTGTTCTATTCACAGCTTATAAATTGCTGTCACAGTGGCTAACTTCAGAGCCCTATCAGTTCCAGAAGCCTTGTTAAAGCTGCCTGTGAAGTTTGCTGGACTCAGTTTTGTCAAAAGGCATTTTGCCTGCAGCTTAGCACAGGCAATCTATTCAACATCTGCCCAGAAACTCCTCACACTGCAGCTGCAGAAGAGAAGGAAAAGATGCTGACAAAATTTCAAGAGCTAAGGTAGAAACAGAATTGGAATGTTTGGAAATAAACTTTTTTCTTCCTACTCAAAGAAATACTCCTGGAGGCCATGGATTTTCAAATCTTCAAACAGAAACAAAAGGTAGAAAAATAAAGCAATTATGTACTGTTTCCTACCTTAGCAGTTCATATTAATACCACAGGCTTCCAGACATCTAGAAGCATATGAGGGCTGAAACATGTTATTTTTCACCACAGGACAACCCCATGCTGCCCACAAGGCACATATCCTTTCAAGACAAATTCACATCATTATTAACCAACTAATTTAGTCTGTCGCCTAGCAGGTAATTAGGTGAAGATCTCACCACCTACTTTCTCTGAGCTCAAATATTATTTCAGTATTCCTGTGCTGTGTGCCTTGGATCTGAGTTTGGCCGTATTTCATAATCTCCCCATATCCTGCTTCTCCAAAAATATCTCGGTTTTCAAAGAATTTAAATAAATCAATTCTTAGTATAGCTCCCTTGATTTCAGCTGAGTTATACCCTACAGTTTCAAACGTGTCAACATATTCTTAATGTTTGGAAGAAAGAGGTGTTGCTCTTCCTCCAGACAATCCCATAAAACCATAGTTTCATCATGATCATTAGCTGTGAAATGTCATTTATTAAGGTACATTGCCTCTGTTGTATATCTTGGTATCTATGTTTATCTTACCGCTATTGAGATCTTCAGAAATAAAACTACCACCTAAATAAGGTGGAATAGTACTACTGTGAATCTACCAAAGGGGAAGTAGTCACAAATATTAAAGGATTTGCCTAGGACAGTTGAAGGAACCTCTTATTAGGGCTGGGAAATAAACTGAGGCCCTTCCATTCTTCATTCAGCACTTTATTTTTGGGATCACTGTCATCTTTCTCAGAAGTTAGTTTCAATAGCCTGGAACGACAGCATTTAATTGACTTGGGTGGTGTTATCTTCTCTGATTCAGCCCTGCGGCTCCTACAGACAAGCTGAGAAAGCATGAGTCATCTCCATGGACAAAGGATGCTCCTGCTTTTTCAACAAGAACATTTGCCTCCCAGTAGTAACTTCTAGTTTCTTTCTTCCCAAATGATTTCAGTAATTTTAAACCACAGAGATTAAACCATTATTCTCAAGATTGTCCCTTCATAGCATAGCTGTGAAAGTGAAGAAATATTACATCTGTTGTTGTCAAGTTTATGATGCCAAAACACCAAACTGCTACAGCTTTAAGCTTTACTGGGTAATTTAGTATTTTGTGCTGAAAGAGATTCAGAAAATACCTAGTTATCAAAAAAATCAGTCTTCGGTTACAAAGGCACTCTCAACTATCAAACTCCCCATCAAATCTCATTCTACAGACCACTCATTCAGTTTTTCCAGCAAACCAAATCACATCTTCACCGGGGGATCAGGCCTAGCCAGCATGGGTTCACAAAGGGCAGGTCCTGCTTGACCAACCTGATCTCCTTCTATGATCTAGTGACCCGCCTGGTGGATGAGGGAAAGGCTGTTGATGTAGTCTACCTAGACTTCAGCAAAGCCTTTGACACTGTCTCCCACAGTATTCTCCTACAGAAGCTGGCAGCCCGTGGCTTGGACAGGTACACTCTTGGCTGGTAAGTAACTGGCTGAAGGGCCGGGCCCAGAGAGTGGTGGTCAATGGAGCTAAATCCAGCTGGTGACTGGTCATGAGTGGTGTTCCCCAGGGGTCGGTGCTGGGACCTGTCCTCTTCAATATCTTTATTGATGACCTGGATGACGGCATTGAGTGCACCCTCAGTAAGTTTGCAGATGACACCAAGTTGGCTGGAAGTGTCGATCTGCCTGGGGGTAGCGAGGCCCTACAGAGGGATCTGGACAGGCTGGATAGCTGGGCTGAAGCCAATGGGATGAGGTTTAATAAGACCAAATGTCGGGTCCTACACTTTGGCCACAGCAACCCCAAGCAACGCTACAGGCTTGGGGCGGAGTGGCTAGAAGACTGTGTAGAGGAAATGGACCTGGGGGTGTTGGTTGACGCTCGGCTGAACATGAGCCAGCAGTGTGCCTGGGTGGCCAAGAAGGCCAATGGCATCCTGGCTTGTATCAGAAGTAGTGTGACCAGCAGGAGCAGGGAAGTAATTGTCCCCCTGTACTCAGCTCTGGTGAGGCCGCACCTTGAGTACTGTGTCCAGTTCTGGGCCCCTCACTGCAAGAAAGACATTGAGGCCCTGGAACGTGTTCAAAGAAGGGCAACAAAGCTGGTGAGGGGTCTGGAGCACAGGCCTTATGAGGAGCGGCTGAGGGAGCTGGGATTGTTCAGTCTGGAGAAGAGGAGGCTCAGGGGAGACCTTATTGCTCTCTATAACTACCTGAAGGGAGGTTGTAGTGAGCTGGGGGTCGGCCTCTTCTCTCGTGTAACTGGTGATAGGACTAGAGGGAATGGTTTCAAGCTGCGCCAGGGAAGATTCAGGCTGGATATTAGGAAATACTACTTCTCTGAAAGAGTGGTCAGGCACTGGAATGGGCTGCCCAGGGAGGTGGTGGAGTCACCGACCCTGGAGGTGTTCAAGGAACGTTTGGATGTTGTGTTGAGGGATATGGTTTAGCGTGTACTATTGATGATAGGTGGATGGTTGGACTGGATGATCTTATAGGTCTTTTCCAACCTTAGTGATTCTGTGATTCAACTACAGTACAAACATGTATGTAGACATGTAGTCACCCAGGAGATACTCAATTTTTCAGCCTATATGGGAAGGTTAGCTGCAGATGACAAACTAAGCAGCTGGCCTATTTATATTCAACAGCGATGTTAGAATACCTATCAAGATTAGATTAGTGGGGCCAATTTTTAACCTAAAAACCTGATGCCAAGTTATGAGCTTTATATACAGAAAACGTCTGTCATACAACCTGGCTAGAAAACCGAGAGCCATGCTTCTCATTTTCACTTTTCTCATCTCACTTCTGCGCTATCTACTACAAATCATCACATATCTACTGGGAGTTTTCTCATATATAACTGCCTGAACTTTCTCAATTTCCTTTTTTTCTGGAATATTTGCTGCATTCAGAAAGGGAACCACGTGGGTGCAATTTGCTCAGATTCTTCTGCACCTATTATCTCACATAACATCACAGACATTAGTGAGAGACTCAATTCAAATGCTTTCAAACATCAGCTGTCAATGCTAAGAATACTAAATCAGACAAAAAAACAGATCTTGCTAGAATTTTACCACCCTCTTCCCACGTTATCCTCTCACCAAGAGCTCACAGATTTATGGCAAGATAGTTCCATTTAAAGACCAGCCTGACTGTGTACATCACCCTGGGCATGTCGCTTCATTTCCCTTAGCTAAGTTAATTTCTGAAGTGCCTCATGTGAGGCTGTCTTACAATGGCAACGTCTAGTGTAAAAATCAATGTCTCCAGAGAACATTCACCGCTCCCATGAAAGAGGGAAGATCAAGACGAGGCATCACTTACGTGGATATTATTCTGTTGGAAAGGTATCAGAGACTCAGATGAAGCACAGTACTTTTCTATGATTATGTAGATTACCCTCATTACAACACTGGATATATTTAAATAAATGACACTGATTTTTCAGAAACACTCCTCTTTCAGGTGTAATTTCGCATGCACAATAAACCGAGGACTTCAGAGAAGCACTTTAAGCATCTAAATATCAGACTTTGCCTACGAATTGTTCAGACGGATATTTTAATACTGTAATTTGTCATTAAAATTACTTTAGCAGGCAAGACTGTGTGCAAGGAGGCACTAAATAATTAAGACCACCAAGCTGGAGCCTACGGCACCGTTTTAAAATCTTTTATCTAATACCTAAATTTGGCAAGCTTAGGGAAAAAGCACTTAAGGAGAATGCACGTAGACAACCAGCACATAAGCCTCCCATTGCACCATACAATCTAGTTTCACTTATTGCTGAAGATTATTTCTGAATGCTCCGATTCTAAAGTTATCAGAATTGGCTATTGTAAGTAGTTGATGCTGCTCGGCTTTTCAAAGCCTCATCAAGTTTTTAAAAACACAGATGGCTGTTCTACAATAAAAGAGAATTCACCTGCAGTGATGCATTTACACCAGAATAATCAGGTTGTAACAAGAGGAAGAACAAGGCATATATTCAATAAGGAAAGTTACATCCATGAACTCTGGTGCTGACAGGATAAACAGGTGCTACTCTGAAAATGTGAAGCCTCATTAATGCATCATTTAATAAAATGCACCATTATCTTATCTTCCAGATCTCTTTACATCTTCCATAAAAATTTGTTTTTCTAAGTTAACCATCTCAACCCAATGATGTGATAGATCTCAAATCTCAGAAATGGTTCTGACTACAGCAGTTGACAACATAAAACGCCATACAAAAGAAATACTAAAACCTTTATGTATGTGATTAAGGCTACTCAGAATGCTCCGTCTTACAGCCACGGAAATAAAAAGCTTCTTGCTGCTTCAAAATGTTGCTCTGGCAGCGTTTTAGCTCAAAAATGTTGTAGGAAAAACAAGAGACAAAAAGCCTCCAATAATCCTCCTTGCATAAAAACCATTAAACGCCACAAATTTCACAATGTCAAATCAGTAGCCTGCAGCTTTTTTGCAGGCTCGGTACCTGCAGAGGGGAGGTTGTCCAAACCAACAGAGAAGGACATGAGAGGGACACGAAAATCTTGCAGAATCAACGCAGGAGGGATCCTGGAGAAAAAGAAAATGAGAGGTAGTGGGGTGGAGATCAAACCACCATCTGGAAAGTCATTTCTCTGTGGCCAGGAGAGAAGTCCCTTTTGAATCAGCCTGCTGACAAAAACTGTCTTCTCAGAGACAGAGGAGACCTTCTCAGAGAAGGTGGGCAGCGTGGTCTCTGGCTGTGTATGGGCACAGAGAGAATTTCACCTTCTGAGCATGAAGAGGGAAAAGATGACTGGGTTGCTCTTACTGAGAGCTGTTTCCTAGAAATAGATCATCTACTCAACTGCAGTTTACAACCTTAATTTTCCCCACTTCCTCAGGTCAGATTAAGCCTCTGGATGTCCCAGTTTAAAAAGCTCCCACCCTGTAAAGCTTAAGAACTCTGAGTTTTGTGATGCAACTATCCCTAACGATTTCAGATCTTCAAACAGGAATTCTCCCAAGAAATGTTCACCTTTTACAATTCCCATGAAATCTTTGCACCAGGACAATCAGTATCTTTATGTAGCTACAATCTGATTTCACAAAGCTGAGATTTCATTGCCTGGTGTAACATTCAAACTTTCAATTTGTTGAAGACCAGCTCCATTTCCTACATAGCTGCAACACCTGAACGTGACCTGCTGCTCTTCAGCTGTCTCTTGCTTTGTATTTCTATTTCCCCTGGGGTGGGCCCAGGGCTCCTCTGCTGCACACAGTAATCGTCATGAAACACAATCAGGACATCTCCAGGAGGTGAAAAGTCTTCCTCTGGGTCTCGTGGTACCCTGTGACATACAGCCCACTTAGGGTCCACCTAGGGAAATGAATAGATGTGAAGCCTCTCTTCTTGAAGGCTTTAGAATTTCAAAACCAAATTCAGGCTAGTGTTTGAATGATTCAAATGCATCATCTGTAACGAGCAAATCAAGTGAAATGTTGTGACTCGTAGCATTGTAATGCTTCATGCTGATAAGAAAAAACGTCAAAAAGTATTCACCGAACCAACAAAATCTTTTTTTTTTTTCTCATTCAGAAAGTAAACAAAAGATGGAAATAGTTGAACTTCCCACAGGTGAGAAATGAGACGAGTCACTTTGCTCCAATCTACTCAGTACAGTCTCCATAGCATTTGACACAGCTGGAATTCCAGAAGTCCCTCGCTGTCACTGTCTCTCTTTTCCTACCAAAGGCAAAACCAAAGTTCCCCTGGTGTCGTGGACAAGTTACTCTGGGGACACTTTTCAATCCAGAGAAAGGCAAAAATGACCAACCTAAGGAAACTGAAGTACTTCAAAAGCACAGCAGAAGTTAGATTTTGGCAAGAGTAGTATAGAAAGTCTATAGTAGCAATGGGAAGAGCAGATATATCTGTTGCATCTGCATCAAGAACTCTCACCATCAACAGTAATTACTTCTTCATGAGACTTCATAAAGCTACGTTGCTTACACAGACTCGCATGGATTCTCTGAGTTCTGATAATAAGACTTGAACTTACACTGCAGCCTTTTCTATTGTAAGGCAATCCATTTGGCTCTTTTCTCCCTGCCCAACCACCAATTTTCACAGAAGTTGTTAATAGAAACTATCATTGATGCCACTCTATCTCTGTCAAACTCGGTTGAAAATAGCTAATAGGTTCAAAAGCTATTAGAGAAACAAAGAAGAGACCGTGTTCATAAATCTTGCTTCTTTATCAAACCAAAGAGATGACATGCTGTATTCAAATAAGAAAACCCTGTCTTAGAAATTGAGTATTTTACCTGTTGATGATAATGATCAATGATAACGTTTCAAGTTCCTTTCAGTCCATCTCCTTGAGGAGATGGATCTTATTGCTAAAAGTTATAATGTTAATCTGTGCTGTCCCAGTAATCTCTTAGAGAGCAGCTTCTAATTTAATGAGCTAAGAATCTTTCATTGAAATGAAGATAAATAGATGAATCGAAATGAAGAAATCTTTTGTTTAAACAGAGATCACAATCATCCAGCTGGTACGGTTGAAAAGTCCAGGCTCTCATTACAGCTGGGCACAAATTTCTTTGAAGCCACGTCGCACAGCTCCCTCTTAGCACTTCACGTGCTGCACTTTTACACCTAAGCCTGATTGAGATTGATGTTTTGAATTATATTCTTATAATAAAAAATCTGAAGATTCTAGAGAACAATATAACTTACTGAAACCCTAACATGCTGTTGAAGAGCGAGTTAAATAGTCCTATGTTAAAAGGGGGGAAAAAACAGTTATCAGATGCAAAGTACTTCAGGCAGCATTTTGGTATGTTTATTTCTGTCGCATAATTTATTTATGGTTATTCTCTTGACCTCAAAATTAAACAAGAGGTTTTATGTTGAAGTTACCAACTCGGTAACAATAAAGAACAAATTCTCGTGCCAGTTTTCAATTGCTTCCTTTATTTTCTTAAAAGAAAAAAAGTAGGGGCAGGAAAGGCATATAGAAATGCAATAGAAGCTCCACAGCTGGCTGGGAAATAGCTTTTAGCTAGACAACTGATGGCCAGTTTACATCCATATTCTACCTTGTAAGAATTATTTCAATCTTAAAGCCCCAGAAATGCTTTGTTCCAATACCTCTGCAGGTACTTTCTGCCATTGCAAAGGAAAAGAGAGGCAAGTATGTGCTAAGCAAAACCTGTTATTAGTCATACAAATATTAAACCAGTTGTACATCTCAAGTAGAAGACGTTTTCTCAAAAATAAGATTCTTCAAAGTAGGCAGCTCAGGCATACTTTGGTTCAGGATGTGAGGCTCCACGGCAAATATCAAAATAAAGATCCCTTTCACATTTCAACTTAACTATTTCAGAATGGAGGGAAAGGCAATGAAGCAGCCTTGGTGACGATAAATCCTTCAAGTAACTGTGACAAGCAAGAGCAGCACAAGCAAAACTTCAGCGCAAAGATGATACCCACAATGAGAAAAATCATTTGGTAATGATTGCTAACAATAAGTAAAGCAAACAGAATGGCAGAGGTTAAAGCTCCCCCTGGCAGCCTTTTCCTAAAGCTCATTCTTTTGTTCTAAATCCTTATGTCATCTTGAATGCTATTTTTTACTTTAAGTATAATCAGGGAAAATGAGAAACTAATATTCTCAAATTGCAATTATGAAATAAAGTATGCAACATTTTAGGTGCTTCATTTAGAGAACACTCCAGGTTAATTACATGATTTTTCTAATGAAGATATTTCCATGAATACTTAGGATTGTTGCATTCATCTCATTTGGTAATGAATAGATTGATACGCAGATGATTTCAGCATTTCATTAAAATAGCTGCAGAATAAATGCTGAAATTCATTCAAGTGAATTGAGAATGCTAGTTCCAATTATGCTGCTTCCCAAGTTTAATTAATAAGTTGTATTGTTACAATTAATCATAGTCAGATGATTACAAAATGTGACTTTTTATGATCTGAATACATCTCTGTGTGCAATTAAAAATGCATCTCCATCATTCAAGCCCACATGCAGTAAATCAAGCCATACTTAGAGTAATGTCTAAGCACTCTGTGTATCGACCTCAGAGCTGTACAACACAGTATCCCCACCAACTGGACCTTGTATTCATACCATTTGCTAAAGGAAACCAGGAGCCCTCCTCCCCCACCTGTTCCTTTTCCATTACTTTTCTTCCTGCACATGAAGAAGCATAGTTTGGAGTCTCCTTGCTCCACCTGCTTCAAGACCTGGCTGACCAACCATGCCCACAGCTCTGCTGCTTCCAGCCCCCTCCACAGCACAACCCTGGTCTGGACGCCTACATTCCTTAAGAACAGCCCTTGCTACTATTTCTAACCCGCCATCTCCCCTCGCTTTAGTTTGTGTCACAGCCATAAGAGTAGCACAAGCACTTCAGATGTCAGTTTGCACCGATACGCCTTCATTTCCTTGCACTGGAGCAGTAAAATCTTACTGTCATTCTCAATTGAGGGCTTATTTCTAACTGTAAAAACAGCAACCTCTTCCTGACCTGCTAAGACAGCATTTGTTTTTCTCGTTTACCTGGTCCTTCTGCAGCTTTCTACTCCTCCATCTTTTACGGTGTATTAAAATAAAACCTCCTTTTGACACTGCACTTGAAAATGACTTTTAAGGACTTCTCCCCAGTAATAAACCCAGAGCCTGAGCCAAAGGCCAGAGAAGGCAGCGGAAAGATTTCCATTCCTCCATTTCAATGGGCTTTAGGTCACAGCTTATGTTTACCAATAGATTTTAAACGCTTTGGAAGTATACTTCTGTCACAATTCTGCATAATTGAGAGGCTTACAGAGTGAAGAAATAACGCTATAGAAATGAGAAGTAAAAGTATCCTGATTTTTTTTTTTTTCTTAAAGCTTCAGTCTTAAAGAGAAACGCAACAGAAAGATGTTGGTTTTTTCCTATTTCCAATTATAGTTATGATTTTTAATAACAGCAAACCGCAGGCTGTTCTCAAAAGATCAAAGATAAATTGCTTTCAGTGGGTTCTGTTTGGCTGAACACTGAAGTTCTGCTAACATTTATCTATACACCTTTATTTGCAAAGAACGCTGAGGTATCATTTCTACCTCAGAACGATACTCAGATTTCTAACAATGTTCCTTGAAATTATGCAGCTTGTTCTTCATTGATGCTCCTGGTTCTGCCATTTCTTGAAGGCTGATCTCCTAACGAGGCGGCTTTTTGACACACCACTTACTTTGGACTGGACGTGGAAAACAGCTGAGCTGAACAACTAAGCAGAAGTTATTATCTGATAATTAACTTTGTTTGAAGGCTTAGGCCAAGTTAATTCTAACACCACTGATTTATCTGTGGGTGCCTTTGTGCTAGATATGATCATTATTTCTATCAAAAAAACGGTGATAATACAGGTAAGATAGATAATGTTAAGGAGTGAATATAATGGATGACTTTTCATTCTGGTCAGAAATGATTTGGGATACATATAGATATTTAAATATTCTCTTTTTTCCTGTTAAGACTATTGAGTAAGAGTAGCAGAGAGGCAGCCCTACAAAAGGGCTACTACTCTCATAGCTGAGAAAACAAAATTTTTGCAGCAAACCTATTGATTATTTTATGCACAACTTTTAAGAAGAGGAACAGAAGAATAAAACCTCCTCCCCTCTCCCCTGTGGGGATAGATATGCTTTATCTCCTTTGTGTAACTGCTCACTGGGTAAAGACTTTTGGCCCACACATCATATCTCCTGACAACACTTCACCAACCATGACGTAACCACATTGTAAGTGCTCTGCAGAAATGCTGCCCAGCCCTAAGCAAAGCAGGACTTACGGGCTCACAATCCCCAAAAGTCCCTTTGGTGTTTACTGGAATCCTCATACCAGAGAAGGCAGAACCAGCTGAATCAAGGCTTTGCTGTGTGGCACACTATAAGATTCTTCTCTTTTCCTTCCTCAGGAGCAAATGCTTGCTTTAAAATTGTTAGCATGTAATTTAACTTCCCATTATCAGACACAGCAGTTGAACACACCTAGTAGTTACCTGGTTTTGGTATTTCAGACACAGGCGTGCTGAAGACCAAACTAGACTATTTCAGGAGGATTCTGATATATTCCAAAGAGATGAAACATTAATAAGGGCTGGGGAGGCAGGAGGCATTACACTTCCATAAGACTGTTGTAAAATACGAGGCAGGAGCAATAAGGACTTCACTTCTAGGTGTCTATTAAGGCAGTTGGAACCAAGTGTTCTGCAGGATGCACCTCACAGTCAGCCTCACCTAAGCACATTTTAGATAGATGATGTACAGATTGGCGACAGTGCAAGTTCGCTTCAAACGTTTTTCACTCATATGAAGGGAACTTTAAAGCACAAAGTTTGATGGTATTGCCTCATTCAAGAAATATGGCTTTTTCCTCCTAAAAGCAAGAGCAGTGCAGCAAAACCCTCATTGACTAAGATGACTGGTCTTTAATAACCACTGCTCTACACTTTTTACTTGATATTGGTGACCTAAGATGCTCAGTCATGTTCCAAAAGCGTTAATCAAGACCAGGAAGCACAGCACCTTGGTCATACCCAAGGAGATATAAATGGAGAATTTACTTTCTATGTCAGTTTCTGCAGGTCATTTATGCTAAAAGGTGTTCCAAACCATTAGGGTAGTATATGAGAGGACACCTACATTTCTGGGAAGCTCCATTATAAAAAATAATAATAAAAAGTGATAGTTTTGTGATGGCTCTCCACGTTAATTGGTTGATGTGGAAAAGGATGTGCAATCAAACCACATCACTGCACTATGATTTTTTAATTAAACAATAAATTAACAGTGTGAAGATCAATACTCAATTCCATTTGAAAATGCCAGATGGGCCCAAATTCAGAAAAGGTCACACACATTGTAGATGAGCTCTCCTGAAATAATTAGTGAAAGAAAATGCAGTCTAGCCTCTTAATTTGGAGCACATTTTGAAAAATGTGAGCAATTACTTATTTTCAGTATTAGGAAATTAATACAGAGATTATTGGAAGTCTGGAAATTTTACAACAGTGGGTTGTGAGATGGATGCCACCTTTAAAGGAAAAACGTAAAGATGCCGGGCAAAACCAGCAGAGGGATGAGTTCTTTTTGTTCTGATCTCCTTTAAAAGATCTTTCCAGCACAGACATGAAATTTTGAGCCCTATAAAATGCCTTCTTCTCAGAAATGAATAGGGAAAAAAAAAAAAAAATCAAGTTTATATTTAGCTATTTTTTTTTGCTTAAATATATAAGTGTCAGGAATTGAGCCGAACGAAGTCCATAAATGAATACCACCCATTGGGCATCAAATGATATCTAAAGAACTGATCTAGTTGCTTTTATTTTCTTTTAATAAATATTGGAATTTCAAGTGCATTTCTCTTAGATGCTGCAATGTGAGACACATGATGTTTTACTACATGCAACAGCTAGCAGGAAAAAATCACTCTACTGACATCAGTTTTTCCCATCTGGCTGCAAGACCAGCATTCTAACAAAGCTGAGATCCAAACTAAAGATAATTTGATCCAGAGAAACCAAAAGTAGCACTGGAAATTTACAAGAGATAAGAACTTACTCAGGTGTCTTCTGACCATCATAACAGTTCTATTTTGCAGTTTGGACTGACTTTTTTATTGCTTTCTGACAACTAAGCCTACCTCATCCAGAAGTAGGGCAAGCAATACTAAGCCTCATAGGAGCGCTCCTTGGAAGATTAGGATCAGCCTCAGCAGCAATCTGGTACTCTACACCAGAGAAATAGAAGTGTCCATCTCATGACACTGAAACCACACAGTGAGTTTTCCCTTGTGCAATGGCCAGTTCAAAATTAATGCTCATTTCTTCAAACTCCTGAGCAAATTGGTACACTGCCCTTTTAAAGGGGGCAAAAGGGAGGGACTCAAAACGTCCATCTTGAGTTCCCAAGCTCAGATTCCACTTCCCTAGAAAAGAGCTTGCTAGATGATCTTTAAGGCCCCTTCCAACTCTAGCCATTCTGATTCTGTGATCCCTATATTAAGCATTTCAGATCTTAAGCTTAATTTCAGAGTCCCGCTGTCTATTTATCATATTAAGAGATTAATTTCTCTAAGCTTCTAATATACACTACTAAATTTAGTCAGCACTAATCTCTCCGCCTTTCCCTGTTCTCCCAACTTCCCTCTGCTAAGATCTCACATTACTTAGGCCTCGTGGATTATGTTCAAGACGGAGGGTTTCATCCCAGCAAAATGTTCCCCAGCATAACTGACAGAAAGAAAGACGCCTAATTATTTTAAGCAGCTACATTAATGGGACTACACCTCAGGGTACAGGCAGCCTTCTGATGCTCAGACTAACCAGGGAGGGCTTCAGTTTGCAAAATTAAGAGCCTAGCTCAGAAGCGCTGAGCATAGATTAGCTTTGTTACTTGAGATTCATTATGATACTGATGAAGACAGTATATTCCTCTAACAGAGATTAATAAGGGTACGAAATGGAAGTGGATGTCCTGTAGAAGGTCTCATGTGTTCCAGAAGCTATAAACACACCTTCCACCTCTCGAGCATCTTTCTCTTGAAATAAGCATGAGCCTGCAACCGTCCAGAAACAGTTCCTGCAGTTAATTAGAGATGTATCAAGCTGAAATGGCACCTCAAAATGGGTATGACTAACTTAGCAATAACTCCATTAGTATCCTGGTAGCAGCAGGCTCCTAATTACATCCAATATTTTGTAGTCTATTAAGTATCTGATGCAGTGTTGGAAAAAATGTGCACGGAAGGACACTGAAGGCAGTGAGCAAACACACAGATGAAGCATCTATCTTTCATGAGAGCTTTTTTCCCCTCTTCCTCTTCACAAAGCAAACTCTTCTACAACAGATTGGAAGATTGATTTCACACGGCAGCTGATGCCTTTCTTTTTTTTCCTTTTCAAAATCAAAGTGCTATTAGACCAAGAAGTAGGTGCCAGTCTGTCTGACACCTTTGGCAGAATAAGTGCTCTTGCTCTCTCTTGTACCCTTTAATAGCCTGAAAAGAAAACAGCTCTCAGGTGGGAGAAAATGGTGGGAAATGGATGCACTCACCTGGAAGGAATACAGACATTAGTCTTAAAAAAATATGTACGATAATTCCAGTTCATTAATTGTACTGATGTAACGAGGCCTTGAAGGAAAACATTTTTTTTCTGTGGGGCATCTTAGGTACGAAACAACCAAAGCTCTTCTTAAATAGAATTAATATTTAAGAAGAATAGCAAAAAAAAAAAAAAGGCAAGCATGGAACAACTCTCAGCATTTCAGAGACACGTGGAAAGCAGAACCAGACACTTCTACCAGCAACAAACTGCAAGCTTTGCCCTCACCTTCACGTATTCCTCCAATGGCATCTAATGTCAAAATCTGTGTTGGAAATCGTTGGATTTCTAAAGAGAACAAAAAGCACGGCGAGCTGCAGAGTGCTTGGGAAAGGGCAGAGGCTCTCACTCAGACCTGTGACACCTGCAGCTGCCAAACGAGAAGCAAGTGAAGCATGTCTGTGTTACACCTCAGCTCAGGCCCCTGCAAGGGAGGTTTCCTTACAGCCCTGTTTCTAGGTAACCAAGTCCCTGTCACACACAGCGTTGCACATTGCCAGAGGACACTGACACGAGCAGCACAGGGACCGCTGCCATCAATAGGTAATGCTCTGTCTTTGTCTCTTTATGAAATGTCACAGAAAGGGAACATCGCGCTGTCACCTGTGACTGGTGGTGGCACAGAGCCGGGCTGGGTGTGCTCCAAAGGTTATGCGTGTGCTGCTGCAAGCCATTCCATTTCTGTAAAAGCACTTCACAGAGCTGTGAGACAGCAACCTCAGGGCTTGCAAAAGCATTCCTGCTCAAGGAGAACTGTGCTGCCACAAGGATTAGCCCAAAAGCTGCAGACGCCTGGCAGACGTTGAGCTATTGCCATCTGCAGAACGAGCGGACTGATGCTCAGCAATTTGTATGGCTGTACTGAAGGCCTGAAGCAGTGGCTTCCTGAAGGGATTGTGGCTCTTACACACCGTTATTGAAATGCGTGCTAACATTGAGGACTGGCCCTCAAACAGCAGAAGTGGCAAATCAGGGCTGGATAGCTATGTGGGGATCCCAGGTCCTGCTGCAGCACCGGTGCCCCATGCACCACTGTTTCAAGGCCTTCTCCATGAGACATCCCATGCTCTCAGGGGAGCCTCAGAACATCACCTCAGCAGATGAGCCCCACTTCAGCCCCCAAAATATCAAGAATTGAAACCCCACTGTGAATAACACTCTCAGAAGGGTAATAAGATGAATGCAGACTATTTGTATTCTATAAGAGTCGCAGTATATTACTCCTCTATCTTTTTAAAAACCTTTTTTGCTTAAAATGAAAACACCCTACAAAATGAACCGTGCATCAACCAAGAGGTAGTGCCAAGAGATACTACAGCACTCGATTGCTTTCATCTAAGCACACTCAACAAGCTCTCTAATTGCTCAGCATAAGCCAGTTCCTCTCCTACTCTCAAGCCTTTTTTTCTTTTTCTTTTAATACTCATTTCTCAGAGAGCTGCATCAAGGCACAAAGTAGTAAAGTAATTAATCAGACATCAATCAGCTCAGCCCAAATATCAGAGACCCGCTGCCTGGCAAGCAACAAAACTAACAGCAGTGAATTGCACTAAAGGCTCGAAACGTGCAGCCTGTGAATGCTATTAGAAAAGAAGCATGTTTGGCAAGAGCCTCCAAAACTTCTGTCTTCCTTACAGAATTATCCTCCATATGTGGATTTCATTGTAAGATGATATACAAACACAACAACCCAAACCAACACCAGCAGGAAAAAACAACCCACTGAAAACAGAAATTTTTAACTTCAGTGTAAAGACTTCATTACAATATATCCAAATGGTGGATTTCAGAAGCTTAGGTAGGTGTTTACTGAGCAACTGTAAGGCCTTTGGAAATGCATCAGAACTGGGTTAAATAAATTCAGTGATTTATTAATGAAAATCATGCCCATTAAAGAAAAAATTACTTTGCACTCAAATCTACACAAGAAGCACAGAAAATCACATTCCTGACAATTGTGTGGCTAGATCTATTGTTAAATACAGACAATCAGGGGAATTGGATTTATCTTTGGGCTCCTGATGTCTGCTTTAAAGTAGGCTCTAGCAGCAATGAAAGCTCAGCTTCTCCTCTCAGCAATGCCCTCTGTCACCTCTCTGCTCCACACCCATCGCGTGGCTGCTGGCACACCAGATGAAGGCTGGAAAAGAAGCAGGGATGTGGGGTGACATTTCAGCCTAAGCAGAGCGGACAGATCGGCTCAAATAAAGCTGCCAAGCTAAATACGGCTCCGAGGGAAGCCGCAGCTTTACTGTAGTCCTGCTATCCACCGTCACTGCTGCCCGAGAGAAGAGCAAGGGATGGAGGGAAGAAAACTCACAGGGAGCAAGCTGATTGATTACTGTCATCCAGTCAAACACGTGATGCTGTGAACATGTTGCATGGATTTATAGCAGCGTAGCCATGGCTGTGAGTGAGTGTGCAAGAACAATGTGACACGGCCACGTAGCAGCACGTCACACACTTCTTGTACAGAGGGGATTACTGCAACTTTGGTACTTATCAAAGGGCCTTTCATAGCGACTTCTGTTTGGAAGTTGGGTTCTAGACAATATTAGCAGCATTTGATTTTTTTTAATCCTAAAACTTTGAAGCTGCAGCAAGTGTATATATTCTAATCAGCACGTTCAGTTAGGGAGCATTTTTCTGCTGAAACTGTAGAATCATTGAATCATTCCACTACCTTCCCTCATTCAGCTATACTGTGACTATTACTACAGTAATGCTGTTCTGTCAATTGCCCTTTCATCTTTTTTTTTTTCCTTAACACAGATCCATTTTTAAACCTATCATAGGTTTTATGACACACCACTTTAATGTGTCATTTATGCTCTTCCCTCTTGAGTTTCAGCCTTTGTCCAAGGCTGCAGGGCTGTATGATAGCCTGCTCAGTCACCGAGCAGAACAAAATAATCCCATTTCACTTACATAGGAGCAACCCATTTTACTTTGAAATGTAAATAATTCCAAGCATTGGATAAACAGAAAGAAATTTCCCAATGCAAAGTTCTTATTTTATCGCTCATAATAGAGACTTCTGCCTCACTGTGCTCAGCTCCAGGCTGCAGAAGAATTAACACATCTTCCAGCCCTGCTGATCAACATTGGACTTACCTGCTTTGTCAGATCAAGATCTATGCAAAGAGAAAAAAATTATTAATATTGGTACCCTCCCATGCTTACATTAAAATAAACCAATCCTTAGTTCCATTGCACAGCCAAGCACACAGCTAGCCGGCACACAGGTAACACCAGAACATGGAGAGGAACTCATTCGCTGGAGCCAGTACTCAGTGGACCGGTGAGGTTTTACAATATGCTGTAGCAACGGCAGGGAAAGGTCATTTATTTCATCACATAGCAACAAATGGGCTAACAGCTAACCGCACTTATCCTCAGGGAGCAACAGGAGCCCCAGCTGATCTCAATTACACTGGCAGCGATTCAGAAGAACCCCGATGAATCCAGGCTGGAAGTGGAAATGGCATTTAGCCATTTTAATACAGGTAATGCATTAATACAAGTTGCAACATTCCATCTTAAGATTTTAATAAAACTCCAGGATATTTCTTGACTGAAAAAGGGGTTTTAAAAAAATATTTGTTCTTAAAACACAGTTTTGGATAGAGTTGGAGAAGTAGCAGCTTAAGATGACTCTGGCATGTTCAGAAAAGACACCAGAGTGCAGTGGTATTAATAAAACAAATGTTACTGTTATTCTGGAGGCACCACAAAGCAGGTTTGGGAGCCTTGGCTTTCCCAAAACGTATTTTTGCTTTTAGTCCCAATCCCTATTCACTGTCAGATGTGGAAATAGAAGCCTAGCAGAGATTCTTTCACAGAAAATCAGAGCAGCCACCACATTATTTATCCAGGTTGACACCCAGTTCTATGCATTATGTGCATAATATATTCATAAGATGCCTTCATTATAAATCAAGCTGAATGTTCTTTACAATCAAGTCAAATTATCGGTTAGAAATGTTTTTGTTATTGCTCCTATGCAGAGAAATATCATAACATTTTATTGCTTTTCCAACAGCTGAGAAAGGTCCTGTCCTCTCTGCACCTTCCAGTGTATTATTTTTCAGGTTTTATGAGGCATTTCATTACATGAATTACGAACAGTAGATCTGACCTTGTCACAGCTTAAATTGACCAGCCATGGGTCAACATTTGCAAGAACTGCTGAGCGTCTGAAGTTTATATACATTTTCAAGTGAGTTATAAAAGAATAAAATTAGTCAATAACAGCAGCATTTTGCAATTCAGGCCAAAAGATAAGGTGGAAAATATATCAAGATTGATGCTGCTGAACCTAATAACATTTTAATTTCCTCTCTCCACACGTATCATCTTTTGTTTAACTTTGAATCAATCGCTAAGTTCATGCAAACTCAATGGCTGAGCAGTTACACTATCTGATGTCAAAGCTTTTATGTGGGGGGAAAAAGCACACACACACACACACACACACACAAACAGTAAACTGGAAACAATTCTGTATGAAAACCACCTGTGAACAACACTTCTACATTTCACATATTGAAAACGAAGGAGAAATGCTCTAGCGCAGATTCAGAATGAACTTTGTCAGGGCTTTGACATCTGAGATAGCACTGCATGCATTCATTCTTTGTCACTCCATACAAGGATGTCATTGCACACCACTACAAAGAGAAGTTTCTCTACTGAAATGCTCATGCTCCCCTCTCTGACCGCTACCTACCTCCCTCCACGCAAAGGGCCATCACTATTGCACAGGTCAGACTTAGAGCCTGCTAAGGACATAGGTAGGTTTCAGTTAATTGGATCAGAATTGTGTATGCACATTTTTATTCAATGAATGAGCACTTTTATTTTTAAAAGACAATTTATGAAATGAAGGCAGACAAAAGACAGTTTCAAGAACATTTAACAATGTATTTTCCTACTGCAGATCTAACTCATAGCTCTCTTATTAATGATCATAGCCGAATGGAAATTGCTTAGCAGAGTTGGGATTAATTTTTCTTTTGCTTTTATACACTACTGTTAGTTGTTTCAGCATGTGGACCTCTTGGAACAGATCAATTATATAAACTACCAAACTTGTTTCAGTGGCTACCTCAATACCAAATAAAAATCCATACTGAAACAATTAGCACTCATGAGCTCATTACACAAGACATTAAGGCCCATTGATCAATAACCCCATCAAGTAGGTGATTACCATCATAAAACCTTTACGTCTCCAGGCAGCGGGCCAGAGGCTGTGGCAAACAA
The DNA here is from genome assembly GCA_016647715.1 of Pavo muticus. Lineage (NCBI taxonomy): Eukaryota > Metazoa > Chordata > Aves > Galliformes > Phasianidae > Pavo > Pavo muticus. The sequence goes on along the minus strand of JACDJE010000160.1, from coordinate 4,331,231 downwards.
CAGACCCCATTTTTCTAGAAATTTCCACTTAATCCCATCTTCATATTTCTTCTCCTCCCACCTGCAACTCATAACAGAGGAGATAAACTTTCTGCAGGCTCCTACTGGGAGCTGTTCACAAGACAAATACATTTCCAGGGGCTAAATAACCGGATCCTTTGCTCACCTTATTACCTCTGGCAAGAATTTGATGTGATCATAATTCCCAGAAAGGCAAATCCTCAGAACAGTAGAAGTAAAATGCCATCCTGGCTGTCTGAGAATTCCTCTGTTTACCACTCAGAAGAGGACAAAGCCGGAGAGACATCTGTCATGTTCATCTATTACCCAAGCTAGCTCTGTTATCAAAGGACATTGTTCTCATAAAGGTGAAATGATGATTCTGGTTGTTGTTATGCAACGCTTGGTAAAAAACTTGACAAACTTTTCCCCTCTAAAAGCCCATTATTCCTTCTCAGCAAAGCAGGTACTGAGAAAGTGCCCTCATTTTACAGAAGATGGAGTGTTTTCAGTCAGTACCACAATACAGAGCTCCAATTACCCAAACTGCTTTTAGGATCACGCTCAGACCACCAAATAATATCTTTGCAAATTAACGCAATCAAATTCAGTAACATCCCACTAATAACAGCTCGTCTGTGACTTGGCACTGCTGTGACTTTGGCAGCTGTTGCTGCTACCAGGCAAAGGACAGAATACGTGTGAGCCAAACGTTGCACTGGAAACATCCCCTTGTGGGAATTGAATGTTGTTTCTGCATCAGAACAAGACAAGAATTTTGTTAATTTCACGACCTCTGCTACCTTTTGGGTCCTTTATTACAATTAATAGTTCTTTTCAGGGGTCTTTCTACTTTATCAGGGTTCTCTGGTAGTTTTCATTGCTCATCCTCTAGATAAACCTTCCCCAACAATGCATACTCAGTATATAAGTAAAACAATATATACGTACATATATATATATAGATAGATAGATAGATCCATAGAGATTAGGTAGATGGAGTAAGTTATAAGCGTAAAGATTGAAGCTCCTGTCTGTCCAGCCATCTGAAAAACTTCTGGGCCTTCAGTTAAAGGCAAGTTAGATGCAATAGATATCTTTACTAGCTTTTGGTGCTGGATAGACAGGACCTGAGTAACAGAGAATTAAAGGAGGAGAAGTTAAACAATTAACAGCATACATATATAAGCTAGTAACAACTTATGTATAGCCAGCATGAAAAGAAAATATATGTCACACACATTGCAAGAATATCCTGCACAAATTAAAAGGACAATTCGTGACACGCCGTAGGGAGTGCCTGAAGAACGTATTGAGGAAGATCTGGCACCCCCCCTCCGTAGTCTTTGTCTAACAAAGATTCTGAAGAAAATCACCATATCAATACGAATGAGAAGGGTACTGAGACATCTTGGAGACAACAGGACTGCTACTGACTGACACCAGATAACACACCAATTAACAAGTAATTAACAAATGTAAACCTTTTGATAAGATTGTGAACCTGGAGTACCCAGCCAGTGGGGAAACAGGGGAGGCAAAGGGGGGGAAACGGGGGAGAAACAAGGTACAAAAGCTGTCATATCCATGCCCATAGTGCGCTCTCCTGCTTGTGAGACGCCCGCCATTGCAATCGCGAATAAAATCTGCTTTATCAGAGATACCGTCCTGACAAAATTATTTGGATATTTCCAATACCCTGGAAGTCCGTGCTGCTCCTTTGGGCAGTGCCCGAAATGCAGATTGCTGTGGTGCCAACAGCACTAAGGAAAAACTTTTCCTCTGAAACATGTTACGTGTGTAGCAGAAAGTTAGCAAATGAAGACATACCAACTGATTTTAAACAAGGCAGTTGCCAGGACTGCAGCACTGAGTGTGAAGGTTTGGGTGTTAAAAACGAACAAACAAAAAACTACCTGTGGTGCTTTGATTAAAGCTTTGTTCTTACATATGCAGAAAAGCTCTGAAAAGCTCCACCCCGTGGAGCCCACAGTAGGAAATGTTTCATCAGTCTTTAATACATAATATTCTCAACCTGCTTCTTCACCTAGATCACAGCGGATGGCTGAACTCCATAATGTTGCATCGTCTGGGTGAAAGTTCGTGATGTTATCCTCAAACATTTCGTAATCAGACAAACAGGGAAGAAAAATACTCTTGACAAAGGTCGCCTTATAAACATGGCATCGTTTGATCCCTTTATTCCCCCAAGCAGGAGATGGCATGGCAGCGAGGCGGGGTTTCTATCTTGAAGCAGTTCATGCTGCATCTCCTACAGGGATGCTTCACTGTGTGTAGGAGATGAGAAGCCCTCAGGCTGGGCTGCCCACTCAGCTATCGTGAATGTTGAGTCTGATATTACTTTACAAACAGCTGAGATTCAGCCACAGCTACGCACCAAATCCAATTCTGACAATAATCTACATTTCAAGTAGTAATCTAATTTCAGAAAATACGGAATTGAGTTTGGAAGTTGCAATTCATTTATACGATCCTCCTCCATATGCTCACTTGAGGAAGTTCAGCTTTTTCATCCGTTAAAAACCAAGAAAGTAACCATAGATTTATTTACACTCATTCCCCATGCATGCAACTGTTAAGCTGAAACATGATTTGGGACCTCAGGATGCAAAGTGAAGATAGTGACACAGAGGAAGATTGCAGATAAAGAGTGGGATTTAATTCCCTCATTTTTCCTCCTCTATGCAGAAGAGAGAGCAATACACAGATGCAAAATGTGTACAAAAAACCCCAGATTTCAACTGGCAGGATAGTACTACACAGCCAAATGGAAATCTCATCACTGCTATAATATGAGGCTCTAAACATCTGTACAGTGCAGTCTGATGCTCCTTCCTATCAGACAGTAGGAATATGGCTACAATAAGGCTTGATAACCCACAGGGGCTAAGTCATCCCAAAGGTTTTCCCATTCCCTGAGGCAATAAGTGCTAAGTGGTGCTTCAGTGCAGAGCAGAGATTATTGTTGGCATAAATAAGGCAAAGGAGTGCTTAGGTGAGGGCAGATGGAAAATTTCATCACATCTGAGGGGAGATAGGACAAAAACATAAATAAGCAGAAAACTGCTTCTATCTTAGATTTATAAAAGTTTAGCAGTGAGAGGGGAAAAAAAGCCAACAGCTTTTTAAATAAGAGCTGCCTTTCTTCTAGGGATGCATGGGGACACGGTCACAGAACCAGGAAGCATAGGTTTGCTCTATCACCTCTGTCTCCTGTTGTTTCCTCCAGCATTCAAACTCACATAGAACTCGGCTCTCCAGTTTGACATAATCAAACCTCCCTCAACATGGCCCCATAATTTGGATTGTGGAGGCAAAGTAAGTAAGTCTATACATGAAGATAAAGGCAATAGCATTTTGCAAAGGGAGGAAAAAGCCAAACTACTTTCAAAGTCAAATGCTGGGAATGTTAAAGCATCTGGGACCAAACCTCAATTACAAGGCTTCATACAGATCTGAATCCATGGAAAAGTTTTCATTAGAGACTGAGTGACATCTGCTTCCTGGGAGATACGTGCCTCAGATAAGGTCTCCATACTTATATCAAGTAGAGATCTGGAGCTGTTACTTGCATCAGGAGTCAAGGGTAAATATTAGACCAAGCTTGCTTCTTACCTGTGCAACGGTAACTTGCATTACTTAACCTTAACTTACATTACTTAAACTTAACTTGCATTTACTGTTAGCACAAGAGAGACAAATTTAGGGGTAAAGAAAAGAGAATAGGCGGCCACTTCCCAGCCTCACTGAGTCTATAGGCAGACCTTCTGACGACTCTTCAGATAGTTAACAAAATAGTTAAGCACCACGAGCAGGCTATTGGAATCCAGAGTGAGACATTAATAACTGTATACTTCAGGTGTTGTCATGAGAGTCAGGAATTCTGCCAGCAGTAAACAGCTTTAATAAGTTATCGATATGAAGACAATCTGGGTATTAAAACATCCACTTATATTCCTCGCTGTAATTGTGGGTTGATAAAGCCAAATCTGAAGTCAGATCTTTCGCCATGTTGTTTCCAAGAACTCATTTGCTTCAGGTCTGTCAGACCTGATATTGATTTAGTAGAATAACCTTTATTTCAGTCAAAAGAGCAGCAAAGCCAGTCCCTTCACAACTCTGAAACAATAAATATGGAATATCAAAAGGGAAAAACTTTCCTCTGTCTTATCTGACACTGGGACCTGGGATTGAATACCTAACAATTACCGACTTGCTCCAGGAAAGAAATCCAAAGCAAATAAATACAAGAGTACTTTATTCACAGCAGAAGACAAAAAACAAATAACAAGCTAACTGGGGATAAACCCAGATATTATTTGCAAATAGCACAGATCAGAAGGAGTAACATTATGAAACAGATGCAAGTATGTGAAGAGCATTTGTGTGATGAAGAGCCTTCAGAGTAGCTCCTTGTGCCCCAGCAAAGCTAGAGGCTGTGAGAGACAAGCTCTCATCTGGGAGAGGGGCAACTTTTCACTTGAACAACATCAACAAATAAGAAAACAGCCAAGATCCTGCACTGAGATAAGGAAACCTTTTCTTCTTCCCCTTCCCATGCACTGAGCGGTGTCTCCGAAGTGTGGTGCTCAGAGAAGTTCACTGTGATGGGTTTTACCTCCCCAGCTGCTGACACTGTGCAAATGTCTTTTAAAAATGATCTCAAAAGTTTCTTCTGAAAACCAGAAATCAGAACCCACTTGTGTCGTGAAATACTTACATTTGTATTTACTGGAAAATCAGCAGCTTAACAAACAAGATCTTGTCTTCACTATGCACTCTTCCCTTTGAGACAGAGTATATCTCAAATACAGGTTGGGAATATTACAGCTGAATCACAGTTAGCTCTGTTTAAATTAACCTCTCGCAGTGACTTTAGAGTTTAGCCCAAAATGCAGCTCCGTGCTATTCTACTTAGATAAAATTCCTACCAGAATTTTTGAATTGAGTTCAGTTTCATCAGAAAGCGGGAAACCTTTCCATCCTCTTTAAGAGACATCACAATCCAAAGCACAAAAGGAAGACTTCTAAAAAACTGAGAAAGGGGATTCTTATCTACAGGTGATGAAGTCAAGCATTTAACTGTGTTGGGAAATAAACCGACAATGCAGCATCACATCATTCTACTGCTAAATGATAATGCAGAAAGAAAGTGTTTACAAGCGAGTCCTCCAATTTAAAATCAGTGGTACAATATGTACTAACCCGGCAATGAACTCTGATATTTATGGGTAATTGCTTTGTGGAAGAAAAAAAAATCAGAGCATATTTGCATCGATCGTGGGTGCTGTATGGGGAACACAATTCATTTGAAAAGATAACAGCAGCAAATAGCTTGAAAGAAGAGGTTTAGTCCGCTCCAGTGTAAAAAGAACAAATAACTACAACTAGTGGAGTAATGCAGGAATCTATTTGCAAATGCCTTTATGATAAAGCATTGCAAATTAATTCTTTGTATTGTTAGATTCGTAATGCGTGTTTAATATTTTCTGGTAGATACTGGGCTGTCTGAAAATATTTATGAACCCCGAAGCTGCTAGAATGATATTTCACTGGGAAATATGTTCTGGAAGTGCACTTTTCAACTTTCACTTTTCTTTAAGAAGACTCAGCCAGCGTGCCAAAATGCAAAGCGGAGACCTTTTGAATTCGGTAACAAATCACACAAAACTGACACCCCAAATTGGTAGCTGGGCCAAAATTCATAGCTTGGAATTTATCTGCAAATGTTGTCAACTAGGAATATCAATTAATACTTGGAGAGTTTCCCCTCCTTCTGAATGAAGACGTGTGGTGTTTGAAAGATAAGTGACTAAATTCCTAATTAATTACGCAACGTGATCTTCACTCATCTTCCTGTCGCAGAGACACAATCCCTAGGAGTCATTTCAGAGAGCTCATGGCTTTAACCCTCTCAGTGACTGAAGAAAGATGTTTGAGCCAAGGAGATTATTTAGGGAATTACAGCAGCTTGGCCTGAAATGACCATACACAGAATCACACAGAATCACAAGGTTGGAAACGACCTGCAAGATCATCTAGTCCAACCGCCTTCTCATTCCTATTAGTACCACAAGCTACTAGACCAGATCTCGTAGCTCCTCATCCAGGTGCCTCTTGAACACTGCCAGGGATGGCTACTCCACCACCTCCCTGGGCAGCCATTCCAGTGCCTGACCACCCTCTGAGAGAAAAAGTTTCTCCTAATGTCCAACCTAAACCTCCTTTGGTACAACTTCTGGCCATTTCCTCGGCTCCTATTATTTGCCTGGGAGAAGAGACCAGACCCTTTTTTTCACAACCTCCCTTCAGGAAGTTGTAAAGCGCAACGAGGTCACCCCTGAGCCTCCTCTTCTCCAGACTAAACAATCCCAGCTCCCTCAGCCGCTCCTCATAAGATTTGTGCTCCAGACCCCTCACCAGTTTTGTTGCCCTTCTCTGGACTTGTTCCAGGGCCTCAATGTCTTTCTTGTAGTGAGGGGCCCAAAACTGAACACAGTACTCGAGGTGTGGCCTCACTAGTGCTGAGTACAGGGGGACGATTACCTCCCTGCTCCTGCTGGCCACACTATTTCTAATGCAGGCCAGGATGCCATTGGCCCTCTTGGCCACCTGGGCACACTGTCGGCTCATGTTCAGCCGAGCCATGAACGTACTGCTCCCAGCATCAGAAAGATGTAATCCTAAAGCCAGGTAGGAGAGCTCCCAAAGCTCATTCCCCTCCTTCCTAAACTAGCATTAGAGATTCTCTGAACACAGTAGATTTGCTCAAGCTCACCTGTGAGTATTATAAGTATTTTCCCATTCAGTGCCAGTGGAGCCATCTGTTTTCCCAGCATATTATCATTTACCTGTCACTGCTGCTACTGAGCAGACACTGGGAAAAATGGGCTACCACCAAATCTGCTTAAATACGTGGAAGTATTGAGGAACACTGTGCAGAATGAGGAATGATGTTTGCTTTCTGCAGCCATTTAATCTTTAATGGAAATTCATTCTAAACTTGAATGTTTCACTTGCTAAAAACAAACCTAGATAACTGCACTTTCAGATGTGAAGCTCGCTATTTGTCTGCTGCACATAATCTCTAGTTTATCTATTCAGTAATATTCAGAGTTGTGTTTGACTATAAATTTGGTCCTGTTTCTCCTTTGTTCACACTTGCAGACATCTTTGAAATGAATTCTAGCTTCTGGGAGATGATGAGCAAGACACAGATCTTCAATTAGCCGTCATACTAAAACAGTAGGAAGCAGAAGAGAGCCCCAGACTTCCCCTATAGCTCTGAATAGTACAAACAAAAGTCAGATCAGTACAGGCTTTGCACAGACAACTCACTCACAAATTGCTGCTTTATAGATTGGTTACAACAGCCAGAAGTTGCCTAGAAAGCTCACACTGCAGAGGTCTGGCACAGAAATATTATACTGGGGATATCACATGCTATACTTAATAGAACTACACTAAGCAAAATGTGGTTTCAGGTGCCTTAACCATTTGGGGAGGTTGTCTCACTCACCAGGAAAAGTGGGACCAGCTGCACACTGGTCAAGCAACAGCAGTATTTCCTTTATTCCAACGTGGCCGTCATAAAAGTGGTGGGTTTTCTTCTGCCTCAGCGTGGATTGTTTTGATTAAACGACATTTACTAACTAAGCACTTTCCTCGCTGGATGGTGGCAGACTTTCAGGGCTGCTACATCTGGGGAACGTTTTCAAGTTATTCTCTTAAGTAAACATAAGACCATAAAATGTAAATGTAAACATAACTGTTCTATAACAGTAAAAGCATAATTTGAATGAATAGGGAAGTTAATGAAACACCATTACATGTAAGAGACTATCATCTCCCTCCGTGCAATAAGCAATGAACTCACAACTGCAAATTCAGGAGTAAAAGAATTAATTCCACTCAATCTTTTGATTTTTTATATGAGTCACAAAACATTTATTTCTATACATCAGCCATTAGGACTGCCTTGCAATTTTCTCATTGCTATTAGCATTTCAGCCCTGACATCAATCTGAGCGCAGACACAGGAAGCGAACCATTTATCTGTAAGCTAACAACCAGGACAGTGGAAACATACAATTACTGATCCAGACTGCAAAATGCAGAAGTAGCAGGACATTTTTTAAGGTGATCACTTCAGAGGTGCTTCAGTATTGTCAGCCAAACTATCAGACACTGACAGAGCACTTCCCCAAGAATGTAAACTAATGAAGAAACAACCCGTGACCTCCTGGTCAAAAAAGAAGCCAAGAATACATACTTTCTTTTTGTCTCCCATAAGCATCATTTGATTTCTTTATGCTTCAGCATCAACACTTTTCGCTGCAACACTCCCATCTGCCCATCCATTAACATGCAAGAACATCATCTTTAATTTTGAGTCAAGATTATTTTCAATCCTTGCTCATTTAACTTAGAAAAATTAAGCGTTCTCTACCACGTATTTAAACATTTAGCTCTAATTATCTATTCACAACCACGGCTGAAAGTGATACCTACAAACCTACACAACACTGTCAATTATCTCTCTAATAATTGTGGTCTTCTTTGGGCCTAAGTTAAATCTGGTTTAAGGTTTTGGTCCCATTTTGTTATTAAACTTCAGGTTTTGGTCTCATTTTGTTATTAAACTTCAGGAGTTTGTGTCACACTGTTTTGAATCTGATTCTAATATGAAGTGGTAGAAACCCACAGTGTTAAAGCAACTCTGGGGACTGTTTGGAAAACAAAACCACCACAACCCAGACAACAATGTTATTTCTAGTTAGGAAACAATTTATATCTGTATATATAATTAGAAACGAAGTGCTAAATATTACTCAGCAGTTGCTTTTATAGCTTTGATCAGTGATACATCTGAAGAGAGGTAAGGGTACTCCAGCGTTTGGGTGCTGCTTGTTCAGTTGAAGTGTAGCGTGATTGTCAATTAAAGAGATTATATTGTCAACAAAAGACAACCGAGTCTTTTAGATGGCAGTTTGCATATGTTTACCTAGAACGCTTAAGAATCTGAGACTAGATGTTCCTCATTTGGGTGCTTTACTGTTAAAGCAGAATGTAAATTCTAACATGTACTTACCATTTCTTTTGTTACTCTTTCTCACTTCAATTTCAAGACAGAACCATTCTCCACTCCTCCCTTAGTTCCCTTTTTTACTCCTTTTGATAATTCCATCTTCCATTCAACTACAGACATGCACACACATGTAAGAAAGCCTCAGGAAAGGAAAATGTATTGTGCTGCCTGAAGTCATCTGTCACATAACCATGAAATCTATTGCTCTAAAAGGTAATAAATGCAGCTCTGCTTTCTAAAGCAACAGCGAAGAATAACTAGGAGCTATAAAAACAAGTGGAAATCTTTGCTACCTCATTCTGTTTGCAGCCTTGACGCATTAGGACAGATCTAAAGATTCTGCTTTATGATGGAATTCTCCAACACGAAACGTTCAGTGCGAAACACTACACACAGAAAAGGCCTCGCTTTTGTAAATGAGAAGGATCAGAACCAGGACCACCATCTTCTCCCCATACCGACAACAACAAGGTTTGCAATCAGCACTGCTCTCAGCAATTCTTGTGAACAGCCCTGAGTGTTGGTTCAGGGGAGGCAAACTGAAGGCAGTGCAGTCCGGCTTCTGCACTTCTCTCTGGTTGGAAGTGGTAAGACTGGGAGCTGCACTTCCCATGTGAGTTCTGTAAGAGTAGTTTCTTTTCTTGTCATGCTTAGGTGACAACATTTATGCATTTATTTTCCTAGTTCTACTTCTACCCATTATGTCTTTCTTGTTGTGAGAATACTATCCTCTGAAGGAGGAAATTATACCTCTCCTCGTCAGGTCCTAAAACACTTGATATAAATTGAATACAAGGCAGCTTTTACATTAGGTATAGCACTTTCTGCAAAATTGGAGCAATCACAAAGCTAGCCATTTGTAACTCACTTGGCTTCCCTTCCCCAGCTCTCCCAGGGACAGTGTTTGTATTTGGTTTTTAATCCCCTGAACACAATCACTGAGGCAGCTGCTCCCCTAAACTCTTAGTTAAATGAGCCCCTTTGGGGGAAGGCTTCCTCCTGAACATCACAAGTGATGCTAAATTAAGAGCCAGTTTATTCCTTCAAATTCCAAACCTCCATAAGAAAGCAAACTGTACTTGGATTTCAAATACCTGCTTGCATGTTTCACAACCCCAGGGGACTGACGCCAGTAGTGGAAACACTATTTTATGACTGATGTAGATACGGCTGAAGAAAACATTGCTTTTCCCCAGACAGATTTCCTAAACTTCACCTGGAAACACCTGTGTTTTACACACATGGACTTTCCTCAGTGTTCCCCCACCCCTCCCAAAGCAGAAATAGACCCAAACCCCAGTGGAACAGCCATCATTTACTGCCATTTCACCATTGCCTGATGATGTAGCTGCTTAGAAAAGTTTACAGGTAGTGAAAGAAAGAATTGAAGAATAAACAGTTCACGGTCGTCGAAACAGATTCCAGTGACATTTCTGGATCTATGAGCATCCTTTGACTCACAAACAAATCATGGCTTAACTTTGACATTAGCCTTTTGGAAACAAAAAGAAAAGAAAAAGCCTCATTTTTCCGTGGCGGTGATTTTGTTTGAAGGGTTTCCCTCAGCTATGCTTTCCTCCTCAGAAATCAGGAACTGGAGATCGTGTTTTTGTGCAGCCACATTTAAGCTGAGCCAACAGTCAATAACAGAACTGAATACAGCCCTTCGTCTTTCTTCTTCACTTTCACTGACAGTGAGCGCTTTGCAGTGAAGATCTAATACCATTTTCTATGCTGTATTTGGCTTCATTGAATCTGAGAAAACCTAACACGAGGGTCAGGTTAGATTCCTCTACAGTCTCTTCCAGGATCTATCACCAACCTCAGACTGAAAGTAAACCTGAAAGCATTTGAGAGACTTTTGTTGCTAACGCGCTTGGCCACATGAGTGCTTACCTAAGTGGTGTGATCAGCTCTGCATTTATGGCAAGGATTACAGCAAGCACACAGACAAGCCTTGGCACTCATATGCAAAAAGGGTACAGGGGAGTTCTCAGTTCACCTAGCCTGGCTTGCTTTCACAAAGCTTAACATCTTATTGTCACATGTATTTAATTCACTCCAGACATACTGAATGCTCACTGGCAACGATTGTGACAAACCTGGCAATCTACGTTTAAAGGTTTAACCTGATGACACAGCAAGATATGAGCTCATCCTTTTTATTAGGTCAAGAAAAAGACATTCTGCAGAGACTTTCAAAATTAAAAGATATGGTTTAGTACCAGCCTGGGGTTCAGCGATTTTACAATATTAATTAGTTTCCAGCACATGATAAAATGGTCAGACAGGGGAAGGTTAGAAATGAGAAAGACTCCAAACTGGAGATAAGACTGAAGCAGAGAAATGGATGGCTTTCTGAAGCTGATGTCAGACTGATTTCTGAAGTGGTCTTTACCAACCATTACCTGCTGCTCCAGCCACCCATGACAGCTTTTCACTCTGACTCTGGCCTTACCCGAGTTGCTCTGCACGCTTTGCTTTATCCTTTCAACCTTATTCTCATTAGCAGCGTGTCACTCGATCTCTTCCTGCTTGACTTTTTCTTCTGCCTTTGTCCTCACATACATCTAAGATGTGAACCCCAAGCAGAAATAGCACAAACACCTGAGAAGCCAGTATGAGAGTGTACTATATTCTGATATTTAGCCTTGGTCAAAACCGCTAAGAACTGAAACCCATTTTCTTTATATTTCTCCAAATCTGACACTTTGAATTTGCTATGAAATTAGTAGTTGAGGCATTTTAAGTCAGGAGAAACATTATTACATTTTAAAATATGTAGTTTAAAAATGAACACTCAGGAGAACCCAAGAAATTCTCTTCCAGAAATGACATGTTTTGACATCTATTGAAATTACTCATTTTGACTTTTCTGTCACAACTGGATCTCACTGAAGTTCGTATGTACTTGTGGAAAGTTTCCTTCTTAGCAGAACTGTCTTCTCATGAGAACATACTCCGCTGGAAAAGTTTCAGGTAGTGATAAGCACACAGCACACTTACCATCCCCTGCTCCTTAAGCCACAGGCTTGCAATGCCAGCTCTGAAGCAGCCACGGCTTGCCTTTGTAATTGAACAGCCCCAGTGCCCACTGAGGATCCCGTATGCCATCCTGATGAATAAATGACCATTCGAGAATTTAAAAGTCAGAAAGATGTGCATAAAATTCGTTCAGAAGTGATGCTTTTACAGGTATTTATAATAAGATCCAATAAAAAAATCAGATTACGATCATGACAAAATATTACTATGCAGATCTACAACAACGAGCTCTTTCCCCATAGTAGTGTCTGAAGTAAAACAGGATAAAATACTAAATATGTTCATAATTTTCCTGAAACAACATGTCTCCAGTTCCATCCTTATATTACAAATAAGAGATTAAAGGTAGAATTTCTTACTCAAGCTTAAATATTTGAGTGTTAGCATCACTTAAAGCTAATAAGTACTTAATTAAAAGCATTGGTTTTAAAAACCTCTAAGCAAATTCAAAGTTTCCACGTCTGCAGAAGAACAGCTTATAGACAATATGCTGTCTTCATTATACTTTGCTGACAAATGCCATAGATACAACTCAGAAGAGAGCTAGCTTTTTGTTTAAACAAAAGAACAGCATAAGATTGCAACACAAATGAACAAAAAGCCAGAGGTAATAAGTTGCTGCTTCCATTGACAAGTCTACAAACACATTTTCCCATTTTTAGATCAACAGTATCTCGTAAGCCAATAGAAAAATGCCTGTGGATGAATGTGTTTATCACATCATATAAATATCATTGTCTGCAGTGTGCTATGGCGTCTCCGCACTCCCAAATGACAACGTGTAATAAAGAGAAAGCACTTTTACAGGAAATAATGTCTGTCACAGCAAGAAGGATTTTACACCAGATTTATATTTTTCAGAAAGTTCTTTCCATGCAATTTTGTAGAGAAGCTTATTTGATATTGTTATGAAGATGCACTTAATTGGAAGAGTCACATCTTCCCTCAGCCATGACATTAACAGTCACTCACAATTCTTCCCCAGCTGCAGACCCCAGCTTTGTGAGGCTGTTGCATGCTCCGCTTTGCCACTCATCCAAAAGCCTACAAAGGGACGAACAAACAAACCACAGTGCAACACGAAACACCAGTCAAAATAAGAGTTACAGCAGATATTTTATACTCGTTTCTTGGCTACAGTCAATATCCTGAGGTCAATGTCTTGATTATCGAGACCTCTGATCTATCTATACTGGGCTTAGTTTGATGAGTCTACAATGGCTCATGCTGCTACAACAGATGGGATTTTCCCCTCTGTATGGCAGTTTCTTTAGGACTTCAGCATCACTAATCTTCACATGCCATGGACAAAAGTGACAGAAAAATAAACTAGGAACTCACTTTGCTTTTGCTTCAAGTATTTTCACGTGTCCCACAACCTTTTCACTCCCATTTTCTATTTGCAGCTTCAACTCCACTATTATTCTAAAATTAATTCTGTATCAGTGCATACTTACACTTACTACACTTACTAAGTGCATACTTACACTTCTCTTTTACAGCATTTGGATTTCCTCAGCTGCCACAGACTTCAGAACAGACTGCTATCCACTAATGTGTACCCACTACATAGCCTGCATATGATCTGGAGGGATTGATGGGTCTGGATGGATTGAAGGACATCTTTCATCTCAAGCACCACATGGCCTGTTTCCTTTGTTGAGACAGGGATGAGGTCAGAATCTTCTGACTCTCATTTGGTTGTTTTTGAAATTGAACAATTTTAAGTTTTGACAAGAAAGGGGAAAAAAAAGACATCCTTTAATGTAATAATTCTATATTTCATAAGGATCAAACTCTTAAGATTCCTGTCAGAAAAGGGGAGGAACACCACAGGAACAAAATGAGGGAATGGACATTTCTGTCAGTTGCCTTACAGATTCATCTTTCTTCTACATGTTATTAGATGCTGCCTTGCTCTCCTCTCCTCCTTAAATACAAATGACAGATTATATTAGATGCATGAATTACACGGATTATATTTCTGTCACCAGTAAATTAGCTGTTAAATTTAGTTTGTGTGATGCTATTGACAGCTCCCTGATTTAAGAACCTTTTTACTTTTTAGTCTTTTTTCCTCTGCCTCTTCTTCTTTCCTCTTTTGTCAAGATCTCCATTGCACTTTTGGAATCACACAGTAAGAGTGGGAGCTGTATATCACAGACCCACAGATACAAGGAGGTTATGTTTCTCTTAATGGGAAAAAAGCTGCTTACAAATGTATTTGTAAATGAAGAAAATACTATATAAGCAACACGTAATAAATGCAATATGCCAATAAATGCTGTTCTCCCTGTAGATAGTTTTTAGTAGCCTTATTTCCTTTTTTTGCCCATCTTTTTCTAACCCCAGCAAGTACTTCCATTCCAAGTAGAACTCAGATTAGGAATTAAAGAATTGTTGAGACGTAAGCTTTATGGCTGGTACCTCCAGATCTTCATTTTCAGATCTCAGGAAACAATTCCTTACCATGAAACCTTTTCTACAGATCGTGGTAGCTGAAAACATACAGCAGGAACCAATCATGCTCTATAGCTGCAAAGTTCTGCCATGTTAAGCACACGCAAATCTCAGCAGGATGCACTGGTTTCAGCATATGAGTGGTGATCCAGACTGAAAGTCCAACAGGTACACACTCATTGTCACTCGCAATTAAATGCCACAGATACACTAAATATTTTTTGGGAAGACTTGGTGTTTTGTGTAACACTTGCCAATTTTTTACGGCTCATGAAGTACTTGAAGAAGAAAAAAAAGCCCTACCCAAAATGTCAGAAAAGCCATTGTCGCTGTCTCTGCCCACTGAAGGGATGTGGCAAGGCCTCAACCTGTGTTAAGCCACCAAGAAGAACACAACCTCTCAGCTGAGAGAGCCTATAAACAGGAGGGGAGTCAACTCTTTGAAAGGGCAGATAACAGCAGGACAAGGGGAAATGGTTTCAAGTTGAGGGAGAGAAGATTTAGGTTGGATGTCAGGGGGAAGTTCTTTACTGTGAGAGTGGTGAGGTGCTGGAACAGCTGCCCAGAGAGGCTGTGGATGCCCCATCCATCCCTGGAGGTGTTCAAGGCCAGGTTGGATGGGACCCTGGGCAGCCTGGTCTAGTAATAAATGTGGAGGTTGGTGGCCCTGCCTGGCAGGGGGGTTGGAGATTCATGATCCTCGAGGTCCCTTCCAGCCCGGGCCATTCTGTGTGATTCTGTGTGTGTGCAATGCCAGATGTGCTGTAAGAAGCAGAGTGCCCAAGTCCAGCAATCTGCAATAACACCTTGTTCAAAAACTTAGATGCCTCTTACTGTGCACCACAGCATTTTCATGAGTCAAATCACCCCCCCCCTCCCATTAATTAGATCATTGCAGTGGAATCCCCAGGAAGTTATTGGCATCATCAAGCTTCGCAGATTCTATTACATTTGTGAACCTACAGAGTTTCAATACACACAAAATTACAACAAAAAGACCACTCCGAAGATGAATAGTTTCTCCTGGGGGGTCATTTCATCAAAATTCTTAAGTATTTGATCAGAGTAAATTCAAGCAATTGACAAGCAGATGCTTCATGCAGCTTTCTTTACAAGCACAGGAATATTATCCTTTCAGGACTGGTTTCTGAATTACTGCATAACCTTAAGGGAACTGTGATCTACCAGTTTTGTGAGCAAACAGATGTTTGGATGCCTGGGCTGAACTCTGGCTCCAACAAGCAGCAATAGGATCAAGCTACTTCATAAAAATAATATTGCAAGAAGTATCCACATATTGCTGAAAAGTTCACAGTGCTGATGTTGCTAAACAATGAGGGCTGTCAACTGGTGACTTGATTTCTGGATGAGTCTGAGAGCTATTTGTGCTGCCTGCACAGAAAACCAGGCAGGGGTATAACGGGGTAATGAGCACTAATGAAGGCTCTCCCCTCATGTAGCTTCCTGATCTCTGAATATGCTCCTCAGCATAAATAGATACTACACTCTGAAGTAACATCACAATCATTGATATTTACATCCTGCAGCACGCATCCCCACAAACATCTCTTACTGATAACATGTATTTATCTCAAGGCTTTGGGCTTTTTAAGGCTAGTCATGTGTTGTTTAGAAGCCAGCTCAGTAGCATAATTAAATTATATTTGCCAGAGAGCCAACTAAAAGCATTAAAACAGAGGTATATACAGACTTAAAAGGAAACAAAAACCAACCCTAAACATGACAAAAAACTCAAAGTCCCAGATTGACTCTAATCTTCTTACAGTCCCAGTATATACAAAGGTTAAAGATAAAGTACATGCAAATATCTCTTCTCAGTCAGGCTCAAGTCTCCTCGCTCCCCATTTGTGTGAACATAAATTCCATGGGGACCTACCTACCAAGGGTATAAGAAGGGAAGCTTTGAAGACTTTGGCCCCAGCAGTTAATCTTAATCTCCACAAATTAAAGAGGAAAGCCAGAAAGGAAGAAAAATTACAATTCTTTTCTTGTATGCCTACGTGGTTTGCAGTGGACAGAAGCAACCTTGCAAGAAAGTGTTTCAATTTGCTTATTAAATTCATAAGAGACTCTTATCCTCCCACCCCTCAGCTCCCCCCATTCCAGGCCCAGTTACAAATTCTCATATTTTAGGATTTTAGAAGTAAGTTTTAATCCTGGCTCTGCCAATAATCTTCTGGATGACCTTGAGGAAACCGCTTAGCCCCTGTTCTTTCAGCCCAGCTGTAAAGCTGGATTAATTCTTACTTGCTCACAGTGGTGTAAAGTAAATGATTGTCACGCAGTATTCTGAAGCACTACAACATGCCAGAGATAAGCAAGACACACACTAAGCTTTGCATGAACTTTGAAAAGATAAGCTTAGGAACAACTGTCTATGAGGTTTGATGGGAACCTCTCAATATTCTTATTCAAAAAGGCTTTCATCTTACATCCCAAATGAATCCCACCTGTAACTCAGGTTTTATTAAAGGCAGTCAAGATGGTATGCACATTTTTGATTAGTGCTAACATGAGGGAAAAAAACATCACTCATTACTTCCTATTTCTTAATATTTTCTTTTCTTTCCAAGACATAAGGCTCTGTACTTAACTATATACATGCTTTGCTTCAACAGCCTTGTTTCAGTAGCATCTGACAAAACATTGAGACAGCTTCTTTTGGCAAGACTTGAGAACTCAGTCCATCTTACAGTACCTGTAACACAGCTGGACACCAAACTGTGCAAGGTGATGGCACAAATGCATACCAGTATCAGTCATTTTCTAGCCAGTAACCAATTAGTTTGTATTTTGAAATACAATCACAAACTTATTTCACAAAGCATTCCTATTAAAGGCAAAGCCATGTTACCTAGTGTTCCCAATAATGATTTTAATTAAACTGTCAGCTTTTTGAAGCCAGAGGTATCTAAAGACTGTCCTCCTTGCTGGTCTCCTATTACAGCTGGATTTTGTTTCCATTAGTTTCCTTTATTGTGGTGGCTTTATTCTCTGTACTCATTTCAGTGAAGATTCATAGATCAAAATGACACTTCCACAGGAAACCCCCAATTCATCCAGCATTGTGATTGCTCATAAAAGTTACAAACCTGTGTATCAGGAACTGAGTTTCTCCACATAAGTGGAAGAACTACAATGATCTGCAGCAGTGCAATTATTAAGTGTGAATTGTTTGCAAGCGCAGAGAAAAACGGCTCCAAAGCATCACAGGGCTTTACCTTTCAAGAACATACCCAGGGCAATACCATCTATGCCCACATAGATGTTTGCAGGACTGCAACTATTCGAAGTCTAAGATAGCCACCTTCAGGCCTGGCTACTTATTTGTTTCTGTGCAAGAAAGAAGTTGCAGTACATACCAGAAATCCAATTTCACTCCTGCAAGCATGGCTTACAGAGATTGATACAAAGCCTTTATCTTCTAATACCTCCTCCTGCAGCAAGCTGCTCGTGCACTAGAGATTCCAATTCCAATAATCAATGCCTTGTCATTAATTAAAAATACCTCCCTTAGCAAGGCTTCAGGCCCATTTTTGGCTGTCTTTTAGTGTCTGCTCTCTTAATGCACTGACAGTATATCCACGGCAGGAAGTGCTTCAGGTGCTCAAGGGGTACACCTGCAATAGTTAACTGAAGATGAAACGAAACATTTGTAAGACAGAATCTCAATAACCAGCCAACATAACATTTACATCAAAAGGTCCTGAGTAATACAGTGATGTTCCCAGATAAGCTAGTAATAACTTCTCAGTCCCTAAAATAATCCATCTTTTTAATAAAAGCTCTTTAATGCAATCTTTCTCTACAAATCCTTGGGACTAACTGAACACAACACTGAAGTCTCATGCAGCCTCATATTGTTATTGAAGATCGTCTGTGATCTCAAGCAGCAGTGTCTCAAGGGAACAGAGTGAAGCCAGCAGCAGGCTTGCTCTCCTGCCTGCAGCGCAGCTGGGTGACAAGTTTGCTGACCTGCACGGCACTGCCTGCTCCCTGCCTGCCAAGTGCGAGTGTCCCTTCACATCTGCTAGTAGCAGTGCTCATGTAATTGCTTTCTACCCTATTTCTGTCAAAAAAAATAAAAATCCCAACAGAGCACCACAATGAGAACAACTACTTACTTATTAAAAGCAGACATTGTTGGTTGAGTATTAAGAGTTAGTTAAATAATTAGAAATAATTTATGAAAGCTGTGAAAGCCTGAAGAATTCTGTGGCTCCTCGTTAAATATTCACAGGCCTAAGACAAAGAAGGAACTAGAACAGCATCAAGGATCAATTCAAAGACTCAGTGGGACTTCTGAGGAAGTCATTGTTCAAATGGGTATCTTGTGGGAATGGAAGCAAGAGAAAAAGAGAAGCGTGGCAGAGTCAGTGCAGAATAGGGCTTGAGAAAAGCTCTGCTGAAGGTCTTAGTGAGCTGGTCATGGCAAAAAGACTGCAGAACAAAACTACAGGGGACATTTAAATGAAGGACTCTGTGAGTGACTTGGGCTTCAGCTGTTTTTCTAACTTAAAGTTGTTTATCTAACTTACAGCTTCCAGAAATATACGACTTTCAGTTATAAACACATAGCACACAGTACCATTCAGAAGCACACACAATTAGTTATTTAGTTGGTTTAGACACTTCTTACCCTTCCAACAATATAACCTGTCTACAAAGTAATTCTTCAGACTATGAAGGGTTGAATTAATATGAAAAGTATGTAATTTAAATACAATTACAGTAACTTCTGAAATATCTGATAGAGTCAGCCTACACTGATAGAACTGCTGGGACTGTCACTGCATGTATCCTCCACAATAGTTGCTGTATGCAGTCATTTAAACCGGACACAAGAAAAAAAGCAAACAAGAAGTCAATTAAACCAACAGACAAAAAGATAATAGAAGTGCGATGCAATTTGAAAATTACAGTATTAACAAATACGGGAGGACAGTAAGGCCAACAGATCCACAATTAATGAGGTAAACTTCAAAGCTGCAGGGCAGGGAGATCAGCTCTATGTTTAGATATCCCCCAGACCGCAAGCCCCAACAGTTCTGAAGCCAGGAAGCAGCTACGCTTATGTGGATGTGCCTCAGGGGCTGCAGGAAAGGAAACCATTCCCCTCCCAAAGGTGCAAAGTTGGAGGAATATTTAATGTGGTATTGGTAATTATCTGGACAAGGTAATGAATTTTCTTTCCTCCTGCATTTGCTCTTATTCTGTAGAACATAACAAGGGGTCATCTGAGGTTCAAAAAGGTTACAGGCGTGTGAAGGAGCAACACTGGAGGCTGCGTTACTGTAGAACACTGGAGCAAAAGGTGGTTTCAAAAGGCACCAAGCTACAGGATGGCAATAAAACGTTATTGATTTCCTTCTTCAGAAGGCAAGCTGAACTCCATCTAATAAATTAAATGACTGTGGATGCAGGAATAGTGCCCACGTTGATTCGTGTCCCCAAACCTACGCTGGGCTCACGTGAGAGCAGGGATCAGATAGCAGCAAAATGCCGAGCTGGGGCATTGCTGCCAGCTGCCTCCAACTGCATCAAACCTTCAGTTAACCGGCATTTCTGCAGTGTTGCCATTTACTGGGGGTCAAGGAAATGAAACTTCCCCAAATCACTGGAAATCTACTCCTACTGTTGCAGCACGTGGCCTCCTACTAAGCTAGATTTTCACTGAAAGCTCTTGGTTTCCCACTCCATGCTTAACTGCAGTAAACTGCCAAAAACAACATTGGGTTTGTAATTATCATTAGTTTCTCAAAACATTTAGACCTGAACTCCATGAATTTTGAAATTAACATTGAAGGAAGAAGATAGCCATCATTTTCACTTTATGGCACGCAGCCATGCATTAATCCCTAACCAGCGTCCTGGATTTCACAAGTATGAAAACCATATTTCTTGCACACTGTGTGTATAACTGCTTTTATGGTGGCCCTTCACTGCAGGCATCATAAAGCACTGAGCACATAACAAATAATTTATAGCTAATGGAGGTTTGTGCTGACCCAAACTGCAAGACAAACCTGCCCTTTCTCAAAGTTAACTTGCCAAAGCGCTGAGAGTGATAAAAAAGGTTAAAACATAATTAACTTTAATATGACTGGCTTCAGAAGTACCATACAAGAAAACCTACATTTTTCAGTTATTTGAGCTTGTTTTGAAAGGAAAACTGTAATTTTTTAGTTTCTCTCTTCTTTAGTGATGCATTAAGCTCGAGTAAAAGCAGTCTGTGTCAGTAGGATCCTAGTGTGCTCCCCTTTTAAATATATAGTAATATATTTGAAGGGGCATAGCTATGTAAACAGAACTGTACACATGCATGAATTGCTCTCTTCTGCATGGCACGGCCACCATCTTAACACACTCCAGCATGGCCACTTTCCAGCTCCAGATTCGCTTTCCTTGAGGCCACTTTCCACCCTAAGCTTCATAATTGCCAAGGCAAGCTGCATATCATAGCCCCATGCTCCCTAAGTGGAAGAAATACTTCTGTTGTTGTTACCATGATCTGATATATGGCTAAAGTGAACATCAACACTAATAAAATATTTAGCAGCCTGGATTTAACTTGGCTTGCTAGAGAGCACAGTGAAGCTTTTGACTTGATTAAATATTCGCCTTTAATGTGGGATGCAGTTTTGCATTTTTTAATCCTTCCCCAGAGCATCATCCAGGTTTCCATATAATTAAGTGGGTACACTGCAGACTGTTTACAACTGGGATCCCTGATGAGACCACTGTCTGAAAACTTTATGTTCTTTCCATAACTACACGCAGACTGTTGAGTTCTTTAATATTTCCTGCACCGTGGCTGTTCCAGAGAGCGTTTGGAGCCATTTACTATTAGAGCAGCCCAATGGATGCCACTGTCACCTCTCCCCACACCTTTTAAGTTTTTTAATTCTTTTCCATTTGTTCTTTGCCATGGGTTTATGGCTCTTACTTACACGAGTAATTAAGAAAAAGCTGAAAAAGAACTGGCTTAATTTCAGGCTCCAAAATGAGCTCTTTTACAATATATTAATCCGTGGCATAATTACAAAGCAAAGAAGAAACATTCTAGTTCATTCAGAACGAAAAAAATGACAAAGCTACAGGAAGAGGACTGTGCTTGATGAATTACAAACACCACAGTTGAAACAGTCCATTTATTTACCGGCCTTCACGCTTTACCAGTTCACTGCCCCATCTCCCATCACATCTCATTATGATGCAGATCTAGAATGCACATATAAATACATATCTTAAATTTATGTATATAATTTAAATATTTAATTAAGTTTTATATACATGTGTGGGGAGGGAGTCCGCATATATAAATTAATGTCAAAGAGGAAGTGGGGTTGGGTCGGAAGCTCATACACAAAGCAAGTCCTACAGTTAAAAAAAAGCTATTACCTACATTGTCTCTGTATGATGACCCACAAGCCAAGCCAACATCATGTGAATTTGTGTGCTCTTACACATCTCTACCTCAGAGCTCACCAGAAAACACAGTAATCACCTGATTATCAGTGCCAATAGCCAGGATACACCTGAGCCCTTTGAACACACAGCATTACCAAGAATTCGCTCAGCACACCTTCAGCATTGCTCCACGTTCAGCTGTAAGCACGTGGCTGTGCACATCAAATCCTGCAGGGTCAAAGTCAGAGAAGTTATCAGTCCCAACCTACCCACTGTAGAAAGGAAGATGAGAAACACTGCACATCCTCAGCACGGCACTCAATTACAAGGGCAGAAATACAGTGGCGTATCAAGAGACATAAGATCATAATTTCCTCCTAAGAGGAGCATTCCTTCCCAAATCCTTTCGATTTCTAATTTTGTTATGCTGTAAATTGAGGTTGTGGCCTTGACTCCTTTTTCTTTTTTCCTTCCTATCCTTCAGAGATTTCAACAGCCACCCGTGCAGTACTGCAAAAAGCCATCTGCAGCACCAGACGAGGCTCCCTCAGATTCTTTTCCCTCTTGTATAACTATATTTACTATCACATTAAATGAAATACACCATTGCACGGCACAAACTGTCATGCTCCAGTTTGTTGGTAATTTCTTTGGGGTCAGCAATCAATACAAGTTTAAATGAAAACTATGAACTATACCCCAGCTGCATTCAGATCTCTAAGTAATGGCATAGCAGTACCTTCACACACACACAAGTGCAACATTCAGAAAACTCCCCTCACGCCCAAAGCTGGACACAGACATTTACATTTTGGCTTCTGCTCACAAATCTCATGTTTATACATGAATTGCATCAGCTGTATGCAGCGAGGCTCAAAAATTCAGGCTTTGGAATAAGGACTACATCATAGGCTTAATGCTGAAGGAGCTCTCTGCATTCAGTTTGAACTACATTTGAGCCTTAGCCCTTGGACTGATTGACATAGTGTCTGGTTTTCGCTTTTCCTTTTTTAATGACAGCACAATGAGCACTTTCATTTGAAATTCAAGTGTGTGCTAACATGAGATACTTGCTCAGGCTTACAGTTGTGCAATCACTTCATTATTCAACATGTTCATCATTTACTTGAAAGCTTCCTCATGCTTCAAAACCATCACCTTGCCTTACGTTGTGGTGTAACAGAGTTTACCCTAAGGTAAAGGCATTCTGACTGCAGGAAAAAGACTAATAGGACAAGCCACTGACATCTGCCCTTTGGGGACAGTCGTAGTGGGCTATGTGACAGGAGAATGCTGGCTGGAGCTTGACAATAAACTCATTTGCAGCTCTTGGAAGTAAGCACACCGAAGCAGTTTTAATCCCCAAGATACACTGTATTAGTACATAAACTAGAACGTAATCAATTTTTGGCAGCAAAAGCCAGTTTACTAGGCAATAAAGATTTCGATGTTCAGCTACAACTACTTCAGTGCCTGCTGGGCTGTGCCTTGCGGCTCCAGATCTCCAGTGCTGCTCATCCACCAGCTTTCCCACAGCCTCCTTCGGAGCTCAGCAAAAGCTTTTCCCCATCCACTGCACACACAGACGATATATACATTAACTGTGAAAGTAAGGCAGAGATCTCGTTGAGAACTGAGCTTTAAGAGGCCTGTACACTTGATGAAAGGCATTAATACACTGACACGTGAATCCTGACATCCTCACTGGTTTAGTGTTACTGGTTTCACACACCAACTAAATACTGTGAACACTTCATTACACTCCTGCTAGCTTCCTGAGATACCAGAGCACATGTGAGATGGCAAGGCACTGTGGGACAAGAGAAGTGAGTCCAAGCACTGCAATATTCCAACAGATAACTTTCAAACTATAATTCCTTGTAGGAAACTCAACATAAAGCCAAGTCTGTTGAAGACAATCATATTGAAAGCATTATTTTCATTGCCATTGGTATAAAAAAAAGATTTTAAAACACTTTGTTTCCTGAATATTAAGTTCCATGCTGTGTAAAGCAATTGCCACTTCTCTTAATTTCATGATAATTGCTTTATTCTATTAAAACTGGTGAATGTTTTTAGCATAGAAGAGAGTACATAAGTTTTCATTTGATCTTAACAGCCAGTCTGCACTCGTCCATGCAACATTAAACACCAACTGTAAAAGAAGCAAGATGTACAGGGTAAATAATTGTGTTGCATCCAGAACTGCTCCTCGTATGATCTAGTAAATCCTTTCACTGAGCAAATGCCTGAAGGTGAATTGGAAGGAGATGGAAAAAATAAAGGAACAAATCACTCTAATTAGAGATATAGGCTGGTCATCCAATGCCAGTCACTCACAGGCAGCACACCATTCAGCACATAATCCAGGTACAAGAAATTAGGCTTCTACTACAGAGAAAAAGCTTTGCTTTCAGTGCCCCGGCCATGCTTTGCTCTAAGGACCGCAGAGCTCCCTCCAGCACAATGGGCTCCATGAAGCTGTTGATCTGGTCCTTCATGATGGAGAAGAAAAAGGAGAAAGTAATGAAAACCAGAATATTAACACAGTACTCTATACTGCTTCACAAACTAAGAGAACAGTTGAGTTCAGCTCAACATGTAGAACCATGTCGCACAGGAGGAAAAGCTGCACGTCCTCCCTCCAAGAGCACCAAATATTTCATTACATTTCTCATTCTATTGCTGTGACTGAACACAGCAGTTATAATAAATATGGATAAAAAGCACAATAATTTCCATATTTCCTCCATATTAGGAGTGTGCAGCTTCCCTTCTTGATAACTTCTGTCCCATTACATTTGAAAAACTAACAGTTCTTACTACAAGTGGGAAAACTGAAAGAAAGCTTCTCACCCCTCCACCCAGCCTTGTTTCTGTAGGGTGAGAGGGAACCTGAGGCCTCACTGCTTAGACATCAAAATTCACACAAGTGTAAAAAAAGACCCACGACCGAGCAACAAGAAGAAAAATGATAACATCAGTTTAGAAATAACTAACCTAAGAATTTACAGTATTTTGTACAATGTCTCTTAAGCATAAAAGCTTAACGTGCATCAGATTACAGCTTCATGTGCCCACCTTGCATGAGAGCCAGCCATAACCAAGAGCATCTGCTTAGACCATTGGCTTCATTTCCATCTAACATGCCTTCTGCTCCTCAGCTAGAACTAATAGCAAGGAACTGCACAAAGTGGGTGTACTAATAGAAGTACTACAAACTTCATCAATTAAGACTTCTCATAAGCTATTTTTCATACCAAAACAGAAATTAATTACCAAAAGAAGATGAGGGGAAAAAAAGACACAGCTTGAAGCTTTTATGGTGCCAACTTCCATCCTAATTACAATGACTCTGGGGCAACAACAATGAAGCAAATACAGAATCTAGTAAACGAGTTTGGGTAAGAGCATAATCAAGCATCAAACAACAAAGCAAGTCAAGGTTCATATGTATATTAGCAACTTCCAACAGTGGACTTAATACCCATGGCTGAAAATGAAAGTACTACGTTTGTGTTAAACGTAGACTGAAATCTTGAAGACATTCCTTAGAATCAAGAGAATTTCCTTTCTTTTCTTTAAAGAAAGGAAAACCCGAGCCTCAGAAATGTACTGAGAAATGTACTGTCTACTGACAGTTACAAATACTCTTAAAACTGGTAGAACTAGTAAGATCTGAATCTTCAGACAGCTATAAAAAATCCTTACCTTCACAATCATTATTTCAGGCAGATTAATCACTTGAAACAAGCGTTGCTGTGATCAGTTCTTAAAGGCAGATACCTGTCCTGCTCAGCCCTTCATTTCGTTACCTACTGAAGTGCTCACTGCAGGCAAATTAAGCAAGTGTTTGAAGATCTGGAGAATCAGGAATGAAAACATTGAACCCAGCTAGACTTACAATGAAGCTTCAACAGATTTGTTCACTTGAGAGCATATAATTTAGTCTGTAGCTTCTGTGCGCAAGCCTCATGTGTTTAAACCCAGATAATTCAATAAAACAATATCATATTTATTTAAAATTAAGATTAAAGCTATACACTGGCTATAGCTCTGGCAATTGAACATTTCTATCTAATTTTAAACAGAGTTTTGGGAGCTGTAACAAAACAAACCCCAGAACTGCCATATAGAATTGCCTGTCTGGAGGGCCTAAATAATTGAAGGCCAAGTATAAAAGCTGAAAAGATTTTTTTTGTGGTTTTTGTGTTGTTTTTTTTTGCTAAGTAACTACAACAGATTTTCTCCCAAGAACACCCTCTGAGATTTATGAAATCTTCAAAATAGGACTCTCTCTCATTTAAAGTCATTTTACAAACTCTTTCCAAAGCCATTACCAAACTCATTTAGAGCTTGCAACACAGCTTGCCACAGCGTTATGACACTGTAAGCACTGCTAATTCACCAACCTTGAAAGAAAAACAGGGAAAGAGGCCTTTTATCATCATCTCTTAGCTTTTCCCTTAATATTAAACTGAAAATAGCCATTTTTCAATAAAACAAGTAGTTAGATGCTTTTAATATGCTCTAGAAGATACTTAAAAATATTAATTTGAAAGCTAAGCTCAGAAAAAAAAAATCTTGTGCATATGCATGATTATTCCACACAAGACCAGGAGTCACAATACTCTCACAGCAGAAGTGGGGTGCGTGGGCTAATGTTTTTTTGTAAATCTCCCTGTGATGAACAGCTACAAACACAGGCTTTGTTGTTGGAAATGCACGTTTCCATTTTCCTTCCTTTGAAGTTAATGGGAGTTCTGCTATTCTTTTTGATAGCAGTACAGTTTGCTCCTCATTTACGACTCCTATCCTGCATACGCTTGCACACACATATCTTAATTACAGAGGAATTATTGAGCAGGGAATCCAGGCTATCTTCTTTATTTTTACTTAACATTTGAACTGATTAAAAAGAAAGAAAAAAAAAGGATCAGATTGACTTACCATCTTTTATACGCTTCTCTTTTTGCTTGGAGACAAAAGTTACAATTACTGAAGCATAATTAGTCTCTTTCAATCTCCAGCTTTCTGATAGTAATATTCAATTTTCAACAAAGTCAAAAAGAAAAAATCTCCTCTTTATAAGAATACCATAAATTCATCTCCAAGCATCCCAAGTTTAGCAAAGTCCTTGCTACTTGAAGGAAGGCAAGATCTCAGAGCAGCAAGGGTTGGCCACGCTGTAGGTAGCATGGAGCTGAGACAAGAAGAGCCTCACCACCACTGAGCAAGGCAGGCCTTGTTAGCAGCCAGGTTCGGTCAATAGTTTGGATCATCATATAAATCCACTGAGCAAGGTAAAGCCAGAGAGTCAAGATGAGGCACCACAACAGCAGCCATAGTCAGGCACAGAACACCAATTGCTTAGCAGGTCCATGGTGGAAGCAGGACTGCAGTTGAAGATTAAAAAGGTCCACGGGCAGAGCTCTGGTGGAACTGGAGACCCACACTCCTAAAACATAGCTCAGAAAAGGACTGAAAACTCCAGGCTAAGTCAAAACGGGGCTCCCAGGCCCATGGGAGGTTGTGAGAGAAGGCCCCAGGTGAAGCTGGTCAGAACCACTAAGGTCTGTTTGTGCCGTCAGGTCCCAGCACAAAGAGATGTATTTTCAGTTTTGGAGCAGCAGCTGAAGCAGATGATGCTTTTTCCCTCGGGAACAAAAAGAAGTGGTAAAAGATTTAAAAAGGAATTTCTCACTTCTGAAAGCCTTATAACTTACATCACAGTGCTTTTTTTCTTGTAGATGAACAACACAGGTAACTAGTTTTTATGGCCTGTGGCTTACGCAAGACAACTATGTTATTTTAAGAATAATAACCAAACCCAATCTGAGAGGACTGTCAAAATGAAAAGAATAAAAAGGATTTCTGTATAGGACTTCTAAAAGCCAGAAACGCTGTTCTTGATCTGAGAAATGCTGTCTGTTTCCTGGAAGGTGGTAAGCCTTCAGTTTCCATCCCCTCCCTGCATTTTGTTCTTGAGCTTCTTGAAGTTTCCAGCCATCACTGAATCATGCAGAAACTGAAGAGGTGCATAAGGCTTCCTTACATTTTTGTAAGCTCCTTAATGCTTTGATTTAATTTCATTTATTCATAGTTACACAAGCGTCCCAAGACACTTAGGAGAGAAGTCTTACTATGTTCACAAAGCCTTAGGTTTTCTGGCTGAGTCAGAAGCAACCATTTTGTAATGCTGTTTTCAGAGCTGATGTGCATTTACCAGAACAGCCAGATAGACTATCTAGGCTCAAGTAGGTTTCTGACACAGATTTTAGGCTTTCATTGACCAAATCTGCATCATGGCTTGTAAAGTGGTTTATTATATGAACATGTGTCTAACAAATACATCAGCTTAAAGAAAACTGCTAAGGATACAGAAGAAAAAGTCCTATTTCTAGCTATCCAACATGAAAAAATAAACTTGCCCACATCATTATGGAGTATTGCTGAATAAAGCTTTATTTTGTTTTTTCAGACAGAAAACAGTTGTTTAACTAACAGCCATTTAAAACTGCAGCATTGCTGTTTATAAACACTGCACATTCCAATGTCATAATGTTATTTGGTGAAAGTTATCACCCATGTTAGTACGTGAACCTGACATAGAAGCTGGCTTTGACAGGCTTCAGAGATGGAGCAGGACTAACCAGCCAACTTCTGAGAGTTTTTACTTTTGCTGAAAGTGAAGTTACAAAGTTGTTAAGGAAACTTCTGAAATGTCATTCATTGCCTCTGGAATTTAATTTTTTTAACTATTTTTCATATATTTTAATGCTTCTGAATCATGTTTCCCTCCCTTCAGGGTTTCTAAGCTTATCTTATGACCCGCAGTTCCCCAGTGCTACACTGCTGACATTGCTGGTTTTTGTTGTTTTTTTTTTTGTCCCTGGGAGCTCTAACATTGTTCTAGAAATTTTTAATTAGATAACACACCAGCAGTAGTGCTGTTTTCACACTGCTCTATTCGGTGGTGGAGAGGTTCTGGTTCTGTTCTCAATTCTTACTTCAGCTGCAGAGAATCAGTAATTCCTTGTGATTCCCAAAGTGGAGACAACTGCTGCTTGATGTTAATCTCACTGCCATCACTCTGACCTCTGTACTTTGCTTGGTGTAACAGGCATGTAACAATAGTAAGCATAGAGTACTTGAGGTGTCAAAAAGAAAAAAATTCATCTTTGTAAGTCTGGATCTATAGAAACCAGAGAGCATGTTCAGCTTTGTTCACCAATAGTCCTGCAGCATGCAGAGGACTTCAGACCCATCACTGGAGGCTTTTCTACAGGTTCAGGGCAGGCTGCTTGCAGGACTATGTCATCAAATTACACCATCACATTTGTGCCCAAACACATTTGAGCCCAAACAGGGTAACCCCCTGAAGGCTATAGGCACAAAATTTTGGATGCCACCAGCCTTAAATCAGCATAATCTGTGATGCCAACCAAAGTCTCTCTGTCAGGGCCACGGGCTCACCATGGAGCTTTACCCAGTGCCCGCTCAGCCTGTGCCTCAGGCTAGGAGGCAGTGAGCAGGGAATGGTAGTGACAGGTGAGAAAGATCCAGGAATCACCGGGTCGCGCAGCTAACGCTTGAAGGAACGTGCGCTGAGGAAGATAAAAGCTTCGTGCAAGGAAGGACAGCCGACAGTACCTGTGAAGGAACAGCCTCACAGCACGTTTTCGTGCCCGCCACACTCAAGACGGCGGCGCATCGTCACTCACTCCGCGCCACACTCTCCTATACTTCCCCTTCTCGCTTCCGATTGGCGGGTCCGCGGTACCAGCCAATCAGCGCGCCCGCTGCCGCTCCGGGGGCGGTGCTGCGGCCTGGCCCAGCTGGAAGTCGCGGCTGGCGGTGAGGCGCGGGATGATCCGTCTTGTTCCGTGCTTGCGCTCACGGCTCCTCCTGCGCCAGTCTTGGGCGGTGCCGCGGGGGCTGCTCTGTGTCTCGCTGGCGGCCGGCCCGTGTCGGGGCACGGCGGGCTGCGGTGCCACCTCCGACGTTGGCATGGAGGAGCTGCTGAGCCGCTCCGTGCCGCCGCTGCCGCCCTACGAGACCAAGGAGAAGGCGCCGCCCCCGGCGGAGCTGCGCAGCGCGGAGTTCATGCGGTACTACCGCGGCCTGGCGGCCGGGCCGCCCCGCGCTGAGCTCCTCACCCGTCTGGCCCGCGACTTCGGAGTGGACCATGGGCGGGTGGCGGAGTTCAGCGCCAAAGTTTTGCAGGCCCGAGAGCAGCAGAGGGAGCTGGGAGCCCTACTGCAGGCCGAGGACCGGCTGCGCTACTACCTGAACCCGCGGTACCGGGGGCTGTTCCAGCACCTGGGCCGCCTGGAGGGCGGGCTGCGCTTCCTAGTGGAGCTGAGGGGAGACGTGGTGGAGGGGCTGGCGAGCAAGGCGGTGGATGGGCCTCACGTCAAGGTGAGGGCGGGGGCCCAAGAGGCAGTCAGGGCCCGAGGGGGTGTGTGCGGCAGGGCCGTGTCCCGTGAGCTTTGCTCGCTGCCGAGTGTCTGTGATGGGATGGCACTGACACAGAGTGACATAGTGCAGCTGAAGATGTGGCTGCCAGGCTGTCAGAAGCTTGCAGAAGTGATGTGTAGTAGCATGACTCCTGGCTCTGACAGCAGCAGCAGGTGGTGGCAGGGCTGCCAGGCCTTAATCCAAAGATCTGTTTGAGAGAAGGACAATGAGTTAGCAACTCAAAACGAGGTTGGATAGGGCTGTGGGCAGCCTGACCGGGTGCCTGATTTAGTGCTTGGCAACCCTGCCTGTGGCAGGAGATGGTGACTTGGTGAACTTTGAGGTCCTTTCCAACCCAAGTCATTCTGCAATTCTAAAACCTCTCACTGTTTAGATCCAAATTAAGTTTGATTAAAACAGGACAACTGAATGTTAGTGCTGAGTTCCTAAATTTGCTAGAAAAGCTGTATATTAAACGTGGTCCTTGCATGGCCAATCTAGTGACAGTTGGTCACGCTCTACCTTTAGTTGGATCATATCAAGTAACAACAGATCCAATCTGCAAAATTAGCACAATGGAGTTTTGTAAAACACACGCATCAAATAAAGACAGTATGATGTCAAACATAACCCATTTGAAAGTAGGAAAATGTTATATGTGGAACAGAAGCTTCAATAAAAAGGCTCTCATAAGCATTCTGTTATGTCTTCTCAAAACACTTTTTGAAACGTTGGGTTTCCTCGTGTGGCTGTGCTCAGTTCTGTGTGTCTGTTCTTGTGGTCTTTTTTGCAATTGTTCATCACTTCTATTGTTCAAATGTAATGCATTCTAAAACGAGATCTGGCAGTGAACAGCATGTAGCCAGGGAAGATTAAGGCAGCCCTGGTTTGCTTGGCTTTCTGTGTGTGTGTGACCATTTTGTCTGTGAGAATTTACTCTGGATGCTGTTTCTTTTCAATTTGGAGTTTCATACAGGTCATTCTAATCTGTTTTCTACAGTAACGAGGACTGCAACTGTGTTATTTCCTTTTTCCTGGTGTACCTGGGAAAGGTTGTCTTGCATTTGGACTGTCTTGCTCAGCATTTAAAATCTGTTTGCTTTGGTTTCACTGTTCCTTAATCATTAGCAAAATAGATGAAGTGCTGCATGCTGGTGCAGGATCATCTTCAGTTGAAGCCATACAGCCTTTTTCCTGAGAAGTCCACCAAAAATGCATGCAGGGCATATTGTGAATGAAAGTGTTTCTTTGTTGCTTGTCCCAGAGGTGGATTTTCTTCTCCATTACATATGACTCAGCTGTTACTTTCATAGGCCTTGTGGACAGTGTTATGATGACCATTCCTAAAAACCAGTACTGGCTCAGAAGGCATTGTTTGGACAGTTAAGGTGTAGTTGGGCACAATTATTTTTCGTGGCGCTGTTTGAATTTTTTTCCTTTTTTATGCTCTTCTCTTGTGCCCTCCCTTCCACCAAAGGACACGTGTGTTTTATGGTGACTTTATAAACAAGTTAGTTTCCTGATGAGCTCCCTTGTAGTACACAGAGTGAAATTAGCTGAAATCCTGTGGTTGTTTTGGAGTTCAGCTCTCCTCATTACAGCACAGAACACTCTCAGCTGCATTACTTCTTTCTCAACCTCAGCTCCTCCTTCCTGTGAGTTGTCATATCTTGCTTGTTTCCCCAGTTCCAACAGGCACAAGTGAAGAATTCAAACTATTATTCCAGGTAGAAAATAATTGACCTACTGCATTTAAGTTATTCATCTTTCCATATGATTTAGGAAAAAGTTGAAAGTTCAAGTTGATAGCAAAAAATAATGAAAAAGGAAGAATTTTTGTCAAATTGAATTACAAGCAAACCTGTTTCCACAATTAAGCAGTAGTTGAGGTGTATCTGCAGACTTGTTGCTCTTGTATTGGTCTGCTGGAAATGAAAGAAGCTCTGTAATTGAGTGTTCTTTCCTCTTACAGCATCTTGTACAAGGACCTGAAGTTGGCTGCTTCCATGGAGTAACTGCAGCCTCATTGAGGAGGGCTCCCAGTGGATTAGGATATTTGTTCACTTGTATGAAACAGTTGCTCTCTTGGCACTTCAAATATTGAAACAGTTTCCCTTAAAGACCTAAGAAGCCCTTATCTAGAAAAACAACTGGAAGTTAAAAGTTCTCCTATGGAAGGAAGAAGTGTTTGGTATTTACCTGTCTAAAGGCCTCTGTAGTTGCCTCCAGTTATTGTGGATTTGATTTAAGTTCTACCATACATAACAGCAAAACTACTAAAAGAATTTATAATTGCTGCTTGTGTCTGCACTGAAAACAAAATGTGGAAATAAAATGGAATAGATGGTTGTGATGGAGGAGAATTATAGAATGCTGCCTACTGGGTTCTGCCTGGTCTGAAATATTTCTCAGACAGTCCTTAGATTTTACTTTGTGTTTTGAAAGTCCTATTAAAAGAAGGATTACCCACCACTGTGTGGTGTAAACATAAAATGTTTGTATTTCCTCAAAATGGATCAGCACACAAACAGCCTGGACTGTTAGATATTGGTTTATAAAGCATTAATATTTGGTGTTCCTTCAATACGTTACAGTAAATAACGTGTGGAGGCGGTGAAGTTGTTTCCTCATTGAAGTCATTTCCTCATCGGGGCAGGTTCTCTTAATACAAGAAAATCAGGCTTTTTATAAGAGTTTTCCCATCTGTTGCCCAACACAGACCTGATGTGAAGATCAGCAAGCCTCTATTTTACTGATAAATCAGTTTATCATACACAGCCAATGGAAGCCAAAGCATAGCTGGTGATTTTTCATACTAATCTGAGTGTGTCTAGTTGCTCACACCTAAAATTGGGCTGCTCGTTAATAAAGGTGATTTCTTTTTTATTCCTATTTTAAGAAGCATTGCCTGAAATGTTATGCCTGGAAAGGCCTCTGAAATGAAAACATGAATTAATTTACCACTAAATATATGAAATAAGAGAACCTGACTTAATGTTATTACTGGAATCAAACCTTTGGGAGGTTTAGTGAGCATTATGGCGTTCAGCACAGCTCAGTGTTTTGCTCGCATGACTTGAATCAGTTTTACAGCATGTACAACTTCTGTTTTTCTACACAGAGAACTTGGGTTAACACGCACAGTCCTTTGAGTTGTGTGCAGTTCTGTTACTTCATGAGGCATTATTATTTACACCAACAGATGATGTGTGTTGAGTGACAGTTCCCCATAAATAATACCAAACTCATTACCAAAAGCACCTTCAGCTTCAC
Source organism: Pavo muticus (assembly GCA_016647715.1). NCBI lineage: Eukaryota > Metazoa > Chordata > Aves > Galliformes > Phasianidae > Pavo > Pavo muticus. The sequence continues at coordinate 4,297,453 of JACDJE010000160.1, read as the reverse complement.
TTTCTTCTCTGTTGCAGTTACACAGCTTTTATGCCCCTGTGTCTTGGACCTGAAGTGGCTCTGTAATACTGTTCTGCATTTTGGAAAGTAGCTTCCAGTCCAGTTAGCCATCGTTATGTCCCATCCTATAGAGCGTGCTTGCTAAACTTATGACTGCTTCAAGAGGCAAAATGCAGCCAATTCTGTGTTTTTGACTTGGGGAAGTTTCCATGTAGCACAGCTGCCTTTCCCCTACACCTGTGGGGGACTCAATGACAGCAGGGTGCAGCATCAGCATTTTCCCTCCTAGCTGCTAGACTGCAGCTTGAAATGGCATTGGCTTTCCAAAAAGAAGATGGGTGACAAGAGAGCTGTAGGGTTCTGTTAGTGTGACCCTAACTCTGACAACTCTGGCTTGATTTACTGGCTTGTGTTGTGCCCTTACAAAAGAAAACAAAACAATCTTGAGATATATGTGGAGGCCATCGCTGCAATGAAGGATGTTTGACCAAAATGATATATGGTTATTTCTGATAAACTTCAGAGCTGGGCAGAAACAAGGATTCATGAGGGAATCCTTAGAGCCAGAAGGAACAAGAGTCAGAGTATGCTTGTTGAGGGCACTCACACCATCATGTGAAAAATGTACTGTAAAAAAAGAAGAGAATTCAACTTCTCCCATTAAAACTGTTGCTGATTCACTGTCGTTGCAGAGGCTGTGGGCTGCTCTGTGCTGCTCAGTTCCTGCATAGCTTCCTGAAGGAGCCCTTCTTGTAGCTGCTGGTGCGCAGGCTGTTTGGGCTCTGCAGCCTGCTTTACCTGCTGCTTTCTCTTTAATTTGGTGGCCTAGAAGAATTGTCCAAACAGTTTCGCTGGTATAGATTAGATGTGTCTGTTAGCAGGATGGGTTTTGTTTAATGTGGTCCTCAGCTCTCTCAGGTCTTCAGAGGGATGTGTTGCAGGCAGCCACACATGTTTTATCTGTGTGCTGGTGACTTGCATTACGTAGCTTCCAATGTCTTCCAGTTTGCTTACCTTACAAATGCACGTGAAGGTGAATTTTATGTACGTGGTTTCAGCTTCATATTCACTTTTTATTAGCATATGCAGCCTTGTGGTACAAGTGCAGGTGGAAGAACAGTTTGACAAAAGGCTTTCAGCTCATCTAGCAGGCGTGTTCTATAGCATAAAGGCAGCTCTGCTGAGAAAGACCAATAAAGAAATAATTTACACAGTTTTGGAGATGTGACCTTATGGAAGAGTTTATGGATATTCCCTGTGTTTGGAACAGCACAATTGACATTTTCAGTGTTTGCAGTACGCATCAATTTATACTTCAATAAGCAAGCTCTTCTTTTCTTATATTTTAGAGGATGTTACTGAAAAATAACATAGATAGCATTAAATTTCTGTGCACAACAGAATTGTTCTGTGCGGATGAATGGTAGTTTTCTCCCAGGTGGCTCACCTGCATAGACAAAAATGTACGCCAAACAGAAGCCTCTGTAATTCACTAACACAAATCAGTAAATCTAAAATGAGATGGAATGAAAAAGAAAAACCAAAGCTCTTCTGCAAAGAAAATTTGACTGTTTTCTATGTGGAGTAGAGCCAGGATTTGTTATGAATTTACCTTGCAAAATCCACAACTGTGGTCAATAGCACCAACTTTGCTTCAGGAGTTTTTGTGGGAAGAGTACATTTAGTTCTAGTGGGAGGACTTGGGGTAAGTTAAGATATCTAATCTCAGTTGGCTGCAAGCATAGTATGGGTTTGAAAGTGTTTGGTATCCTGGGCTCCATCAGAAGAGGGGTGGCCAGCAGGGACAGGGAGGGGATTGTCCCTCTCTACTCTGCCCTTGTGAGGCCCCATCTGGAGTACTGCATCCAGGTCTGGAGCCCCCAGTACAAGAAAGACAGGGAGTTGTTGGAGAGGGTCCAGAGGAGGCCACAAAGATGATCAGGGGGCTGGAGCACCTCCCTTATGAAGACAGGCTGAGGGAGCTGGGCTTGTTCAGCCTGGAGAAAAGAAGGCTGCAGGGTGACCTCATTGCAGCCTTTCAGTACCTAAAGGGAGCCTACAAACAGGAGGGGAGTCAACTCTTTCAAAGGGTAGATAACAGCAGGACAAGGGGAAATGGTTTGAAGTTGAGGGAGGGAAGATTTAGGTTGGATGTCAGGGGGAAGTTCTTTACTATGAGAGTGGTGAGGTGCTGGAACAGCTGCCCAGAGAGGCTGTGGATGCCCCGTCCATCCCTGGAGGTGTTCAAGGCCAGGTTGGATGGGCCCTGGGCAGCCTGGTCTGGTATTAAATGGGGAGGTTGGTGGCCCTGCCTGGCAGGGGGGTTGGAGATTCACGATCCTCGAGGTCCCTTCCAACCCGGCCATTCTGTGATACATCACTGAAATGCAGAGACCAGCTTTGGTAACAAAAGCTGATGTTACTTTGTTTCAATTTTGGTAGTAGTTTTGCTTCCATAGGAAAGTAGTGAGACTACAGCTAAGCTTTGGTAAAATGTTTTAAATAGGAAGTGTTAATTTCTAGATGGATTTCTACTTTTTTTTTTCCTGTTGTTTTAGCTAGGTGTAGCAAGCTAAAGTGCATTGGAGCATAATTTTGTGTCTATGTTTTTCATCTACAACAGTGGCTATTTGATAAAGGTCTAATAGAAAGCGAGCAGCTTTTGGTTTTAAATGAATGGTTATGAAGTTAGTTTCAGGTGAGCCTACAGTTCTTTTCAGGCTGTTGGTAAGTTGGTGCTAACGTCACGCTGTGTCCTATATGCAGAGCAAATAGAAGAAAGAAGAATAACTTTGGAATCTCTTTAAGGGATATTCATGCTGTGCTGAGTTAAAGAAGACTTTGCAAACTCAAATAAAGAATTTCAGTTAGGAAAATCTTTAATAAAATAGGCAGCAGGAAATTAGCGTGGAATATAAAATTCATTATGATGATGAATGCTTCTGAAAGTATTTGCTTTTAGAGCTGGCTTTAATTTCGGTATCATACTGTTCCAAGCCTACTGCCATTTCTGAGCTTTGGAGTCTTATGCTGCTGCTTTTGTTTCTCTTGCTGAAAAATGTTCACACTTATACAAAAGTTAAAAGAGAGTTCTGTAAAGCCTGTGGTGTTACTGCATCATGTTCCGAGGTGTGCATTTCCCATCTCATGATCCCGAGCGGGTATGTGTCACTCCACTGCTGCTGAATCTACTACAGTAATCTTCAAGGCATGAACGACCTGAATACTCAGAAAGGATTCAGAGGGAGAAAATTAGATTGAATTTCAGATCCTTATTTTCATCAAGTTTCCCATGATTTCTTTCCTGCTATTTCAAGGAATGTATCTGAGCATCTATGCAACTGCTGCTTTACTGTCAAGACTTCTCAAACGCTTCTACTTACTGTCTGCTTTCTCCCTATGGTGTTTTGCATTAACATGGGTTTCCCTATCTGCAGTTTAGTACTGACAGGAAATTCATTCTCCCTGTAAACATTGTCATTGCTTTAGTCCTGTGTGTGGAAAGCTGAGCTGTTAGGCCTTTAATCTTGAATACATGCATTGTTTTCCTTGAACTTCCCAGTGTTGCAGTTCTCAATGATCGGGGTGGTTTTTTCTCACAGCTGTGTGTTCTTCCCTGGCTTATTTTTCCTTCTGTTTTTTTCCTGTTTGCAGGAAATGAGTGGTGTTCTGAAGAACATGCTCTCAGAGTGGTTCTCAACAGGATTCCTGAATTTGGAGCGGGTCACGTGGCAATCGCCTTGTGAAGTGCTCCAGAAAATCAGTGAGTAAGTGTTAAAACTTCCTAATTCCCATTGGTGTGATGGCAGTGAAACGTTTGTGACTGCACAGATCCACCATTCTCAAGATAAGTACTTTTCCAATCCTTAATCTCAGGCTAGGTGTAATTAAGGAGCAGTTGCATTTAACTCAGTTAAGAATGCACTTTACTTAAAAACTGCAGTATATCTTTAAAGGAAAGGGGATTGTTGCCCCACTATTTGCTCACATACTACGTGGATAAACTGCTGCCTTTTCTAGCAGATGAGTTTCCATGCATCCCTCTCAGTTCCTCTTTCCCCAGCACATTACTGGACGTGCTGCTGCTTTTCCTGCACACCCAGACTCTCACAACGCTGCCTTCTTGCACTCCCTTTCTTCCCACAGGTGCTGCTGCCACTGCTACCTCCAGCACCACTGCCACCTTCTCCCCTCAGTCTGCCCCAGCACTCATAGCAGTGTTGGAGGAGAATAAGTATTTAAGTGTGGTGGAGTGCCAATACTCAAGAACATGTTTTACTTCTCAGGTAGTGAGGCTCCCTTTCCTGGTTGGAACTGGTGAGGTGTGCAGAAATCGTGTAAGCTCTATGTGAAGAGAGCACAGTGTTTTTTTTATAAGCATTCCTTTAAATCTACAACGTTTATTTTTGACTTTCTGTCAAATACTCCAAATTATAGTGATGAAGTTGAAGGTTGTTGAATAAAAATTAAATTGTGTGGCGCTCTGTTATATGAAAGGCTTGAAAAATGAATCTCTAAAGAAAGTTGTGAAAGTACACGACTTAAATGTGGATGAGGCAAAGAAAAGAGATCTTACACAAGCTGAACTTTAAAATAAAAAGAATTGGCAATATTTAATCCTTAGGGTGTTTTGGCAAACATTCCAGACTTTCAGATGGAATAGGGAAAGGGTATTTTGAATGATTGCTTGAAGATGTGACTGTGGGAGCTCTAGCAGGAATCTAATTTCAACTAAGCATAGGTATTGTTGATGATGATATGGTGAAAGTTATTGAAGTATAAGATGTCACATCCTTGTATCTGCATGGTACACAACACGGACCTGTGAAATAAGTGTTCAAATAATGGCCTAGAGTATTTTGTATACTTTAAATACAAGTGACACTATCAGTGTGTGGGTGGTGCGTTGGTGGCAGATATGCTTTAGAATGGGCTGAAGTAGAAAAGCAGAAATGCTTTAAGGTGTACATCAGCCTAAATGTTCAATGATGTTTAGTAGACAATGTTGTGATTGTAAATCCTTTTCTCACTTTCCCATGACAATTTTGAGGTATTTTATGAAGATGATCGTGTTATCTCTACTTGGTAGTTGGGGAAAACTAATTCCTTAGGGGCGTGTGCAGACTCATTCAGTGGCTTAGTCACCTGAGTTGAGTATCTTACAGTAAGCAGAAGGTGTAAGTGTGTTTATACCAAAGTATATCCCAAAGAAAACCACAGGACTGCTGTGCAGTAGGCCTTTACAATTGACTTTGTCACAATTTGATGATGGATTTTACTCTTTCGAATCGCAGCCTGATTCTCCTTTTTTAATCTGGGAGTTTTGTTACTGATATCAATGCCAGAAGCGCTGAGTTTGTAGGACTGGCAACTGCATTCTTCAAATGAAACAACAAATGTTTCTTTTTCTTCATTGAGTTCTGAAGCTGTGCATCCTGTTAGAAACTGGGTTGATATGAAGCGTCGAGTGGGGTCATATAGAAGATGCTACTTTTTTTCTCACTGTGCAATCCCAGGAGAACCGTTGATAGTCTTACATGTTGCATTAACCAGTGATATCTCCAGCAGCATCCAGGTACAGTCACTGATATATTCAGTCCACAGCAAACTACTTAAATTGCAACTTATGCCTTTAAAATCTCTAACAGTCTGGGAATATTTGGTTTTGTCTCATTTGTAAAGAGATGAGTTGGCTTTCCTCTTAAATACAGGGATTTTCTGAGTATCCTCCATGTTATGTAAACAAAACTTTGGGAGTTTTGTTCAAATTCAAGAGCAGTAAGTAAAGATAAGATATAAATAAGAAAATACAGTATGCAAAATTAAAACCTACAAGCAGTTACGATTGTTTCTGAAAATCTTAAACCCATTACAATTATTACCCACACACTTCCTAATGAATAATCAGCCTTTCTGTCTTGACTGGATTTTTGTTTTTTTCCCACTGCTTTATTCATTATTCTCTGTGAGAAACATGGTTACACCTTTGAAAGTTAGGAAGAAAGGCCCCTTCACATGTTATTAAAATAGTAATTACCACTAATATTGTGTTTTGTTCTTGTTTTCCCAGGCCATAGTGAAAGAAGTGGAACCTTTAGAAACAGAAGATGCAGACAAAATTACAACAGCAATTTTCTACTCAATCAGTTTGACTCAGCAAGGACTGCAGGGGGTGGAGCTTGGGACTTACCTCATCAAACGTGTGGTAAAGGAGCTGCAGGTAGGTGTGCAGGGTGCACATAAGATACTGCTTGGTCAATGTGCTCCCTTTACACTGCTGTTTTAATTTTCAAGGTGGGGAGCTGCTAGGTCTTCTGCTATGCTTTTAACTTCCTACCAGGTCAGCCTTTGAAAATCTGGGAAGAGTTGGAAGAACATTTTCTGCTATTGTTAATGGCTGCCAGATGTAAATACTGTCACATAGTTGAAGTGTGCTGGTTGAATCCTGTGGTCTGCCAAACCACATGCATGGGTTGCTTAAGAATCCAAACAGTACTCTTTGTTGAACATACATATAATTTAGCTTTATTTTGACATAATGTATTATGATTCACTGTTGTCCATCAGTTGAGTCAATGGATTAATATTGTAATACTCCCTTCCAAGCCCTATACATATATGTATGTCTTTGCTCAGACATTTCTTACAATATAGGAAGGAAAATGTCTTTAGCACTTGCAAGTACCAGAAATCAATTAATTTATGCAAATCAGTTCTAGGAATTTATGTAATATGGTGGCGTGCTGTAGGGTTATTGTTAGCAGTTTTAGGACTACTAATTTCTACTAGAGCCTTCTTCCAGCAACAGGAGAAAGGAATGGGAATTAACTTACACAGCGTGCTGTGAAAGAGAAAGTCAGATTTGTGTTAAGTACATTATTTCATTTGAGAGTCTTTAATATTTAAATTACTAACAAAGTTACTACTTCAAAGTAACGATCAATGCTTATGCTTTTATTAATTGTTCCAACGTGTGGATTAGTAATAATGTTTGGGAAATCGTCTGTGATTCACAACTTCAGTTCTATTGATAAAAATAACTCAAAATTGGATGCACCAAATTTCTGCTACTACAGAATGGTTGAGTAGTCAAGTACTGGATCAGAGCTGGCTGCCCTGAAGATTTTGTTGTGTTGGTTTCTTTTATTTTAATGGCTGTTTTGGCTGAATTTTGTGGCTTCTTGCTTTCAAAACAGCTTTTAGATTAATTGTCTAACGTGCAGTTAGGCCAGGTATAATTAGGCTGTGCCATCTGCCTGATCTTGACTGAGGGGAAATTGGGATAAATTCATGCAGTTATCTGCTTTCAGATCTGAAATTATTTCTGGATAATTGAGTTGTAACCCCATTGACAATGTACTTGTCCATCACTAAATTGCTCACAACACTGGAAAAATGGGTGAGTTACAAAGGAAAATAGACATACCATGCTTAGATAACATAGGTGCAAGTTCAGAAATTCAGTGTGCCCAACAGAATAATTGCTTTCTTATTTATAATTAAGACAAAGTTTCTACATTTCAGCATTATGAAATGTAACCCTCTTTCAGTGTTCATCAAATATATAATGAATAAAAAGCAGCTTGGCTGAGATGCCTCTAACATCTGAAACAGGCCATTGTCTTGTGATTCAGGAACAGCTATCATTTTCTTTACTCTTATTTCTTATCCCTTTTCCTGGAACTTTATTTCATGCTGCATGAATACAGTTTATTCTAGATGTGAATACAAAAAGTAACAGTCGTGTGTTGCTGGAATTCTGAATCTCCTCATCTCTTCAGAACAAGGCCAGATACTCTTCTTATACACATCCTTCAGTCAGTCTGAAATGATTAAGCTGACTGCAGGCGAGAGTTCATGAAGTGGAGCAGAGTACACCTTTTCAGGAAGTTAAAGGCATGATTTGATTGTGCAGTCTGACTTGAGCTTTAATAATCTGTGAAAACCAGCTTTATTTACAGGTCAGATTTTTCCCTTTAGATCAGACCTTTTAAAGTTAAATTCACTGTCCTAATTTTGTCTTACATCTGAAAATGTTAATTGCCTTGCAGACTTCACATCCAGACAGTAAGTCACCCCTGCCATTATTTTCTCACCCAGTACACTTAATAGCCATCAATCTACTTAAAAAGCAGGAACATACTGTAAGAATGAAGCTAATGCTCAAGAGGGAGTGTGTAGAAATACTTTCTCCAGATTTCATGGTTGTTTTAATCATCTAACATAGAATTTTCAGTCAGCATAGCAGTTGTCTTTCAGATGTATTCTGAAAAACAGACAAAGATTTCAGTGACTTTTTGTTACCTTCTTGTTTATCTTAGGGCTTATGGAAGGAAAATCATAAGATTGACGTTGTAATAAATAATGCTTCCATGTGTTTTATTCTATTTGTTATCAAACCCATTTATACTGCACTGACATTCTGACTTCGTATGCACGTTGTACACGTTCACTTTGCACCTCCAGCCCTTCTCTTCTGAATCTTTTTAAGGCATACATCATCTAGCACTATTGTCTCCCGTTATTTGAGTGGGATTTCTAGGCTTTTGCTTGTTACTCTTCAGTCAGATTTCATAAGCAAAAAACATTCCTTGTAGTAAGTGAAGAAAATAAACAAGATGAGTCTTGACACTGAGTTTGGAAAACCCAAATCAGTAATTTGTTGTGTCTATTAGTGTGTACGGTGTAATTGGAAATGCAAAGGGATTATTTTGTGAAGTTTAAGGAATCTGATACCTAAGATGAGTTAATATGTTAAACCCTGTGGTGATAAGGTCCATCTTTGTGAAGCAGTGTTAACTTATTCAGCCACACTTATTTTAAATAGCAACAAACAAAACAAGGTATTATTCTATATCCAGGTTTTGTTCTGTGGCGTGATTTAAACGTATGGTGCTCATCAGTCACTTTTTGCCTTCTGAACAGCTTCATACAGTCATCTTTCCACCGTGCTCCTGGGAAATTGAGAGAATTGATTTTTATTTATATTTTTTAACTGAACAGATCTGTGGTCATACAGAACCCAAAGCCCAGCCGGCTACTGTGGCTGTTTTTAATAATAGCACTGATGGGAACATGGTACAAGAAAAGATGATTTATTTACTCCTCAGCACATTTCTGATTCAAAATCAAAGCATGGCTTTGGTTTGCTTTGTTGAGGTGGGGGGGGACAGACAGCTTCACCTCACACCCACCACGGATCTGTTTCTCTGCTGAATGGATATGAAGACAGCATATACAGAAATCTGAAGTTATAATGTATTTCTTTTGCCAGACATCTTTTCATTTGATCATACTTTATGACAATCTTGTAAAGCTCGGACAGCAAAATAAAGCCTTTCTCCTAGGCGGATAGCAAGTCATATCATTTTTGTGAGGGCTGGAGTGAAAAGATGAAATTTAATCCAAAACCACTTTAAGCACCACTTACAAGCACACGAGAGCATGATTATTTTGGTGCTGTAACTTGTGAGGTAAAACAGGCTTAATGCCCCAATCTGTTGGAAATAGTCATTTTATCAAACAGCCACGGTAAGGCTGTTTTAAAACTATAACAACCTCTGTGTTTTCTCTCTACACCATTCTTTGTTGGGGTACCATTGTAGGTCTGTGATGAGTTAGGGAAACCAAAGGTAATCCAGGGCTGTTTCTCCATGAAGAATGTGGTTCCATAATGTGGTTCTTTTTCATTTCCTTGGTGCTAGAATCTTTTTCTCTTCTTCCCACTTCTTGCTTTCTTCAGTACTGCTCTCGGCAGCCTTTTTGAACCTTCTCCCAGTGTTCTGAAAGTCCTCATCAGTGCCTTAAACTGCACAAATGTGCACTCTTTCTCTCTGGTCAGGTGTAAGTAAAGGGCTTTGCAAGGTTGTATACATTCAGATGGGACATAATTCTTTGGAGCAGCATTATAGTCACTTGAAAGGGGACAAATGGTGTAACGGTAGTGCTGAGTTGGTGACAGCAGCTGAAAACAGTGTAGTCTTAGCAAGAGGATCTTGATAGTATCAGAAACTTCATCTCATTCAGCTGCCTTTGTAAAAACCAGAGCTGAGGATTCCAATAGGAATATTTTTTTTCCCTATAACCTTTGCATTATTTTGCAATAAACAACTCCCTGCTCAAGGCATTGCTAAATGGCTGAGTGTTCCAGAGGCTGTCTTAAATTAAACTGATAATAAAATACATGGGAGAGCATTTGAAGGAGTTGAGGATTCTCTTGTTCCTTATACCCATTTGAACGTTACTGCTTAATGCACTTCTATAACTTGCCATTTGTTTGAGTTAACTTTTGCTAACATCCTTTTGCCCTGCAGAATAGTGTTTGGTTCAAGGCACTACAAACAGAACCTTTTTTATCCTCCAGTGAAACTTATTTATCTGACTTTGCCTTAGCTTAACCTGCTCTGACACTTCTACTTGTACTGCCACTGTAACCTCAAAACTGAATTCTCAGCTGTCATTCTTCATAAGGAAAGCACCAAATTGGGCCTGTCATGAATGTGTATCATTAGATCAGAAAAAGACATGCACTAGGGAAGAAATATGCTAATAACCCCCTCCCCCCATTGAAGCATTTACTTGGGAAGACTTCTAAAAGTCACAGTATCTACCCTATAAAGGTATGCCTATAAAGTCAGTTATGACCAGGTTTTAGAAAAGAAAGTCTCATTAATGGGCAATTTAGATAGAACTTAATTTTGAGAAATCTTCTGAGCTGGTCACATTCCTGCTACGCATGTAGGGCAGCACTTCTCACCTTCAAGGAGCATCAGCTATAGATTCCCTAATGAAAATACTTCTTGTGAGTGTGTTTTTATTAGGACTGTTAGGAAAACTGCAGCAGTTGAGGCTCCGATGAAGGTTACAACTTTCAGTGTTAAGCACAGTTAGTTTGAGGCTCCCTGTAGAAGTTAATGGCCACTGCTCTGAGTCCTGCACTAATTTAAGCAGATGGAGGATGTGTGAAGTTGAGTCACAGAAATGGGTCCTTGGTTTCGTCTCTTTATGTGCTCAGAGCTGGCAGTTTGAATCCTTAATCTCTGCCTCGCTGTTATGATTTGGTGTTTGCCACAGGAATTGTAATACAACTGTGTGAAGGGGATGGTTAGAACAGGACAGAGTAGGACCTCAGGGAGGTAGTTGGGTGATGCATAAGGGTAATTGTTGACAAAAGTTTGCTACACAAATAACTTGGAAGGGTTTTGTAAAGCAGCTTCTGTTGTTGCCTAAGTACGCCCTTTTTGGATTACTTTGGGACAAGCAGTGAGCTGAGTTCTTTAGCCCACTGATACTACTGTGGTCCCAGTTCTCCCCATGCAGATCTGAGAATAGGCTACCTATGCGTTCTGGGTCATATTAATGTGTATAAAGCAGGGAGTGAACAACTGCAATTTTAGCTTGCTCCTGGAAATGACCAGGATTCTGAAACAATTCCAAAAACTAGCTGAGAAAAAAGTGGGTGCTGGAAAACAAGCAGGCAGATGCCTTTCTAGCAAGCTGATAGGTGCTGGTGAACGTATAGAGAGAGAGAGATTTCTCATTAGACAGGCACTTAATTCTGAATGTGTTTATAGCTTCTCTAAGTGGTCTGTAGCTCAGCTGAAGGCACATCATAGCAATTCAGGCTGCAGATGACAGACACTGATAACTGGTGAAGCCTTTGAGAAAACTGCTCTCAATTTTTCAGCCTGTGGCATTTGGGGGAGAAAACTGATAGCTAATGTGTGACTTGATAGAACACTTAACAATTGGTGACAGGTTTTAGCTTTCTGGTTGGGCTGTTGATAATTGCTACCTTAATTTGATCTAGGTGACCTGGGGAGATCATAATTTCCAAAACTGGCTTTACTTTCATTGATGAAAAATGTGACCTTGGACTTTTGGAGTGCATGACAGAGATACAGATAATGTGAGAAACAACACAAGTAAAAGACAACCAAACCCAAAAATCTACCCTAAAACAAAATGAGCAGCTGCTTCTTAATGGCATGTGGGCTTCTGACAAGAGAATAAACACTGATGGATCTCCACCAATAGCCTTAGAAACTAGCACATCAATTTAGCAACAACATAAATGTGCACATTTCATTGCATCTATTTATTTTTCTACAAGAAGTGGCTGCCTCAGATAAGCTTCTAAACTCAAGCAATTATCAGATATGGAGCAGTCTGTACTCAGCTTCAAAATGGGGTCACTTTCCTATGTTTTATCTATCCTAGGAAGTGTATATAAAAAAAAAGCATTATTTCCCATTTGGTATTTATTAATAGAATTACTAAATTTGTGATGAATATTTTGGGTTGTACTTGGTGAGCAAGTCACTCCTGGAAGTGAGTGATAAACAAAGAGCAGCCAACATCACAAGAAAGCAAAATGACCGTACTTAATTAGCAACTTTGCAGTGGTTACTATTAATACACAGGAATGGGAAGGAATTGTTTGTGCTCTAGTGACTGTGGGTGGTGTGTTGTTACCCCCTCAGCTCTGCATGCTGGGATGTGAGATCAGCACTGTTACCTTATAGGAGAATGAGAATGGCTCAGCTTCTGTGTGAGAAGCTGGTAGCTGTGTTCAGCAGGGAAACAGTCATTTCAAATAGTGCATTTTTTCAGCAGATACAGTGCAGAAGACTTCTAGACTTCACCTTCTGGTCAGCACCTTTTTCACTTGGACCAACCAGCTTCTCCTTGCACCAGAAAGAACAATTTCTGCTTCCTGAATTTCAACAGTACCTTCCATCTTCCTCTGTCAGGTTTTAACCCTAAACATCTGTGAAGAATTCATGAAAGAGACCTAAGCAATGTGTTCCCAAAGGCACTTTGATAGGATGAGGTAGTATCATCAGGAAAAAAAAATGGTAAACCTTTTAAGGAATATAATCCCATCTTTGGGTCAAAAAGAAAGGCATCCTGTATTCCTTGAATTCCTATCTAGAGGAAAATAGCCTCTAGCAACTGTTTTGTTTTTCTTTTTCCTCATTTTCCTTTTCCCACTCCCTGCTGCACAAGAGTGACATCTGTACTCCCTCTGGCAGCACGTCTCAGATTTCCCATTGGTAGTTCATTAGTTTGAACACTTCTACCACTTCATCCCCATCTCTTGTGTTCTCAGTGCTGCGGAGTAAAGATGAACTTCAAATCCCAGCAGAGAATGAAAACATTGAAAAAGAAAAACCTCCATCTTGAAATCCAGCACTTATTGTGGGGAAAACTTGCTGCTGCTTAGAGATGCAGATGTAAGAAGGGTATCTCACTTCATGGGTTTTAGTTTTGTTTCTATGCCTTCAGATTCGTTTGCAGGTGCGGGCAGTTGCTGAGTTGTCATCCATCACTACTGCATGGACAGGCAGGTGGGCACTGGGTCGCTGAATCTTCAGGAGGGATATGTAACCCTCCCTTCTGCTCAGAAATCCGTCCAGCTGCAGTAAGAGTTGGCGTGCAGAAGGTCTGGTTCCTTGCCAGCAGCGTCTCAGCAGCTGAGCTGTGGGCCAGGCACAGAAGAGCCACCCGCCAGTGGTCAGCTTTCAGCTGTGGGTGAATAAATGAAGGTAACAAGTAATGCTGCTCATGAGCATCTTGACAAAACTGAGAGCTATCGGCTCCCTTCTCCAGGGACAAATATCTTGATGTATTTTTCCAGCAGCACTTAAAAATGCAGTCCTGGGACATCTTTCTGTGTTTCCTCTGGAGCAGTGCTTTTATGCTAGCAGTGTTGTCCTGAGGGTGGGAGCAAGTGTTAAACCAAGGGGAGTGCAGCTGATAAGGGAGCACCTGAACATAACTCTCCTTTACCGTACTAATTAAGATCCTGCTGCTATAGAGAACAGTGGATCCTGGATGTGATTAGGCATACTCCTTAATTGAGATGCACTGCGTGGAGATGGATAAAAGGAGATTAAAAGAAGATTCATTTGATTCTATATTCAAATTTCTTTAAAGTTATTATGAACTGATTTATGGATGAAAGAGTCTTTATATCCCTGGGGAAATATTTAGCTTGGGGCTGGGAAGGGAAGGTTTTCTAACGGGTATGGAGTTGCTTTGTTCTGTTTTCTTTTGCCCTTTTCCTGCCCCCCCATTTATTTTGTTTAAGATCAGTGTGATCATTGCTCCTTTTCTCAAAAGCAGAGAAGAACCTTTTTCTGAAAACGTAGGAGAAAACGCTGAAGGAATGTTTTCTTTCAATTAAAAGTTATTTGCTGTATCCATACCCTCCGTGGCCACCATCTGCAGTAAGAGCACAGCCCTAATAAACTGTTCTGTTTTACAAATGCTGTATTCTCTGCACACTTATGCTTCAGAGTGACTCCTAAAAATAAAATATTATTATGTCCTGGAGTGGGAGACTTGAAAATGTTACAGGAGATGGATGCATCAGTGGTATTGCACTGTTGGACCATGGTAGCTAGAGTAATTGAGACTGTGACCTGGCCAGGAACTCATTGGCTTTCTTGGTTACAGAAATGGCCATTTTGTTCAATATGATACTGAAATGAGTGTTTTTATTAAATAATTTGCTTATTGCTCTATCCAGTCCTCCAAAGAGGTGAAAAGGGATGTTTCTTTGTACCTTCTGTCTACCTATCTTGCTTCTGCCTGGTCCCAAAAGAACTGTGACTTGCATATCTGTGTACTATTTAATGAACTTCAGATAAGGGGAGCTAGTGAGGTTAGTTCATTTATGCACCCATGACTCACAGAACTGAACAGGTCTGGGTGTATCGTGGTACCAGAAACCTGCAGAAGAGCAGTGAGCTATTTGGGAAGCTCTGTGTGAGCAGGAAAAAGATAAAACATGGTAAATAACCATCAGGGTATTAGTTCAGTTATTGAGGCTGTTAGTAAAGTTGTGTGTCTCAGCGTTCCGATTTGCAATGGGGATATGCCACAGGTCTGCTTTCCCTGGCTTCTGTATCCTCATGAAACAGGACGTAGCCAGCAGCGTGGCGTGGAGCACAGCAGTACCTGAGGATGCAGCAGTGCAGGTGCAGTCTGAGCGCCCCAGCAGCACGCATTCCATTAACATTTGCCTGTGTGAGATAGCGTCTCAGTGATGATGACTTTTTAATGGTTATCTGGGAAGTGCTTAAAGTAGAAGAAAATGTGTTTTGTAGTCATTTAAAGACAATTTGCTGTTGACATTCAGATGCTTCTGTAATGCTGATAAATGTCTATTCTTAGCACAGTTTCCTTTATGAACAGTAATTAAAGCACAGTGATTGTTTCATTACAGCGGTGGCTTAATTCTGTTCCTTGTCCTTCTCCCTACTCCTTCAGTAGGGCTGACTTTTGATGTCAGTTTTGTTAATTCTAATTGAGAGTAAGTTTAACAACCTTCTCTATTCTTCGTGTTGATGTGCCCCAAAACTAACGTACAGTTTTCATTCTATATGTTTTGCTTTACAAGATTCTGTAATTAATAATTCTGACTCACGGATTGATAGGAGTAGAGCAGAGGCTTTGTTGTGTTCAAATATTAACTTTGTAATTATTGGGGTTTTTTTTTACTATCTGTATATATTTCTTATCTTGCTATGTTATCTGTGTAGTTTATGGTTTCTGAATAGCATGAGAAGTTCTGAAGGAGGTTTTTTGTACTCCAGGAACTACTTCTTTCCCCCAAAAACTGGAAGTCATGCCTCTACTAATGTTCCTGTAGGCTGAAATCGTTAACTCTCCTTCCTTAGTTAAACATAAATTATTTAAAAGGCTTTGAAAACATATGTTGATTGATTTATATTTTTTAATCTTATTCCTCTAAATAACTTCTTTATGGCACGTGACTGCGTTTATTTCTGCCTATAAAATGATATGCCAGCACGTAGGGCTGGTAAGTACTATATGAGTACTTTTAAATAGGTTGTGTGTTTGTGGACTGTGATTCAGTCGCTGTTGTAGTTTTCTTAGTGCTCCAAGTGCCTTTCAGATGCTGACCTGCCACTGTCAGGGGGATTTAGATGTGGTACTGACGGATGTGGTTTAGTGGGAAATACTGGTGGTAGGTGGATGGTTGGACTGGATGATCTGGGAGGTCTTTTCCAACCTTGGTGGTTCTGTGATTGTGTTTCTTGGGGTTTGGTCTATGTGTACCAGTTCATTTTCTGAACCCTTCGTCTTCACTCCAACTTCTCATTGTCAGTCATGACAGAACTCATAAGGTTTTTTTGCTTTCCTTTTATCTGCAGAAAGAACTTCCTCAGATAAAAACTTTTTCTACTCTGTCGCCTATCCCCGGGTTCACAAAATGGCTTCTCGGTCTCCTCTCCTCACAGACAAAAGAACTGGAAAAGAATGAACTTTTTACAGAATCAGAACGCCAAGAGCTGTCTCAGATCACAGGAGACCGTACTACTGAAACACTAAAGAAGCTCTTAAATAACAACGAATGGGTGCGATCAGAAAAATTAGTCAACGTGCTCCATTTGCCACTTATGAGACTGTGTGCCTGGTATTTGTACGGGGAGAAGCACCGCGGCTACGCGCTGAACCCAGTAGCAAACTTTCACCTTCAGAATGGCTCCGTGTTGTGGCGGATAAACTGGATGGCAGACACGAGCCCTCGGGGCATTGCTGCTGCGTGTGGCATGATGGTGAACTACCGGTATTTCTTGGAGGATACAGCCAGTAACAGTGCAGCCTATCTGGGGACAAAAGCCATTAAAGCCTCAGAGCAGGTTCTTTCCTTGGTGTCGCAGTTCCAGCAGAATAGCAAGCTTTAAAACTAAGGACAAATGTTTTTCACTTGTAAAGAGCTGTCATATTTTGCTGTGTCTGTATTTAAATGCGATCATCCCTTATAAAACAAATTTACTCAGCACGGCAGGGTACAAAATCATCTAAATTATCAGCTGTCTTGCTTACATTGCCATATATTCAAAGCCTGATTTGTTGCAGTTGAATCACTTGAAGTACTAGACATCTGTTGTGTACAAATGAATTGGAGGTATGTATTAAGGAGTGAGCAAATTCTCTCAAACAGTTACAATCCAATGGTAACTTGTATGGCTGAAGTATTTTCCATACTATTATTCTGTTGGTAATAAACGTGTAAATGTCATGGTTTTGGCTGGGATAGAGTTAATTTTCTTCATAGAAGCTTATATGATGGTGTGTGTTGGATTTTGGTACAACAGTGTCGATAAGACTGTGACTGTAGTTGCTGCTGAGCAGTGCTTACATGGAGCCAAGAACCTTTCAGCTTCTCATGCTGCCCTGCCAGCAAGCGGGCTGCAGGTGTGCAGGAAGCAGGGAGAGGACAGAAGCAGAACAGCTGACCCAGACTGGCCAAAGGAATATTCCATATTGTATGGAGTACACCCAGCAATAAAAGCTGTGGTAAAGAAGGATGAAGGGGGGACTCTGGGAGTGTTGGCCCTAGAATGTGCCCTGCTCTCCTGGGAGTCGCTGCACTGTCTGCCTACCAATGGAATGTAGCAAATTAAATCATTGTTTTGGTTTGCTTGCACACACAGTGAGAAGCCACCAGTTCTTGTGCCTTTACCTTTCCGTTTCCCTTCCCTCATTTCACCTGGGGAGAGTGAGTGAGCGACTCCATGGTGCTGAGCTGCCTTTGGGGTTAAACCACAGCAATAAACTGTGTCTTCTGTGTCTTCAGAAGGCGCTGTGCTTCTCTGTCACACTGCCACCATAGATAGATTAGTACTGAAGAATCTGGAAAGAAGTGCTGCATGAAGGTGAGTTTTTTGGTCAAATATTAGCAAAACAGTAGTGTACAATTTTATTTCAATAATGCCTTTGTCTTTTTCTCCCTCAGACCATTTAACGTAAAACCACTGAAATTCACGCTGAATCTTTGCTTTGTTGGAGCACTGAAAAGCCTTACGTAGATGTTCTTGAAAATCAGGGCTTTTCAGGGAAGCAGGTATGTAGTGTTACAACTGCACTTTTTTCTGTTGAAGTATAATGAGCAAGAAGGAAGTGCTGAAATAAGAGCTGATAAAGAGCTGTTTTAATGAAGAGGTAGGTGTGATCTGTAAACCAGTAAAATAAACTTTCTCATTAAATCATGTCTAATGTATTTCAGTGTGTATCCTGCTTCACTTGGCAGCCTTTCTTCATAGCATTATCACCAGAGAAGTAAGACCATCTTCACAGCAGAGGTTGATGCTGTTCTCTAATTCCCATTTTTCTCTCTGTCTGATCACACCACTGCCTTTTGTTCCCATGAGAACAAAGACATTTTAATACAACAGCTGATCATCAGCTGTCCTGTGCAAGGTTGCCTTCATTGTTGTTTTCAGAGCTGGAGGATTCAGGCCCAAGGATTAAATGCTTGAAACTTTTACTGAGAGACTTTGAAAAAGCAGCACCATCCTGGACAAGCTGAGGAAGTAACTTATCATCATATTTTGCTTTTGGATCAGTACTTGCTGTAGGTATTCTGCACAACCACGTGTGTGTAGTCCTCATAGTAGTTTGTATGGAAGCTTTTAAAGTCTGCGATTCCTGAAAGTTCTGGCTGAAGTTTGACATGGACGTGTTAGACCTGGAAGATGAACACGTGGGAGTACAGTGTGTGTATGTGTATTTATAGTATACTTATATTTGTGGATAATGGTTTTTCAAGCACTTCTGATTGAAAGGTGGATATCTGCAGCTTAGAATATCAGATCAGAAGACTGAACAAACTACTCACGTGTTTATTTTCTAGGTGGAATGGACATGTTGCTAATTAGATTTCAAAGTGAAACTTAGTTGCTTGTAAAATACGTACAAGATATTCTTGGCTGGGAGGAATGGAGAAAGAGAACCCTCTTTCACAGAATCATAGGAGTTGGAAGGGACCTCCAGAGATCATCGAGTCCAACCCCCATTTCTTTGCTATAAGCTCTTCAAATTGGAGTAAAACAGGTTACTTCAAATGAAAGAGTTCTGGAATTGCAGTAATTTTGAAAGCTTTGTTTTTTTTTAATTTTGAAACAGGAGCTATGAGAGTAATTAAATGTGCATCTACCATCTACTGATGGAGATAGAACATAATCCTGGAGTCTTAATGTTTGGACTTTGAGGTTGATGGGTTTTTTTCCTCTTGACGCCTTAAATGCATGAGAATTGGTTCAGTAACTTGAAGTGATATTCTCTTACCAGGAAGAAAACCAAAGCTTGCTAGCTTTGTTTTACCACTTGGATTATGCCCCTGGACTTCTGGCTTACACCCAACACAACATGCAGTGCATGCATCTCAGCTAAGGGAAGCTTGCTTATCTCCTTCCTATCACTCTTAAAAAAAACAGAAAAATAGATCCTGTCGTTTTGTTATGTGAAAGCAGCCATAAGAGTTTCTCTCAAATTCTAATACAGTTTTGTACCCTGTGATTGCAGGGCTGACTGCTCAGCTGCTTACCGATGCCGCTCGGTTGGCATGTTGTGAACAAGTCTACCTCTCTACCTTACCTTATGCATGTGTCACATTTCTGACTTACTGGTCAACTTTGTGCTTTAGCAGTCAGCTGGGTTTACTCAGGAGCTGTTCTAAGTTGCTGGAGATGTGGGGCCGAGCAGCAGGTTAGAGGCAAAGGTTACTGGGATCTTACAGGAGCTATTGCGGATGGGCACGTTTGTTATATGACATCTGTTCTCCATCAGAACTGTAGCACCTGCAGAGTTATTTCCTCCACAGCCGTGTGTATGGATTTGGTTATTGGATGCGTTTTGCTTTCTGAGGTCACCTCATCTGTTACATTGATAAGCTAGCAATGGGAGGCCGAAGTCCTACCGTGACTTCTGTACTGAGTTCATAGTACAACTTCAAATGCAAAACGATCAGTTGAGGACAAAGGTGGGACAGCGCCTGCTCATAAAAGCCACCAGCTGTTAATTGCTATTAGTTTTCTTTCATTGGTCATTGGCTCTTGAGTGTCTAACAGTGCTTGCGTTTTCCATCTTCTAAAGAGTGATTTTAGCATGAACAATGCTGAAGAGAGAGAAATACACACCATCTGTACTACTTCTTAGGATAATAAGCATGTCATTAGAGAAGGATTTTATTGTACAAAGTGAGCCTTCACAGCTCAGGAAGCCAAGAGAAGGCCAATTTCTTTCCGCCCCCCCACAACGTGCAAGAAGTGTTATCCAGTTTTTAAAAGCATGCTCATAATGGTGAGGTAACTGCCTGTCCTTTTAGGAAACTGAAATACCACAGTCCCTGAGGCCATACCTCTGGTGCTACAGTCACATATTTCAATATATTTTAAGACAAATTAGAGTGTGTTACACTGCACAGTGTTTCGCTTTGAAGTGTCAAGGCTGAAACCATTAATAAATTTTCCCTTCTGTAAATTGCTCTTTGGATAAAAAGCTAACAAATACACTTGCCTTTTCCTGATTTCTCTTTTTTTTCCTAATTGGTATCAAAGGTGCTTAGGCTGTAAGCAATGGTATTGATAGCTGTCACATAACACCCAAAGGTACGTCTTAGGAGAGGGGGGAAAATGGCATGAATAAAAGGGTAATAGCTTAAAAACTGTCTCTTCTTCCATTGCTTAGTTCTGAAATGAGACATTTAAAACAGAGAAAAGTTTGGTAATGTTGCAGCTTTCTACTACTGGCTTAGACTGCCTTTTCAGCTGCCCTCCCTGTGCTAATTGTGTTCTCCCATTGGAATAGGGTGACATGCAAGTTTCAGCACAGGGCAGGAGGCAGTGGTTTTGAGTGCAGGTTTTTAACCAGTGCTGTTGAAATGGATGTCACTCTGTGTCACAGTGTAACGCTGTAAACAGCAGCACAAAACGTGTGCTATCTGGACTGTTACATGGTGCTGCCTGTGGGACTTGACTTTCAATCAGAGGTTCTTTAAGCCCTTTAAAGCATAGGGAGGAGGAATGCTGACATGGTCATATCTGGGCCTGCTTTATGTTCTACCATTGCTTATTTTCTTGGCTGCCCCTATGCAATCCATAGGGAAAAATAATAATTATATAAAATCTTTATAAGGTACAGTGTTGTTCGTGCCTCAAAGAAACACACCTGACTGCAGCTCTTACTGGGAGCCCCACCACACCAATGGTGTGTGTGACCGCCTGGTTAAGAACACCAGTTCTGTCAGTAGGTTTGCCAGCTGCCCCATCCCTCAGCCTGGATCTCTGGGCACATCTGCCATGCCTTTTGTTTCTGTGTGTCTAGAAAGGAATGCAGTGCCTGGGTTAGGTGGCTCACATCCTCAATAAGCTGTGACAGCTGATATGATGCTAGGTGCAGCTTATAAAAGCATCACAGTTTCACTGCTGCATCCCACTTTTGAAAGCAAATCAATAGAAATGATGTTACTTTGTCACTTATGCTTGTTTTATGATCAACTTACACAATTTTTCTTCTCACCAGACGGAGGTGTCTGTTGGTACTAGTTGTATGGAGTTCCACAGGAGCTGTGTTCTACTGTCTCCTGGAGAGGTAATGAGAGACCAAATAATGCCTCAGCTGAGGATATTCAGATTATTTGCACATGCTGAGCTATCGCATAGCCCTGTTAGAAGAAAGCACTAAGTGCTTCTTGCATCAGACAGCCTTTCTCTGTATTTCACTGTAGGCTTTTACTTTAGTTTAGACTTTCACAACCTGCAAAATACATCTCCTGTTGTTTCTGTGGAAGTAAGTACAAAGGTTTAGTAGAATAAATGGACTAAGATAATGGTAGTTTGATTCTTCAGCCTCTTGATGAGGAAACTTCCCTGGAACAGTTACTCAATTTTAGTATTTTCTCTAGAAAAAGAAGGAACAGCAATCATGTTCATTGAAAATTGTGTTAAGAGATCAGCTGCAGTGAAAGGATAAACTTTTAATTGGAACAAGCACCTTTTGAGTTCTAACCAAAGTTCAAATAGCTCTGTGTCCGAAATATGTATTGCACTAGAGGTCTTTAATCCCATATTGAAAATCTGAAGCTCTGTGCTTCATTTATGGCATAATATAAAGCCTATTTTTAATATGACAGTGGTAGGCTCTATCATGGGCTGCGTGTCACTGGGTGTTAGCCCTGCTGTGGGGGAAGTAGGACAACTGCTACAGAGCCCTTTCTTGCTCAGAAGTTGTTACCAATGAACAGTTGGCCACTGTTTCTCTCCTACCTTTTCCCAGGCACCCTTTAGAGAGATGCTTGACAAAGCAGTCGTGAAAAACAAAGGTGATATTTGAATATAAGGAATTACTTTGTGAGTTGGAGCAGCATAGCTGTATTTCTCAGTGGATTTCATTATGAACCCGATTAAGATAAGGTTACTCAGAAAAACAGTAAAAACAAAACAGGCTATTGTGGTAGGCCATGGTTACACAGTTTAATCAGGAACCTATGAACTGTTAGGTGAGAAGGAGCGTTACCAACAGAATGAATAATGTAGGTCTGCGTGCTTTTGAAGCAGAACAAGGTTGTTCTAACTTCTATGTGGACTTATCATTACTTTTTCAGAAGGAAATGATACCAAAGATTTGAGTATGGCCAAGTTGAAAGGAGTGGCTGAGAAAGGGAGTACTGAGAGAACAGGTTTGGGGTAGAAAATATGTTGAAGAAAGGTTCGATATATTGAAGGATGTAAGCACTTTGTGCTTCTCGAAGTGCCACTACTAAACTCTAAGATGTTTAAAGGTTTATACGAGAAAAACAAATGCTATAAGAGAAAGTGTACCAAATCTTCATTATTAACATGTTGTTGCACAAGTGTTTTTCTCAGCGCACTTATTTATTAGCAGTATCATTTCCCACAGCCAAGCTTATAAAAGTGAGTGAGAAGAGGACAGCAATTAGATAATCTCTGACTCTTATAGGATTAAAAACTTCCTGTGCAGACAGACAGCTGAAATACAGCTCCTATTGAAATGAATGCTAGAACTCCTAATGACTTTCAGGGAGCCCATAATGATTTGTCTGTCTGCTTGCTCATTTGGTCTATCTTGATTTATCTCAGGTTTGCTCTTCCTTTGTGTACTTATTGCTCTTGATGCAGCCTATCAAGCCACGCAACCCCCTATGATAGCTCTGTAGAGATATATTTAATTTGATTTGCTGCTGTCCCCAGGAGTTTATTCTCTGTCAAACAGCTGCCTGTTGCAGTGAAACTTCAATATAGGAGAGCATAATGGTTTACGGATAGAGCATTTAACAACCACCACTGAATGGCATATGTCTGATAAATATGTTCAGAACATAGCTGTGGAATATGCAAAGGCCACTGTTCTGGAACACTTACAAGGATACAGCTAAAAATGCAACACAGCAGAGAGTTATCTGACAAACTTATTCATGAGTTTACAAACCCCTCTGATATTTGGATGCTTTATTTTAGTCCACTACTTCTGATCAGGTTCTTACTGTAAGGATAAGGTAGGTTCAGTATACGTGCCTGTGCTTTGTTACTTTGCTATTCTTCATATCCCTTCATCACTGCTTGTTATTCTATTTTTTCCCCTCCAGTTCAAAAGATGAAATAAAATCTATGTTAACAGCGAGTTAACTGAGGCTGCTGGAGCGAAAAGGACAAAGAAATGCACATCATTTGCATGTGTTAATAGGAATAAGGAAGCTGAAAAAACCAGACCGTGCCCATACTCCATCACTGCCAGCACGGCCACTTGGAGCTGCTCCGACACTGATCTACCGACGCTGGCTTTGTGCCAGAGTACATCCCGTAAGTGAAGTCCTGCCCTTGGTGAAAGTGCTTTGATATTAATTTCAATAGGGCCTGCATTTCATCCACTTATGTTAACGGAGTAATTAATTTCTATTATTCCCATTTGTGTGTTGCTTCCCACGCGCTCTCAGGATCATGTAGATGAGCCGTAAAACTGAAAATGGAAACACCGGAGTATCGTGTTAGAAGGACATTTTCAACTGGGCGTAAAGATGTTACCTTAAACCTTTACTTAAGTTTATGGGTGTGGGATGCCACATGCCCTGAAAACTTGCTTGCCCACTCTCTTCCTTTCATCTGCTACCCACCCACACTGCTCCTCATCCCTTCAGGCCATTACCTCTTCCCTTAGTCCTTCCAGCTCGATGGCTGTAAGGAGTAAAATAACTAATATATCCCCTAATATATGGCAGTGCTCCAAAGACCTCCTTGGCATTTGAACAATTTGAGCCAAACCTGCTCACTGTGAGAAACGCATTTCCCAGAGCAGCAAAGGAAGCATGTCAGATGGGATGCTGGGCTCCAGAAAGACAATACCACAGGAACAAACTGAGTGAACAAGCTCTTCTCATCCATTAAGTGTGCTGACCCCGTGGATCAAGTCCTGCCTTCACAGAGGGCTGAGAAGATGGTTTGTGTCTACAGGGAACTTTCTGAAGTTGAGCTTCAAGTATGTGTGATTGAATTCAAGTTTGCCTTGCCTGATGGATTCCTCCCAGCGTGGCTCTATTGCTGTTTGGCTCCAGGTCTTTGCTACATCCTGCAGTTGATTTACAGGTGGGATTTCTGAAATCTACATCTGTGCAGTTCCTCAGGCATGGGGGAATAACCAGCACATGGCTTAGGCACTCACCTGTGTTCAGGCAGTTTCACTTTTAAAATGGTCTGAACAGATGCAAAAAAGTCAGGCTTCATTTTTGGGTTCCAGCATCATCTTTCATGCTGCTCTTGGTACTCATCTCACAGGAGTATTTATTTACTGGTGGGATGTTGAGCAATATGGCCCAGAGGTCCTCTGAAGACACTACCAAAGAGTATTTCTTCAGACCTATTCTTCAGGGCTGAAGCCATGCTTTTAGGTCAGATACATGTTTCTGAAAGATATAAGCTGAAAAAATAAGAAAAGAGAAGGAACATTTTGTCTTAGAGAGAGCTCACTTCTCAGCTAAACCATAAATGAAGGTTTCATACTAACTGGTGACTAATGCACTTAATGGCAGCTCCATGCTAACCGCTGGGTGAAAAAAAATGGCCTATACGTTTACTGGGCATTACAGAGGTGTATCTCCAATTTACCTCCAGTTAGTTTTCTTTATATGAGGTGTCAGCCTATGTCCTCAAAATATTTTGTTACTGAGCACTTATACCAGTGTGCCTAGCTTCATAAGCGCCATTTCGTCATCAGAATTTCATTAGGGTGAGGAACAGAAAAATAACGCTTCCTCACATGCTGTCAATCCAGTGACTGACACTTGTATCACAATCTCAGCTCAGCTCTTCACGTGAAACTATGGCGCACTGCTGCAAATTTCCAGGGAGCTGCTCTTTTTCAAGAGAAAAAAAGGAAGAAAAAATGCTGTTTGCCTTCTCTCACTAGGGTATGTGTGTACGTGGCAAATGTGTCTGTAAGCTTGTCCTGCGAGTGGCAGCCTGTCGCAGAGTGGTCACATGTGTTCTAGCAATAAGAGGCACGGCATATTTTGGAGGAAGATTTGTAGAATGACTCTAATCCAAGTAAATCTGAAAACAGTCACAATCGGTAAAGGGATTAAGGTCCTAACCCAGCTCTCCTTTCATAATATCTGGAGAAAAAGCTTTTGGAAAATGGTATAAAAAATAAAGCAAATACCCATGCAAGAATACAGGAGATGGAAAATAACTAAGAATAATTAAATAAACAGTACTTCAGATAGTGGATCTTTTCTGTATAATGGTAATGAACAGTTCTTCTGTAAAGTTAGTATATTTAATCAGTTCTATGGATATGTGCACACCTCCACATGATGCGCTGATGGTCTGTGCTCTTTCAGCTGTGTTTCGTGCCTTGGGGTGGAGGTGCTTTGCTTCTTGATGAGTACAGAAGCCTCAGGATGTAGCAGAGGGGTCGGGGAACGTCTGGGAATGTTTCAGAATAACAACAACAGTATCAATAAAGAAGAGGAAGCAAAAGGTGACTGCAGGAGAAAACCAGATTAAAGGGAAAGTTATCACAGGCCTCACTTCTGCTGGGTCAGTGTGGGTCTGCCCTGGATGTCCTTGAAGTTTTTCTTGATGAATTTGAAATCACAGATGTTGTTTTGTTTGTGTGTGCATGCTCAAACAAGGAATGTACTTATGTATTTTTAAACAATGTGTTGTTTTGTCTGGGTGCGTGTTGTTCTGTGAGGAGAGTTTTGCTCTGCATTCAGGGTGGGCAAACACTCCGATTAGATAAGCATGCGGTCTGAGAAGTACTGCTTGAAGAGGAAAACAAAAGAAAATCAGGGGCCAAAACAAAGCCTATCGAAAATAATAATAACTTGTGGATGTGTGTATACATTCAGGTGCTGTGCATTTACTGCAGGTTATTATAGGAGCGATCTGAGTTCTATTTTGAAGCTTTTCTTATGAATAGAGAAGCGTGGAGGAATGTAATATGTTTAGCTTGTCAGAATATCAGCTAGAGGGTGAAAATCAGAGGAACCTTCAGAGGATTTAGCACCACCTCATTGATTCAGTGGGACTTCAGCAGCTTAGCCTGGCTAGAATATAACCCATTAAGTGTAAAAAAACACATTAAGCCACATAAAGAGATGAAGTTAAGCAGCATGAAGCTTGTTTTTGCAATCCTTCCTTAAGTGCTTGGGGTTGCTTTTTTATGAGTAAAGGAATTTGTCTTGAAATTTGTCCAGAGTGACAGGGAACAGCTGAGCAGAGAAATTATGAGAAGCACAAAATATAAACAAAAATAAAATTTCAAACCTTAGTTTTTCTCACTAATTACCCCCTCAAGAATCCAATGTCTGGTTGTTCCCTTCTTTCTGTTCCAGGGCAGCACTTTGTTGGAAGCCATCTATACGAAAGCATGCACGCTACCTGTTTATAGTTTTTTTCCTCCAGTAAGGTCCTGTAATTCTTTCTAATCTACTTAAAGGATTTAGCCAAAGTATTAACATGAGCCAGAAGGGATAATGTTGTTATTCTATCATAGAATAACATGAATATCCTTTAATATAGGTAGTGTTTGTGGTCCATACCTCAACTTTTCTATACTTTACCACTTCCTTTTCTTCCCATTCTTTATTTTCACTTCAGCAGTAGATCAGTTATTTCCATCTCTGCTTAGTCAGATGATCAATAATTCAATATTTCCCAAACAAACCCCTTAAGGATGCCTATGAGGTCAACGAACACGCTGTCGAGGGATCTTTCAGTCTTCACTTTTTGCCAGCTCTGGTGCAGCGAGCATGTGCCAAGTCTTAAGCCTTTCTTTGACTTACTGACGTACCCTGATGACCTAGGGCTACAGGTTCTATCAATGTTGTATCCAATTATATCATACAAATCCAGCCTCCATTGTCTGTACTCAAAGCTAGACAGAGGTAGGCCACCCCCATTTTGGAAACTGTACATGTATATTAATAAAGGGATTGGTTGGAGCTCATAAGCTTTGTTGATAAGCTAACTTGGGCATGAGTCCAGACCCATGTGTTTGAGCAGGCTGACATCCTACCAGCTTCAACACAGGCAATCCATGTTTGCCATCCCCTCACCACTCCCAAGGGGAGATGATCAGAGGGGACAAGCAATGAAGCCAGTGTCAGTGTGTACAGAGGAGAGCCAGGGCTCTGCCAGATCTCCTCTGCCAGATCTCCTCTGCCAGCACCACCAGACCAAGTTTGAGTCACATCCTTTGCAGACCCTGGAGATACACTGACAGTAGTCATTCTAATACAGCATTGGACTGATGTTGAACTGGGAAGGCTCTAGATTGGTAGGCACTAAGGTTTCTGATCCATCACTTTTTAGGACGTTTTGAGAGGCAGGAAATGCATTTCTGCTTCATCTCAGTGCCTCTGCAAAAGATTTACCATAATCCTTGTTTGCAACTGACAATTCTGGCCAATGATTCTAAGGTTTGATTTGGCAACTGAACTTATAAAATAATGAACATAATCCCTCCATCCTCCACTGAACAGCTGGTGCTAACTTATTAAATGGCAACCTCATTCTGCACTAACTTTTGTTGGATTTTGTTCCACCCTTTGTATGGCGTGTTTACCCAATATTCTTTCTTCCTTCTATATTTCCACTAGCCTTTCTTCTATTTACTTATCTGCATTTCAGTACCTACTGTTCTGTGTGATGTTAGATGCATCGCTTCATGTAGTATTACCTTTCATCTAAAGCCTACTATCGACCCAAATGCTGTCATCCTTCTTGACCTCTCACTCTATGATGTTTCTGAACCACTTTTAAGATCAACAATTTGCAACCCTTTCCAACTGATCTCACTCTGCTACCACTCCGTGTTTGAAAACTTCTCATTTTCTTGTTACGCCGCACCTCCTCACTGCTGTCTGCCATCCCATCTGCTCACTTTTCTTTGAGACCTCAGTCTGTTCTGTACACATTTTTATTCACAGAGTATGTGTCAGTGTCACTGGTCCTCTGTGACACAGCGGATGCTTAGGGAGCCTTAGCATTCAGTTTTCCCCAGATAAGATGTCAGCAACACAATGGTTACCTTACTTAAAACTGGGTAGAGTAGTCATGTGAAGAGAGAGTCCCGCAGTTAGTGCATGCAGCCACTCCAGTAATTAGCCCATACAACAGAGATTCATCCTGACTGGAAGGACTTTGCGTCACATTGGATTCTCTCTTCCTCCCTACTGCAGCTTTAGCCATAATGCGTAGTTCAATTTACTACTTCTTGACTAAACGGTTCTTCCATGCATTAAGACAAAATAAAAAGAGGTGTAAAAGTGCTGTTTAATGGTTTCCCTATAACAGCATTAGTGTGGGTGCAAGTGTCTCACTAAATACATAAATGTAGATAATTCTTTCTTTCTAGCTCTCTTCTCCCAGGCTACGTTTTTTTTTCCTTTATAACTCATCCCCGGAGAAATGTTCATAGTGAAAAATCATTGCTAACTTCATTTTTTTTTTGCCTTCCCTGTGAATTTCTTTCCTGGAGCAATAATAAGAAATAATGGGTGCAGTGCTTTCCTACAGAGTCTATGGTATATAACAAATAGTCTGGTGTTTTATTTGTTGTTGCCGTATTTAATTTAAGTGTATTAATTTTTCTCCTCTGCTTATCTATTTTCTTTCTAAGTGCAGAGGGCCTTCCAAACCTTTTGGTAATATCACTTTAGGAACCAGGTTGGCTTTGTAGTTATATGTGGAAATTCAGATTCAGGTCTCAAGTCTCACTCACTTCCTTTCTGGATTAACTTCAACAGTTCCCCTTTTTCTCGAGCAATCACCAATGACAAGTTGTAGGTGTCCAGCTTAATAAACCAACTGTAAACCAATATCAATCAGAGCCTACAACTTAAACTGACAGAAGAAGAGAGACGTTTGCTTGGTGTCTCCGAAAAGAAGACCAGCTGAGCCACAGAAATCAGTCTTGCTGGTCTTAATCCCTGTACGTCTCAATTTACCTTTTTGTAAAATGGTTGCTATATCTAACTCACAAGGAAGGATTGCTCAGTCTATTTAAAGCTTATGAAACACTGCACAGCACTGACTGGGTTGCATTTGATGAGTGTTAAGTTAAATGACAATATTATTTTCTGTCATTGTTCTATTGCTCTGCTTAGAACAGATTAGGAAAAAGCGGCTGGGTGGGCAGATTCTCTTTTTATATCTGAGCAAATTTAGCAAATCCAAAGACAGAGAGATTTCCTTAGTTACATCTTTGTGGCCCTGTTTCCTTCATTAATTCACAGTTAGAGACATTTGCATTATAAATGGAATTGCTAATAACAGCGTTCAGTTTCAGTCTGTAGGTTCATCGTTTCGACAAGCAAGGACTCTCATTAAGCAAGGGTGGGAAAGTGTAGACTGGAGAAGCTTGGTTTGCACCATCTGGACCAGACTTGCTGGGACCTGCTCTGTGCAGTCTGTGTGCACTGGGATGGAGGGACGAAGCAGAGCAGCCCGTGCTGCCCAGTGCTTACGGGGTCGCTCCAGCTGAGCAATGCTGGCTCAGAACACAATTCATCCTCGTTCAAGTGGCACTCAGGTGTGTGGCTGATGCTTCTGTGCTTTGTGTCAATTGCAGAGGAAGCACTTCTCCAGCCTTTCCGCCCTGTAGATATCCAAGCATTCTATCATGTGGCAGAGACCTGAGCTCACCTGTTTCTCAGTCTGGTAAACATCAAAACACAGAGAAAAATTTTTATTTATGTTTAAAAACACAAACAAAAAAGCAAAAATAAGGAGTTCAGGAAGAAAATTTATCTTTCATAGCTATTAAAATAAAAAAAAAAATCACAAAAAAACCCCCCAGAAGTAAACATCACACATTAAAATGTTGGTTTACACATTCTTTCCATCTTTAGATCTGAAGGGACTATCCCTGTAGTCATTCTGTGGTTCCTTCCTGCTCCTTAGAGCTGCTGAAAATAAGTAGCTGCTAACTATAGCTGGAGTAGAGGCACTGCTCTTCATGACGCTGCAAATAACTGAAGGCCTTCCTCTCTTTCTGTGATATCCTTGCAGGGTCAGTTCTACAGAATCACTATAAACACAGAATCACTGCGTGAGCACTGCATTCAGCATAGTGGAGCTTCCATTCCATGGACAGGTAAGCAATGGGATGTAGTTCCAGGAGTATGAGCACGACAATGAGAACTGCTCAATTTCTGGCTTACAGACTAGGCTTGGCATGGGGTGCTTGTTTCCTCAGTTCTTTCTGGTTAATGTTTGCTGAATGATTTTTCAGAAATAATTTAATCTCTGTTGGCTTCTTTGGCATTTTATTCTTGCTCACATGGATGCTGTTTGAAGGAACACTGAGATTCTGGAGTGAAAGCTGCTATATGACTTCAAAACATGGTTGAACAAGAAGTGGAGCAGCCTAATGAAGCATGGATCCAGCTACTAAGGCTGGAGACTTTAAAAATGTAAAGAATTTTTTTCTCTGGTATTCAAAATCTCGGTGACCTGTCAGGCCCGTAGTAGATTGCTCCTAAACTGACAATACTCCAGTGCCTCCTCCAAGTGGATGCCCAATAGGCAGGACAACAGTACAAGCAGGGGAACCTGAGGTGTTCTTCTGCAGCACAGGGTTTACTAAGAATACTGATTTATTTCTTTTTCTTCAGCTTCCATTCCAGATGGGAAGTTTACCTAGCTAGTTCAGTTTGTCTTTTCAGGTAGTTCTCACATTACGTTCTTTTGATGGCTGCATACAGTAGTGCAATTATAGTTTGCATTGTATGAAATCACTATTATACTTTATAATCTTTTCATTTCTATATTTATTCTCATGGCTGCAAACAAAAATAAAGCCTGGCTTTCTTTTTTTTGGAGAAAATTAAACGCATTACTGTTTTGTATGCCACTTACTTTATTCTACTAGCAAAGAATGGACCCTTTTAAAATAATAACAATAAAAACGTACTTACTCTTGCATCCATCCCATAGGTAATCCATCCTTTAAATTACAAAGTATATTTGTAATAATCTTTAAAAAACTTGCCCATCTCAGAAGTACTCACTTCTGAACCCAAGCTACATTTTTTTCCTGTCACCTATACATATTCATTATACCTTGGGACTTCTATAACAATTTGTCTTAGACTAACAAGCACAGCTGTTCACAGCAAGTTTTAAGTTATGTTCTTGGCCTGTAGCTAGCAGCATCCTAATAATATATAATAGTAATACTAAAGAAATGCAAAGAAAAAACAAACACAAAAAAACCTGAAGAATGTAATCAAGACACAAGAAAATAATATCCCTTAATAAAAAGGAGATCGCAGTACATAGTCGTGACTGGAAGTGCCATTAGGAAGTTAGCTCTTCATTATCTTTTATACCTGGAGCATTTGATTTGTAGCTGTGAGCAATCTTTAACACACAAAAAGGCAGGGATGATGTAAATGTAATTTGCAAGTAGTCAAATGCCCCAACTTTCAGCCTCTCCTTATTGTCTGAGATTATATTGCTCTCCTTTAGAATGTATTTATCACGTAGTCAGATTCCTTATTTGCTTTGTTATGTGACTTTAACCATATCTTCTCTCATCCTCCTTCCTTTCCTTGGGTCTTTAAGAAATTAAGACTGGTGAGTCGCCACTGAGACTGCAGCGTCATAAATAAACCACTGTGAAGTCAGGGACCCAATCATAAGCCATTAATGAGAGGTAGGTGTGAAATCGGGGGATTCAGATCAATGAAGCCATTTCGTAGGATGAAGATTGGTACTGTATTTTCCAAGAAAGTGTTCCCAAGCCCTTCATTTGCACAGCCACAGAGAGCCACATGCTCAGTAAATTCCCTCCTGTAGCATCACTACACTTAGATTCATTGGGAAGGTGCAGCTCTGAACAGTAAAAGGTTTTCACGGGACCCCAGCATTTCTATGGTACTATGATATTCCAGATCTTCCACTCTTGACTAAGTTTGGAATTGGTCACCTTTGCACAACTGAGAAGGATTGGATGTACAAGGAATGTTTCATACTGCAACACTGAAGCAAGGATACACATTTTGGAGCAACAACCGTACATAAAAAATAAACTGACATAATACCATCTCATTTCTGTTGATGTCATTTGAATTACGATGACTTACTCAAGCTGAGGTTCTGGTCCCGTAAGTTAGTAGAAAGATTATTCCCCTTTGGTGACTTTGAGCCAAAACAGAACAGAACTGTGACAGAGGGAAAAACTGAATTAGTCATCGGTGATAATTCAGCAGCACTGGCCCAAAGCTCTGCTCCAGGCGCAGGAGGGGATAAGGCGAGATGCTCCCTGGTTCAAGGCTTGAACATAAGTCTTTCTGCAAGTTATGCTGCTGGGAAATAAAGCTATGCCAGCGACGCTGTGTGCTTTTAACCTTCAGTACATTTATGTGAGAAAGCAGAGGGAATGATAATGTGTAAATGTGCCTGTCAGAAACCTTGATCAGTCAGGGAGGTTTGTAATATGCTTGTAAAAATATAGTGTGGTCTATGGCTTTTATATGGCAGTTCTTAGGACAGAATCACAATTCTTTAAATAACTGCTACTTAAGTCATAGGAGAGCAAGTCATAAAGAAAATGGTACTGAGAATTTTCTCCTGCTAAAAGGCTTGGTGACTTTAACGAATGGAATGTTTCAGCCTCTTATCAGGCAGCCTTTCACTGTGTGCGTATTTATTCATATGCTTAACCTTAGGCCCTGTGAATTGTCCCATTAACTGCCCCCTGATGCACTGCCTTTACATTAGTTAGTTAAGCTATGTAGAGCCACAGCAAGTAGCCCTGGAGAGAGATCAGGATGCTACTGCACTAAATGCTGTGCAGACACAATAAAAAAGACTGCCCCAAAAGCCTGCCAGGTAAAGTCAGCAGAAAACAGATGGACAGAGGAGAAGCAAGCTCGGAGAAAAGAAGAGAAAGCACCAAAATCTTGTGTAGTGGTGTGTCTGGGTTAGCCAGGCCTGACTTTAGGTGGGCTTGGTGACCCTGAAGGGTTTAAAAGAAGACAAAGAAGTTGTGCAGAAGTACTTCAGGAACATGTGCCTCAGGGGTGAGTCAGGGAGAGGACAAATCCGTGCTTTCCTTGTAAATCTTAAACCCGAGGGATGAAAATTATGCACGTATACAAATCTTTGCAAGTCTAGTGCCTATGTGCTCAGGGTGATTTCTCGTGTTTCTCATTATGTATTTGGGTTGTATAGTCAAATCTTATATGCTTGGCTCCATGGGGTAAAATAATTAAAGATTAATAAACAGATTCAACACAAGAAAATTCTCATTATGAATAGGCAGAGTTCTTCAGCTTGAAAAGACGTAGGAAAGGTATATAGGAGCTATGTGTGAGTAATTTCTGTGAGGCTGGTATTGCCTAAAGGCAAACAGAGCTTTCACAATTTATGGCTCCTTTCTTGGACAGTTGCTTTGGTTTTTAAAAACACTTTTTGGTATTTCCTTAATTTCTTTCTTTTCCTTCCTGTTCTCTTTATGCCATGCTTGAAGAATTGCCGCTATTAATGTTTCATAACCTCCAGAGTACGTGCTAAAAACGTGGAAATGTAGAAACAAATCACATTTTGGTATTAATGCAATATTGCAGAGCGTAGTTCTCAAGGCTGTGCAAAGAAAGGATTAGACTTTATGGGGGAAAAACCTAGCAGTAAAAATGTGTCTGGCAAAACACATTGAGAGTTTTTAAACAGTTTAAACAATTTTATCACATCCTGTAGTGACTTATTAACAGTGTCTTCAACCTTTATATATTCCAATAACAACCTGATGTCTTCATCTTATCGTAGGGAACTATAATTGGCTGAATCCAGGTACCACTGCCCGGAGGCCATACAGTCTTATAGACTTTAATGGCTCATTAGGTATTTATTCACTTTAACTTAAACAGCTCAGCCATTTGTGGAAAATGAGTCTTTAAAATAGAATTAGGGTTTTTTTTTTAACCTAAGAGTAGTGTATAACTTGAACTGCCACTGAATTTAAATTTCCAAACCTGCCAGTTTAACTTGGCCTTGCTGTCTTCCTTTTTCAAACTGGGTTATAGCTTTGCAATCACTCCTTATGCTGAAGATCTGGTGGTAGTTAAAACTACTCGAGTTAAACAGAAAGCTTCCTTTAGTTAAAAAACACACTGACGCACCACTAAGTGACCGATTAATGTGTTTTGATAACTCGTACTGACAGGTGTCATCTCTACAGGCGATCTCTAGCCTTTCATCATCAGGAAGCAGAGACTGGAGGGGGTCCTAATTAATCTGAATTTTAGCCAGGGTGGTGGGTGGTTCTCCTCCACTGTTCAGTATATCTTCAACACACATGGTGCACCTTGGGTTGTGTCCAAAAACATGAGCCTCTGAGAGAGACTGTACAAGTTCCCAGAGGATGTACCAGCGTACAGTGGCTTTAATGTGTCCAGCTAAAGTCTGCACTTTGCATGGTCAACAAACAGTGGTCACATTAACCTTGTGTCCCCTTCTGCTTACTGATCTGGAAGGCCTGGCTAAAGGAAAACATGGTTTGTGAACAGCTCTGTATGAGCATACAGAAAATGCTGGGCTCACAGAGCACTTTCTAGCTGCTGAACCATAGCCCTCACTGTGACAGGACCTGTGGTTGAGGCTAAAACAGAAATCATCACTGTGTAGGAGTGGTTTGAGACATCAGTTCTGGTGGATACACAGTCTCTAGTCTCCCATTCATATAAATATTCTCTGTGTACAGTAATCGTGACTGAGAATGGGAGCTAATTCCATACTGTTTTGCACCTCTCGTTTTCTTTTCCTGAGGAAAATACAGTCACTGGAAAATGTAAAGCCCACAAAATGCTTAGGAATCAAAATAATACCTTTAATACATGCTATACACATTGACATGGGGATAGGGGCTAAAATACAGCCTTGTTAGAGTTGGGGTCGAAAGAGCAAAGAGGCCAAAAGTGAAGAAAAGCAGATTGTTCTTCCCTGTAGAATAAAAGAAAAAATACTGAAGGATTGTCCTTCTACCAGAACAATCATTAAGGTTGGTTAGTTACTTTAACTCACTTAGAGTGCAGTTTAAAGACAATTTGTATCTGATATCGCTCTGCCAGCTGAAGTAAAAGGTTTTCTTTTCCTTTCCTCCCTTTTAAAAAAGGCATTGCCAAGAGGGAATGGCAGGAGTCAGGAGCCTGTTTACTTATGCCATGCCCCTTTTTCATTATCCCTTGTCTGCTTTCTGCATGCTGAACACTATCTACAACTTTCAATGCCCAATTTAAATTGGTTTCAAATAAGTGGCAGAGGAATGCATAAGCAGAGATTTCTGTTTCATGTCAGGGGAACAGCACAGAGAGCATCCTGGTCATCCTTTCTTTTAAGCCTGTATAGTCTGCTGCTCATATGCTACCTTCATTGATCAGCGCCTTTGAAAAATGAGTCCATTACTGTCTATACAAAATGGTTCTATGAACCATTTTTAAAAAAGCAATGTATCTACAAAATTAACCCCTGGACAGCTTTCAAGGTTTTCACCCTCTCACAATAACACGGTCACACTTAGGATAGGCATCTTGATATTTAATTACTGCAGACAACAGGAAGGTCTGCGGTACCTATGCTACTGAAAAGATAACAGCTATGATAGCATCACCAGGACTGAATGTCACTATGATATGCATTCAATGCTGCCATATGTACCCCTCATCATGAGTGACTAGAGGGGCCACAGTACTGCAGTGCTCCTCTTTCCCTCCCAGCAGCTCCATCCTAGGAAAAATGATTAGGATAACAGTTCTTCTGGGGCAAGATAGTTACCTCCTAAATCAACACTACTTCCTAATGAACAGCTCTTGAGTTGGGCCTAGCTCTGCTTAATTTAAAGTAGTTGTGTTGACATAATATATTTAGACTTCTGTAATGTGTTTGACTTCGTACTGCACAACATTCTGATTAAAAACAATTATCGCTATACAAAATCGGCGTTGCACATATTAAACGGCTCCCAAAGTGTCTCACTGATGGCATGTGGAAGGCAGCTCTAAGCCAGGAATCAGCACCAGTTCCTCTGGGGTCTCCATACAGACAACCCAGCAAAGAGTGGTGGGTGTAAATGGCACAAAAGTCCGATTTTGGTAGCAGGTCATGGTCATGAGGTGGATGGAGATCATCCTGCTGTTAGGGAAATTTTGGCTCCAATAAGCTTGCTCAATCATCTTTATCCCAGAAAAGACAGAGCAAGTCTTCACCTTTGTTTATTCAAATAAAAGGAGAGTCCACTGAGGGATACCCCTGTGGGGCATCTCCAAGTGCTGGGGACACAGCCCCTCTTTTATCCCTGCACCCCAATGCTCCAATGCTGGTGAGCCCTTCCCCCTTTCCCCATAGGCTGACAGAGGTTCACATTCTTCTCAGTTCACCTCCCACAGCTCACCCCTCCTGCAGATAACCCCTTGTTTCCTTTGCTTATACACACTTTGTAATCTGGATTCAGAGCTTCTTTTTTGCCCAAGTGGAACTATCTTTGTTTCCTGTAAATTCTATCACTCTTGGTTCCGTCCAGCAAGCAAGATTTACACGCAGGTGCTAAACTAGCATCTCCTATCATGTGTCTGCAAGATAAGTTTGTTTAACCAGATCCTTGTGACCAAAGCGCTTCTCCTCAGCTTTATCTTGTTTTGCAGGGACCCCCTATCCTTCCTTTGTGCTTCCCAAATATCAGCTTATTTTACACAGACACCTCATCCTTATTTCTCCTTCACTGCTTTCCATATAACAAAGCCCAAACTCATAACTAAGGCCACGCTTCCCAAATAAGTGCTGTGTAATAGAGGTGGACCAATCCGACAGAGGCAGCCGCCTCTGCAATCTGCACCTTTGTTTGTGCACCTGTGTGGGGCAGCTGTGGTTCCAGAAGGTTCCGGAAGGTTCTGCACAGCTCCAGCGGCTGCAATCAGCACCAGCTGCTTCTGCAGCCCCGCCTCAGGGCACAGGTGGCCACTTAGTGCCTCGAGGGGGAGAATTTAAGAGAGCAAAAAACGTTGCCTGGCAGTGAGGAATGATGAGGAAAAGTGAGAAAGACAGCAATATGAGCCCCAGAGGTGAGGGGGTGCTCAGAGCCGGTGTTCCCTGCAGCTCAGCAGGCGGGAGGAGCAGCAGAGCACAGAGATACGGTCACAGCCCCTCACCCCATCCCTCCGTACAGCTCGGGGGAGAGGGGCCGGGAATGAGGGAAAGAGGTGAAGGTTTAATTTTGTCAGCGCTTCTCGCTATCCAAGTCTGTTTTAATTGGCCGTACGTGAATTTCATTTTCTGCTTTGCCTGTGGCGGTCGCTGGAGGCGCTCTCCTTGTGCCCTGCCGCCCCGTGGAGCGCAGCCCGTGCTCACCATAGCCGCACAGCGATCTGATTGGCTCAGCTCAAGGTAATCCAGCCGTCCGTATGGCTGAAGGAAGAGATCTGCACGTGCTCTGCTCGCAGCCTGTGTGAGGAAGTAGGCGGTGTTCCCTTAACGCAACGCGTTCAGCGTATAATGCAGTTAGCTTTGCTTTAAGCGTAGTCTCTTTCATTGAAGATACGGCCCCATAGGTCTCAGGAATAAAGAATTGACCTGCGTTGGCTTGAAGCCAAACTGCAGCAATTAGCAACTGGAAGCAGGAGGAGAGCTGGGGGCGGAGAACTGGAGCCAGCAGTTCAGGTCAGGCTTTGGGTGCTAAAATGTCACGCAGTGACTCAGCGTGGGGGTGAATTCGCTGAGGGGTATTGAAGAGTTTTCCTTATTTCACGTTGCTTTTGTCCTAAAAATCTGTTCTAACTCCCACCACGAATTAAGATGGGAATGTAGGAGTTACCAAGTGCTTTAGGATTAATTTTAGTTAGCAGAGTTATTTTTATGTTTTTGTTCTTCCTACTGACCTCCATTTGAGCCTAAAAGTTTTTAAGAAACAGATGTGAGCTTTCCCCTTAAAGTTAGGATTCACCCAAATATAGCACGACTGGAGCAGCAATCTGCCATGAGGGCAGAGTAGACTCAAGGGGCTTTACCGCAAACTCTTCACTAGAACATTAATGTGGAATAGAGTTTTTCTGTAGTTTCCACAAGGGTTCTAACAACCACTGTTGAATCCCACAGGGGGAATAAATTCATCCCCTTTCTTTCATTGGCGCCATTTTGTCAGCCTGCCCCCTGTGCTGCCACCTATCCCACAGCAACAAGCTGGAATGCAATATTGGCGGGAAGGTTCAACCTTCACTGCTGTACCACCATCAGTTGCCTCTGATGTCACAGACCAACGTGATAACATAGCAGGCATTACTTCTGGAGCAGCCCTTCCTTAAAGTAGGTCTGATCTAATTTAGGAATTTGGGTTCTCTCTACAGTCCAGTGGAAGTGATCACAAGAGCTGTAAATAAGCCAAATAAATAACAGGATTTGCATTTGGGAAACTTGTCAGCATTTGATGTAATCTGTCTGTATCAGTATGAAAGACACAGGAAACAGAACAGGGACAAAGATGTGTAGCTATGATTTAATGAAGGTGGTGATCCTTTCCATTAAGGGTATTTCACTATTTTTCATGGGCACATGAGAAATACCTTCTTTGCTGTCGTACAGTTTCTGTCACATTAACCCCTGAGCACCGCACTCCAAAGTAACACTGCTGTGTTCCATACAGCAGTATGACATATCACATTCTCACTGAATGCATTGCCCTTGGGTACACTGGGGTTAGTTAAGCAGCATTTCTGGATGTTTGATTACCACGTTGAGTTAATTAATGGGCTGCATGCTATCTCTGTTAATTAGACCGTGCTCAAGCCTTGATAAAGTGTGTGTCCTTATAGTGCAGCATAATAGTTTCACAAATCCCCTACAAACTGTGGTTAATTACAAGCTCATCATGATCTCAGGATCTAAGAGAGGAGGAAAAAAAAAACCACAACTTTTTTTAATGGTTGTTCAACGGTTCTAAGAAAATATCTCCCTTGAAGGTAAGGATGCTTTGTGGAAGATGAAGTGATTTGGTGAAAAGAAACATTTTTTTCCTCTCAGAAAGGCAGTTTGACAATTTAACTACATCATCTTATATTTGTATGTATACTTACGGAATTCAAAGTAAGAAGGCCAAGACCCTTTGTTTGTAAAACTTTGAAGAAGGCATTCTCTTCTTGTTTCTGTGGGGTTGAGCAAGCTTAGGAAGGAAAAAACTACAATAGAGACGCATTGCTTCATTGGAGGGGCAGAAAGACAGTAATCTGTAGTTGATATTTATTTAAATTTGATAGCTCTACACAGTAGTGCAAAATCCCCTTTTCAAATGCCATGAGAACACACCTACCACTCCTCAAATCACAAACTCCCATCATAGCAGAAGACCTTTTCTCAATCCTGCAATTTCCAGTTGTCCTCGCTTTCAACCCCTTTGACTGCTGCATTCTTACGGATGCTCAGAAGTGAAGACATATGTCCATGTCTGACAGCAGGGCTGTGCAGCCTGAGAGTGCACTGCTTAGGCAGAATATTATATATTCAGGTTTTTTAAGACAGATGCTGCTTATCTGCCAGCTCTAAAGCAGACAAAAGGAGTTTGGCCTACACACTACTTTAAAATTATTTTAAAATATTAGCACTTAGAATAACGTTAACCTTTATATTTAATACTATGTATATATCACACATAACATGTACTAAAATTATAGTTAGGTGAAATTTCATGATCTGTATGGAAATGATTTTGTGTTTAAATTACAGGGTTGTTGTTTCCTCGGTTATCTGAAGTTGTCTGCAGTGTTACGAGTGGCCTGTTCATACCGACTCACTGCAGCATCACTTGGCCTTTCCAGCTATTGGTCTCCCTGGGATGAAAGCTTCTTGCATGGAAGCATCAATGTCAACAGTAAGCTCACATATGAAGTTAAAAATACTATCAAAACAGATTAGAGAGTATTTGTTTGATTACTGTCTATACAAGTCATCTGGCAGCAGGGCATGAAAGGTAATCGGCTTCATTTTTAGGAGTGATATTTCGCTTCCTAAGCACCTTGACTAAGATAGATGAACATGCAGGTCTGTCTGTCTTTAAAATGGTGGCTGATCACAGTTCCTAAGACTTAATTTAAAACTACTTCAAGAAATGTTATAGTTGCTGGGGAAAGAAAGTATAATGTCTACACAGGTAAGTGTTTTGTCTAGGTAGACAGATTCCCTTCTT
Organism: Pavo muticus; assembly: GCA_016647715.1. Lineage (NCBI taxonomy): Eukaryota > Metazoa > Chordata > Aves > Galliformes > Phasianidae > Pavo > Pavo muticus. The sequence continues at coordinate 4,256,947 of JACDJE010000160.1, read as the reverse complement.
TTTCTATTTGGAAGCTCAGAGGGGAGAAAAAAAAAAAAAAAAGCAGGAGGAGAAAAAGGAAGAATAACAAAAAAAACTCACCTAAGTAGGAGTTGAGATTACTCAATATTTCTTATAAGAAAAAAGGAAGAACATTTCTCAGCACTGTTGAATCAGACCATCATAAAATAGTCTTAGTGTGTTGTAAAAGCAAAATAAACTTTCCCGTTCTGCTGTAGAAACAAAGGAAGAGTCTTGCAACACAGCACATTTCTTCTGCTTTGACTTCCTTTTCTCCAATAAAACTGGAGCGTGGACTTCTACCTGAGCAACTACCAGTTTGCAAAAGACATGCAACTTTATTCCCATGTAAGCCCAGCTTAAATACAGGGATTGTTTCCTGTTCTACATATGTGGCAACTAGCATCTGAGATCTAGTGTTCACCTGTACCTTGCTGCACAAGAAAGAACAGCAAATAAGAGCCAGATGTGAACGCTGGATTAATTTGAGGAGGCTGAGGGCAGGTGAATGAGGTAAAGAGGCTCACAGCAGCAGCCTTCCAGTAGATGGCTCTGTTATACACCAGACTGTCCTACAGCTCCTCTACCTCTCCCCAGTGAACCGTGTTTTGTCTCATCCAGCCTTCTAACACAAATCTAATGTGCACATCTTTGCCTTTTTGTATGGGCAACAGTGTCAAGTGTAGGTGTCTCTTGTAATATTACTAGTTTTTCCTCCTGGTTGTAACACGTAATTGTGAAGCTGTCGTGACAATACAGCAACTTTCATAGTTAAACCCCAGGGAACAGAATAAACCAGTACTTGTCGAGCTGATAGGCTGAGTGAGGACTGGTAGCAGATGAAGAGAGTCCAATTGAATTATTGGCGGCACGTTTATTCAGATAAAATTTAACAGCATCAATCAAAGCTCTTTGTTTAGTGGAAGGCTACTTCACAGATGTTATTTCCAATTTCAGGTTTTTTTTGTTGTTCTGTTTTTTAGTGAAAAGCACAATATGGGGTTGATGAGTCTTGTTATTTTGCCTGTAAAGAGAGGTCTTAAATGCTCAGAAATGCCTGCCAAGTGCAGCCGTTCAGTTCTACACCACAGAACTAGATGAGTTGTGCTCGAGTTATAAAATGCATTAATTTAAGATTATACCCCTGTATGCTGTGGAACATATGTAGGTACAGCACAAGGATGACAGTTTGTCAGGCCCTTCTCCAAGCCCTTTTTGTGAAGAATGAGATCCCATTTGGACCAGTTACAAGTGAGTAGACATTATACACTCAAAGTCATGCCTTTGTTGCTTAATACTGCAAAATATTGTCGGTGTAATTATTTTTGTGCCATTCTCTTGTCCTGTGGCACTGATCCAAATGTGATTCCTGTTCTACCTGGCTGTAACCCAAGACCACTTCACATAAGGCCCTCAGGATCCTAATTCTCATTCAGCTATGACCAGTGTCTGTGTAGTTTTGATTCAGTATACAGTGGTCTGAATCAACAGAATTCCAAATATAGTTCTAATTGTCAGTGGCCTCCTGCAAAAATTCATATTGATCTGCTGTATATTGCCAGTTCTTCATAGAAAAATTGTATCAAATACATAGGAGAGTTCTATTTTTTCACTTTGGCTCTTGGTATATTCAGAGCCACTGCAACATTCTGTTTTCAAACTCCAGGTATATCTCTTAAGTTACAGGCAAGCAGCCATGCATGCAAGTAAAGTATGTTCCCCAAAACTGTATTAACTGGGGGACCAAATCCATTCTGAGTAACATATAATTCAGAAAAGAGCTGGAGCATAAAACAAGTAGACAGTGGCAAAACTGGCTTTGTTTAGCCTTGAGAAGACAGGACTGAGGGACTCTTACTACCGCCTTGTAATATGTAAGGGACAATTATAAACAAATTAGTGCTGGATTCTTCGCAGAAGGGCTCAGCAAAAAGGCTAAATGTGGCAACTGTAAGTTTTAACACACAAAAAATTGAAGTGAATATGAGGAAGAAACTCTGTGTGTGTGTGTGTGAAGCACATGGTTAAGCACTAGAGCAGGGGCCGAATGAGTCTGTGGAATTTCTATGTTGGACACTGTCAAAATTTGACTGGGCAAAGCCCTCTGCATCATTGTGCAGCTCCTGACCCTGCCCTGCTTGGAGCAGAAGGTTGGGTTAGATCTCAAGGTCCCTTCCATAGAATTTCTTTGCAGTGTCTCTCCTGGATTGGTTTTTTCAGTTTACCTCGTAAGGAAGTGTTTCAGAACTGTTCTAGAAGTTTTGGATGAAGAAAGCCGGGACAAAACTCCTTGGATTAGAAGGAGTTGGAATTTGTGATGCTCTTTAGATCTTTGGGAGGGAGGGAAAGAGAGGAAACAAAATGTAGGCGTAGCTCTTAGGAAAGTTTTTCTGCAAAGATGTTTCATCGTTATAGAATTTTTCCTTCTGCCAGAGAAGCAATGATATTTAACCATGGCTCTCATTGTGTTGGACACTGGCTATTGAGTGTGCTGTAGCTACAAGTTTAATGAGACTCTATCCTTTTAGAGAAACACTTAAGTCTCTAAAAATGGAGTAGAAAACAGGTCTGTGGTCTTATGATTGGCTGTGCTACTGAGGTGAGGAGGACAGCTTTATGCATCAGCTGCAGTTTCATGGCAGGTAACAGCTCCTTGCATTTGTGCTGTAGTAAGGTTAAGTCTGGTCCCCCTCAGATGGTGCCATTTGTCAAATCAGTCTGACTAACACCGAGGCTAGCAGTGCCCTGATTCTGGGGTGTGTCATGTAGCTTGGCATACAAAACCCCACAGACTTTCTCTGATGTTTTTTAAAGAGTCAGAGTGAGGTGAAGTGGGCACTGTGGTCACAGGAAAACCAGAACCTTGGAGATACACACTTCATTGTACATCTTTAGAAGCTATGAAGGAGGTACTCTTTCACATTTGCCTGCAACCCTTTGCTGCAACGTTGAGGGTACTTCCTTTCTTATCAGAAACTTCAGGTACATAATTGAGTCCAAGCTTTTCTTAGAAATAACTTGCATGAAACAGTTCTTCATGCTACATAACATAAACAATTGCTAAAATATGCAGATCAGGAAAAGTAATGATGTGTAATACTATAATGTTTTAAATGTCTTAATTTAGTTTATAGGCACTCCAAAAAAATCTCTTAAGGAGCCAAGCATCAATAATGTGAGCCTGTGCTAGCTGAGTAATTACCTCTCGGTGCTGAATTCTTAAATATTAATTTGCCGTCTGCTATTAATCATGTGCAACACAGTAATCTCTGAAGGCAAGGCAAAATCACGGCTCTGAAGTGGAAGGAGAGAGAGTAGCTCTTTCACCAAGGCTCAGTTTGCTGTTCTTCAGATTTCTCTCCTAGTTTTTGATGAACCTGCACACGATGTACTTTGCAGTGCTTGTTTGCATGGTAGGTATAAAGTTGGGTTGGCCATGTCAGATTACATGGCATTACTAAATGCTCTTCAAAGCATAGCTGGAGTTTAGTAGCCAAAATCAGCTTGATGCAGTGGTTGTAGAAGGAAGGTGTGAATGTCTGAGACTTTTAAAAGTATACTGGTCTGCTCCTAAATTACTGAAGATTTACTTGTATTTCCTGGCAAAGTGTCCAAAGAAATACTCATGGCTTTATTTTTGCCCTCAGCAAAGAAGAGCAGTTCCTGTTGTTAGTGGGGTCAGTGAATATCTTTGCAGAACAGCTTCTGTGTAATCAAGTCAGGGCATATTTGAATTGCTAAGTGTGGTATAGTAAAGATACCCAAGCTAAGGTCAAATGAATGAGGTCAGATACCAAAGATACTTCAGCTGTAGTTGTATAAAACAGTCCCAACTAATTCACTCTGCCTGACAGACTCAACAATAAAAAAAAAAAAACAACCAACAACAACAACAACAACAACAAAAACCAGGAAAGAAACCCCACAAAGTATCTAGAATCTTGAAATGTCATCTGAAATTAGTCTAACACCATATCTCATGCTTTCCCACTGGGGAAGCTTCATTTCTTGAAGTTCAACTTCTCTCAGTCCTTTCGGAGAGGCAAGCATATATAAGGCAGGTAAAGAGGGGGAAACACTGGTATTTCACATGCCCTGAAGATAAATAAAGCTGATTTGGAGGATTTTTTTCCTCGATTGAGCAGGTTGTATTGGTTGGGGGGGGTCTTTTAATGCAAATCTGCTGCTGTGGTTATGGTCTCAGTTACTATGGTTATGATGTGATTGCTAACGCTAGCTGTAACAATCATGAGGATAACAGACTTCCTTCTTGAGAGAGAAGGAATCATCAGCCCTAATGGAAGGTGTGATAGGTAATGCCAATGAACACTGGGGTGGAAAAAAAAAAAATAATTCTGCCATTCCCACTCATTTGGTGTAGGATCCTTGGTAAGAGATTTCACCCATTTGGGGCCTCCAGGGTCTGGTTTAAGCAGCGAGTTTCTGCAGAGCTTGTGAAGCTGTGATACCTAGTGGCAGAAATAGAAATAATCAACTTCTATTTCATTGTGCTTCCTGTTTAATTGTATTTATTTGACAGTTGAGATTGATCAGTATGGATGTTTCCTTTCCTCTGGAAACAGTGGGTACCCACAGTTATGAAGAGAGAATGATCCTTTATGCCTTTCTCAGTCATCTGTCCGGTAGTAAAGTGAGGATGATTCCATGCACCCTCACAGGTGTGCTGCTGAGTACAAGAGTTTTCCAGAGTTCACAAGTTTCCTGCTGATTTTTACACTAAGACATGTGGGCATTGAAATTCATGGGTGGGTGTTAATGTGCATCCTGAGGGGCTATGGTTCTCCACCCTTCCAAATATTTTGAAGTTGAAAGCTTTTAAATCACCTGAAAGGGCGAAACTCTAGGGAGAAATCTACTTGGAAAAATATCTCTGTACTTGAGCTCAGCTTTAACATCAGTGAACTTTCAGCCAAAGCTGTCCCCATTTGCTTTTGCTCTCCCTGTTTGCTCACACTTCCTATCACAGCCTCCTTCATCCTGAGCCAGTAGGACTATTCCAAGAGCATGTGTGTGTGCCACAGATGTACACACTTACTCAGGAACACTAGTGGGCATACAGCCATGGTCTAGTTCATGAGTTCCTCAAAAAGCGGAATGTCTTGGGAATGAAGATTGCAAAACTCTACAGGATACTCAGACCTAAACATCCACTGGCCGTACAGAGACACACTGTATGTTCCTTGGGCTCATCCTGCAGGGAAGCACATCTTCAAATCCTGCATCAAGCAGTTTGGTAGTTGTTTACCTTTTTTAACATGAAATTTTTAAATGATGCTTAATCACACCAAAGAGCTTGCTTTTTCTGAGACAAAATTATGTATTTACATACAATCTCTAATTGCTTACAGTATGTTGTCTCCCAAATGTAACACCTGCTTGAGGATGCTGCTGATTTAGGTATAACAAGATCAACAGTACAGTGGTGCATTGTGTAAGGCAGGAGAAAAGTCATTTTTAAAACCTAAGTAAGATTAAATAATAATAGGAATAAAAATAATGCATTTTCCATATTTCATATCTGCTTCTGTAGCAATGATTTATTTTTCTATTGATTGGGGGTATATTTCTAGGAAAGCTTGGCTTCATTAAATGACAGAGATGAAGCTAAAAATGCCTCCCATTTAAAAATAAGGATATTTTAAAGATATGCAGCTTTAAAAAAAGCCCATCTTGTTTGGCCTATGCAAATCAAGGAGGAAGAGCTCTGAACTGAGGAATCTGACTGCAGGTCAGTGCTGCTGCATTACTTGTCTGCAGACAGGCATCTGCACTTCAGAATCCCACTACAGAGGTGAGGTTTTGTCCTGGGCTTTGTGAGGGCACAGCATACAGTTGTTGGTTTAGGGCTGGTAGGTGACTTTGCGTTCTGCTTCAGTGCTCTGTTAGAAGTGGGCATCTATATTTTATTTGTGTGACAATACCAAGGTGATTCCTTCATCATATTCTTCATTCCTGCATCTGCTGGTGTCCATTTACATTCTTGAGTCTTCCTTTATAGCTACAGCATTGCCCACCAGTGCTAATATGGAACATACTGGGTTTTCTTGTCTCTTTGCTTTCTTTTGCTTTCCCAGGTCTTACTGCAGACACTTCTCCCAGACTGTTTTCTTCCATGTGCAGCTGTCTGCAAATACAGTGGGGAGTAAATATTCTTTGACCATCAGGTTCATTGGCAACCTGAGGTCAGCGTTGGTACATAGAGCTTTGTTTGTCCTGGTGGAATTCTTGCAGTTCATAGTTGCTTCCTTTATTGACAAAAATGAATTTGTTACATTCAGTCTGCTTGTCCCGATCTGCTCTTTGCATCATAAACTGTAAAGCCTATTTGGTTGTGGCCCCAAAGGTGTTGGGTGAGGTGGTGCACAGGGAAATGACCTGGACTCAGGAAAGCATCCTGATTTTTCACAAACCCTATTTAGAATACTGTACCAAACCATTCATAGAAAATAACTGTACAGTGATGTGTATTTTTTTTATTCCTACCACTCAATTTCCTTTGTTTTTTTTCCTCCCTTGGAAATAGTATTTATTTTCTGATCTGAAAGTGCTTCACAAATTACTGTTTTTTCAAACTCATATGTAGTTAAAAGCAGTTTGTCTCCTTTTAAAAAATGCAGGGAAAACTGGATGGTTTCTTTGTCCACAGTGTCCAACAGGGTGGGCTCCTGGCTCCAGGCTTGGTTTGGGTTCCATCAATGAGTTTCTGAGTTCCAGAAAACCCAGTTCCCTATGGCTCCAGAAATGTTTTCCCTCTCTCTCTGGGGCCTGATGATCTACTCTTCACATTCTTAGCATGAACCACAGGCTCCCAGCTGTGCTGCAGGTCTGCCTACCATTCTTGAAACCCCCAAAGCATGCTTAGCTGCCCGTCTGAATCCAGCTATGTTCATTCCGTCCAACCCCTCTTACAGAGGATTCACCTGTATTTTATTTTAAAGAAATATAACACAACCTGATAATGGAACAACTCCATTACACCATGGTTTTTAAGTGATCTTTGTGGACTTGCATCTGAATGTAAACCAGAACTTGGATTCTGTCCATTTGGTTTCAGTATGGAGCGTTCCTGCTTTTATAGTAGTGACTCTACTCAATTTAGTGCCGTGACTGTGCTGTGACAAATGGTAGTCGTGCCACACAATGCAGTGTCCCTGATTTTTGTGGCTTGGGAATTTTTTACAAAATTGTATAAAGTCACTCTGGATATTTTTTTTTTTCCTGGGGAATATATTTCACTTTACATGTGTGTCTTACTGAATTCTAAATGAGCATATATGAAGGGACAGAAGAGGGCTGTGAGGTAACAGAGCCTTTTCCTTTTTGCTTGGAGCCCATTCTTTGCTGTTAGAAAGCAAATAGCTTTGCCACCTGCAGCCATTTGGAAGCCAAAATGAAATGAGCTGATGTTCTCTATCCCATTCCAAGCATACAGGTGTCCACGGTATGAAAAGTGTTATTGCCGTTGGCATCATTTTTAATAGTGTCAGCACAGAACCCAAATGGCTCTGGTTGGAAATTGCCCTTTCCACTGAACTGGGGCATGCTGGCTGGCAGTATGGATGAGCTTTGACACAAGGCTGTACCTTGTTAGCAAGGAAACAGGATTTCAGCCTTTCATGTTTGTAGTCCAACATCTGCACCCAGAATATGTCTCAGAGTTCATTAAATCACTGTGCTATTTTTATTGAATGCAAGCCCTGAAGTCCTTGTTAGAAAGGATGCAGAGCTTTCTAAGGTAGACCAGAGTTTCTCTATTCTCGCTCGCATCCTTTCTCTGATAGCATTGTTATCCATGTTTTCTTCAGCAGGACAACCTGTTAGGAATTTTGTAGTGGGGGGAAAAAAATGTACTGTTCTTGAACCAGAAGCATTTCCTGGGAATATATTTACTAGTTCTGATGGGAACAAAGCCTCAGACCTCAGGTAGACCTTCATTAGTGTATTAACCCCATCACAGAAGGAAATGGGGCATCTGTCAGGTTTTGCTTGCTTAATCAGCCAGGACTCCTCTACTTGCGAGGACAGTAGGTTACTGCACTGACAGAATACAAGGCTTTATTCATATCTGCTTAATTTATAAGCATATTTGCATACCAAAACAACCTGCCTTGCTCAGCTTATGTTGTGTCCATGGATATAAACATTTTGAAAACTTGAAACATTTTCATGGAGCAAACAAGCTGTGTTGCCCTCAGCACTGCTTTGCAATTCCTGCTCCCTGCCCCAAGTCTTGGGTGATGTTAGCAGTGCTGCTGTTATTTTGTTAGAGACCTGAGGGTAGCTACTGAATTCTGCTCTGATGGCCAGGTTTTTAACTCTTCTAATACTGTTAATAAATCTGGTGGAAGGTGACCATAATTTCAGCTGCCATGTGAAAGAATTGGCTATTTTAGTCGTACTTTTGGCTTCCAAGTGGTGCTGAAAAGCCAATGCAGAAAGCAGCATCAGCATTGAATATCCTCCACCTCGATTCTGGTCCAGTTCGGAGGTGAGCCTGAGAGGACTGGAAAGTAAAGACTGTTTCACAGTAAGGAGTCAGCACAATAAGAAAGCTTGGATGAAGCCAGAGGCAAAAAATAACAGTGATGCAAATCAAAGCAGATAGGCATATGAAAAACACACATCAAGGCAGCTGAGTTAATAGGGACTCAGAAAAATCGTGTTATCGTTTTGTTGGCAATCCCATCAAATGTACTTGGCAGGAGAAATTTATTTAGATATAACTTCAGAAAAAAAACCCACAAAGGATCCATTCTGACATGTGAATGCCTCACATTATCTACGAACACACAGGTGGCTTTTGGATGCAACATGCTGTGTAACAGATGCCTTTGCCAGTGTCTCAAGAGCCACTTGTTGTGCATTCATATTGAGCCAAAATACTATGACAATACAAAAGATTTGGGAAAGGCTGTTTGGCTGATGCTTGTGTTGTGAAGCAAGCATTTAAATCCCGATTTAAAATCTGGATTGTTCTCATTGGTCATTAGAGGATAGCTTAATTAGCTTACTGCTTTTATTTCCATAAAACTGTGTAAAAATAATTGTGGAGATGGAACTGTTGCAAAATAACCCTAGTTTCAGTGTATGTGTATTGACATTACTGTCCAGTTTGGTCTTTGCTACAAGTTACATTAGCACAAAATGCATAAGCACAAGTCTCAAGCAGCAATCAATACTTCACTAATATGCTATCAAGTGCTACATCATACATTTACATTAATCATTAAAACTTTTGCTTTGCTAATGCAAGCAGACCTGGTGCAGTGCAGATAACAGTGCTGCACACATGGTATTTAGTAGCACTGCCACTGGCATTCCGAAATTCCAGTGTTAGGGTCAAGAAACTGCAGCAATACAGAGCCAGTATGTAAGAACTGTTGCCTGGAATAGCAGATTTCTGCTCACAGAAATGCACTGTCGTCGTTTTTTTTCCTACCCTACTTGGGATGAGAGTGATTTTGAAAACAAATCAGCTCCCTTTCAGCTGTGTCTGTATGTGTACTGTAATACTGCTGGGGGTTTGTTTCCTGCAACAATTCTGTTGGATTTTATTTCAGTGATTTGAAGGTGTAAGCAAAGTGATGTGGGAAGCTAGAGAGTGTTGTGCTCCTGGCTCACATTGACATGTGTAAATTCAACTTTCCCATGTATGATACAGAAATCTAACAATTGTTAAGGGCTCATGGTCCTGTAGTTTGGGTGATGCAGGTGATACTAGCTCATATGGGACATTGTCAGACTCCATATATGTGAAACTACTATTCTTGGCATGTATTTCAGTGGGCTTTGGGTTAGATCCTTAAAAGCAAAGGAGATTATACATCCTCCAAAATTCAGGGCATCCCTCTGAAATATTTGTAAACACTTCAGTATTTGCATTGCTGTGCTACTGCTTCTCCAGTCTTCAGCAGAAATGCATTCTTATTTCCTATTTCTGGAGGGATGTTTGCTTATCTTTCAACTGTTCTGGCCTTCTGCAAGTTGAAACAAAAGGGCACAGAGCCCCTGCTAGAGATTTTGCTTCACAGTGCTTTATTGCTGAACAATGAATACCAATTTAATTATACTTGGGAGCCCTGGCTGCGTTTTCTTTTGTTAAGTCAGAAGTGTGGAAATGAGTTTCATCTGCTGTTAAAAAAAAATTGCTACATACTACTGTAAAATACAGAATTTCCATGGTATCTGGCTTGTTCTACAGCCCTTCTAAATTGAACTCAATTAGGCTTCATGTCTCCTTTCTTGTCAAAGATATAATACTTGTGCAGTCACGTGTAGGATGTGGTAATGCATTCAATCAGGAGGTTTGTCAATAGCTCTAAACAGTGTCCTAAGGTGCCCTTTGTGGAAACTCATTTTAAACTAGTGTGAATGACTGCAGAAGTGGTAAATACCTCTTTAACTACACGTAGGATATTTATTATGTAATAGATCCGAGGGTATGCCATAAGGCAAAGAAGAATTTCTCCACTTTAAGACTGGTGAGCAGTGTTTGTGTTCATGGATGGACGCTGAGTATGTTCACTGTAAAAGTCATTTTGTGACATGGGTGAGGAAGCTTCATGTAGATACATGTGGCTTTGGCTTAGTCCTTCTGTAGAAATACACACATTTGCTTATGGCAAGTGTTGGTGCGCTTTAAGAGATTTCAGTGAAGCATCATCTTAAATTTTTCAGAAAAAAAAGACCTTACTTTGAAGAAAACAAAGGAAAACACACACAAAACAATGAAGAATTCCTTTCAATTCACAGAAATTTACCGTGATCTTCATGGGCACTTCATGAAGACCTGAAATTATTTTAACACCTGCATTTTAGTCACTTTCTTTCTGTTGCTACTGGTTCTTCCTGCAGCCCCTCTAAACTTTACTGAGCACCTGTTATTGAAGTAATATTTTCTGAAAATATGTGCTTTAGCTGAGGAAATGTCAGCGTACTGTTCAACATAAATAAAATGTATTTATTTTTTCTGGAATGAGACCAAAAAAGCCTTGTTGTCAGATGCCTACTGGAGTCCTCTATTAAGCAGCAGCAGTACCCCATTCAAATTCAGAGCAGAATTCAATAAATGCCTGCTGCATATTCACTTTCCACAGCTAGCAATTACAAACAGATGCAGTCAACAGGTCTTTCCCAACATCTTTACAAACCTTATGGCACTGTTGAGAAACCTTAAAGAGGAGTTAATTGAAAAGTATGCCCATTTCCCTGTATGCTTTTAACACTTGGCACCACCCTCCCCAAATAAACGAATAAATAAATAGAAGTGTGTCTGCATGTGGGGTTTATATAAGGAGGGCATAACTCAGAATAGATTCAATTATAGGAAAGAGCCCCAAATGTCACCTTTTGAGCCAGACTGGGCCTAGTTTGTCCAGCCCCATATTGTGATGTGTAAACGCAGCACAGAGGTTGCTGTTAAGGGGCACATGAGAGCTGCTCTATCGTCAGAGCACCCAGGGAAAGAAACTGTTGAGCAAGGTAGTCTGAAAGCGGGTTTCTTCCTTCTTTCTCTTGGCTGCAACGATGACATTCAGAAATGCCACGTTTTCTTGATGTGTGGGAGTGGCAGTTGCTACCCAAATCTAAATACTATTTTCATAGGTTTTAACAGCTTTTGAAACACAAGCGGTGCTTTCATTTCCAACCACAGTTCCCTTTCTGCGCTCTTGGACGGCATCAAACAAGGAACTGTGTTTACAAGAAATGTTCCTTTTTCTGTGAGTGGTATAGCAGTTTATGTCACAAGAGACATAATCTAAAACAAGTTGTGGAATGCACAGCAAATTTTTTGAATAAGCTCAAATTGTTACTTTAATTGCCAGTATATACTTGAAACAGAGGACATGGTGTAAAAATTCCTTTCGGAGTATCAACTTAGTTATCAGTTAATTTTCCAAATACAAAGCAATCACGTAGCTTGTAATGCTGTTCTGTCTTGCTGCTTTAAGAATAGGACATCACAGCACTGTCTGCAGCATGAGCAGATAGCTCATGGAGTGTGAGGAGTCTTGGATCTCTTACTGTAAGGAGAAGGTGAAGATGTAAAACAGCCCTGTGACCCAGGGCAGGTTAGGAGGGAATGATCTGGAGGGATTCAAGTTTTGGTTCGGTTTTCCTTTTCATAGTTCTGAAAGTTTATAGCTTCCTCACTGCTTTCGTGGTTCTTGGAAGGGCAGGGCATTTTCCTCCCTCCCTTCAGCTTTGCTGCAGGATTGGTAAGAGCGGTAGGTAATAAAAGAGGGATTTGTGGAATGCAGATGGACAAGGCAGTAGTGGAGGCATCAGGAGCTCTGGCACTGATTTATTGGACGAGTGATTTGGGGCTGCATGCAGTAAACAGTTTGAGCATCGTTCATAATCTTTAAATTACCTCCCCAAACTATTTCAGCTGAATTCTATAATCACTAGACTTTGTTTTCTAGTGCTCTGTTTCTGCCTTAATGAATCTTTAATTTCTCTCTGCACAGGGGCCAGCCTTAACAGAACAGTTGATGGTTATTCCTTTCCTGACAGTCTTTTCTCCTCTGAGAACTTCTCTTTCAGATCCTTTCCCAATCTCCACAGTATTGGTGTTCTGGGAATATGTTCAGATTGACTCTCATAAAAACCGCTAGGGGAGACCACATGTCGATACAATCAAGGGAATCATTGACTGGTATCTAATTTCTCATCGTGCTAAGTTATAAATGGGAGCTGTTCCTAGGGCAGTGGCTTGCAATCTTTCATGGTAACATGAGTTAGGATGGTGTTAGAGACTCAGGGAGAGCTAGGACGTGACGTTTCTCAAAGGGATAAGCTACTGACCATTAACTGATGAGCAGCATCATCACCCTCTCTGCAAGGCAGAGGCTATCTTGTTGCCAGGTTCTGCTGAGTTCACAATTTTGCTGAGTGTTGTTTGTAATCACGACTGTAAGCTGTTCAGCCTGAGCTAGAAGCAAGAAGTGCCAAGAAATCCATGGGTTTTTTTAAAGATGATTCTGCACTGTATGCTACGAGATACAGTTTTTAGATTACTCTAGGAAATGTTGAGTAAAAACTGTTACCTCTGGGATGTACGGTTCTCAGTGACAGGGAGAGGGAGCATGACTGTATCTTATGCTTAGGTATCTATATTCTGATTCAGCTTCATTTTATATTCTTAAATAATTGGATCTATTTTTCCTTCCCACCGCATTTTCACATTTTTCCATGCTCATTTAACTTTGGAAAGCTTTTTGTGATCAATAGGTAGAATGTGTTTATTAAGCAAGAAGTATCACTTTATTTAGTTGTTGGTTGAGCTATGGGCCTTGTACAGATTTATAGCAGAGCATAAACCAAAGGAAAGAGAAATAAACTGTTATTCAGCTGAATTACAAATACAAAGAGACCTGGCTTTGCCTCTGATTTACTCCAGCTGTATGAAAGGCACATCATTATCTCTGGTAACAGAAAGGACACCTGTTTTCCTCACATCCTTAAATTATACAAGTCTCAGAGTCTCCTTGTAGCATTCTTCACCCCCAAGAATCCCAAAGAGATTTCCGTATTGAGACTGTATAGGGGAATTTTGTCCCTGAAGGAGAATTCCCTGTAGGACAGAAGCTGGCATTTTCTCACTGTGAGCAGAACTGTTCTGGAGTATTGGGCAAGTGGGTTGACACTGAAAATCAGTCACCAGGGGGTGAAAATGGGCACACATTGAAAAATGAACTGCAGGGGAGTTTTTTCTCTCTCCTCTAAAGAGACCACTGTATGTTTGATACCGATTTCTTTCTGGTGGTATTCACTAGAATACTGCTTGGATGAGAGAGTCTCCAGGGTATTTGTGGTAATGGCACATGGTCTGACTTCAAAATGGAGGACCGAGTCATCTATATAGCTAGCAAAATTCCCACTGATTGGAGTTGCTACAGGTCAGATCCCAAAGGCTCTTTACATGACATGTTTCTGAAATGAGCAGCAATCCTGTTCTCCTCATGCTGGCTGTGTGACTACTCACCTGGCAGCCTTTAATTTGCTATAGCTCATCTTTTCTAGTCGGATCTGTACGTTCATCCAGCACACCAAAGTTTCCTATTTCACTTTGTTTCTGTAAGTGCAGCAAGTCATAATCTCATAGAGTCATACATACTCTTTAAGGAACCCCCTACTTATGCTGCTTCTGTATTCAACTAGACTCAAGGGTCAGTAGTTTTTTGTACCACTATTTCTTTCTCATCTCTTACTCTGCTTCTTTGAACCGGGGCCAGTTTTTCATTAAGGAGAACTCAGCAGTAGAAAGAACACATGTGGCAGCAAAAGCAGAGTGTTTTTTTCCATTCCCTATTGCCATACAAATTTTTATGTTGAAATCTAAACAGTGTGTGGCGTGCTGTTCTTCATCTCAATGAATTGGTAACTTGCTTCTCTGTATGTTGTCACCAGCAGTCATGAATTGGGGAAAGGCAGTCTCTCCCAATACTAGTCCTTTTTAGGCAAGGGTAGCAGAAGCTCTAGATGAAAGATTATTCATATTCTTGTTTTCAGACAGTCTCACAGGGTGATTTTCTTTGGAGAAAAAAAAAATCAGTAAAGTTTGTACCTCCAGGATCCTTTCTAAACACTGCAGTTTATTTCATGCCTCTAAGTCAGAAGTACATTAATCAAAATACTTGCCTCAGAATTTCTAACTACCACTTTATTGAGTGATCTGGGCTGTTCCCTGAATTGATCATGTGTAGGTTAAATGCAAGACTGAGCAACGGGACGTAAATTGTCCTTGTGGACTTTTATTCTTCCCTGTGTGAGGCTGGTGAATGGCACATTCTTAATTGGGGACATTTCTTTCAAGTAACCAAGTGCCTGATTTGCAGTCAGAGGGACTGGAGTTTGAAGAAGCTCTGCACGTATGGCCAGATGATCACAAGCAATCCAACTCAGAAGCAGTGCTGTCCATCTAGTGGGGGTGGTTACTTTCAGCTAATGAGTGGTTATGTCTTAAGATGTGCTGACTTGGTCTCTTGTAATCATTTGTGCACATTTTTACTCTTGTTGGAGGTACAGTGTTGAACAATTAATTAAGTCACAAATTGCTTAAATATCAGGGAAGGGATTCTGCTCCCTTCTGCGATCTTTTTCTTTTGGCTTCTCAGCCCACAGTGCTGTAGACAGAGAACAAGGTGCTCGTTTAGCACTTTCTTAGTGCAACTTCTGGAATAAAGGGGAACATTTAAAAAAGTGATCTAAAATCAGACAAAACATATCCAGAAGGAATAGTGTTGTGGAGATGCTAAGCTGCATCAGGCTAAAAGGCAGCTCACAGAGACTGAAAAATCTGAACAGGAAGAGTAGTGGTTTCCAAGCATCTCTTGCCTGCTTTGCTTAGGCCTCCTGGAGAACCCCAGCAGATGCTGCCATGGGAACAGAAAGAAGGAGCCCTTTAATATTCAGTGCATAGAGTAGATTTGCCATCAGTATGCTCTTAGAATGGTAGTGTTTCTGAGTTTAAAGATGCAAACGTATGGCATTTTACTTCCCAATGAAAATTAGACTTTCCAGAGGTTGTAGATAAATACCTGGATATCCCAGAACGTAATTTGAGCAAGTTCCAGACTACTGACCAGAAGAAAATTCAACTCCTGAACACAAAGATGTGTTTGCAGCTGTGAACACCATCAGACAGGGTAACTCGATTATGTCAGTTTGCTGACAGGCAAATGAATGTAAATAAACCTGAAAAATTATTTTACAGTATGACTGTAGGTGGTAAGAAATAACAGTCATGAAGAATTATAGTACCAGCCAGAATTACCTTTATGTCCCTAATCTGCTCTCAGGGCTTCCTTTTTGCCTTTGAAATAATAATAAAAAAATGCTACTACCTTAATACTTCTTACATGTCAGCTCACACCCCCTTGGGTTAATACATTCTGCAGTCTTGTTGTTTACTTCTCATTAAGCTAAATGTTTTATGCAAATCATCTGACATAAAGCCAGACGACCAATCTAGAAAGGCTGTAATTCCATCTGATGAGTTCATTCAACTGAAATCTGTACTTAATTTCCATAATTATACTACCCTATTCTCATAATGTGAACTGATTGCTGCAAAAACACAAAATAACTAAAATGCATTCAGATTTAAAATATGAAAATGATATGTCCCTTTGGGCACAAGTGTTATGTTTTACAAACAGTTTCTCTGTTTTTCTTTTTTTTTTTCCTTCCACAAAATATCTCTTTATTTAAGGCTGTGTCAGCCTAATTTAAGGTCTATTAAAATGATAAGAGCCATTTCTAACGCAGTTTTGTCTTGATAGAAAAAAAAATGGAAGAAATTTGAGAAAAAAATTACACTAGAGCATTAACTATTATATTAATGTGTTATATTCGGAAGCCTGAAGATTGGTATCATCCTTGTCATGCAGCTTAAGCTTAGAGCAAACTGACTGTGTTGTTGCTGACAAGTCTAAGTATCTTCTTAATTATAGAATCAGGCAAATTAAGTCGCTGCAGCGCCAGTCAAGCTGTAAAAGAGCTAGCATAGCGGCTTTTCACATGGCTTGAAGGAGATGACAAAGGTCTGAGCTTTCTTTTGGGAAAATCATGCCTTTCAAACGTCTTGTTTGATTGCCCGGGCCTAGAAAGGAAATCTGTGTTGCTAGCTTTGAATTGAATTAATTGTTGTTGTGTTTGAAGGAATCTGTCTAAAATACAGACATCTATTTGGCATGCTCTATTCAGCAGGTTCCTCAAACGTTCCAAAGTTGGCACTCAGCATAGCTACCCTAAAGACTAAATCACTGAGCTCCTAGAAGGCCAGATGTTTTATCTTTTCCAGTTTGGTTCTATAACTACAGTTGTACTGAAAACAGAAGTTACAGAATGTGACAATGTGAAAATGTGGAACAGCATGCAGAAAACCAGTGCAAAAGAGGCATTCAGAAAGGCTGAATGCCATTAACCACACTGCGTTACCAGTCTCTGTTGGTGTACGGCCTTCCACTAAAGTGATCCACATATTACCTGTGAAATTAAACTTGTGGCTTTTATCCATAGAGTAAGAGCAAACTAACCAATCCATCTCACACATGCTGTGTAAAAAGGTACTACGATATTCAGAAATCTATTGCTCTGTTTAATACAAAGCTTCTTATTATTTTTCTGTCCCCTGCCTACAATAAAACAATTTTTCCATGTATTGCTCAGAAAGGTAGTGGCTGTTTTTGTTAAGGGTCTTGGACTCTCTATCAGGTTCAGCCAGTTTCCCATATGCTGCGTGGTCCTTCGCCAGCTGAGGTTCTTTGTGTATATCATGCTTGGTGACTGCCCATTTGTCTGCCATCTAGGACCTGCATTGCCAAGTCATTGCTTTTTTAATACAGGGTAGACATACTTGACTGGTAATCTCTCATAGGGTGCAGTGCTACTGCAATTCAACTCTACTAATGATAAATGTAATACTGTGCTTTGAAACCCAGCCTCCTTCTGTGTAGGTGGAATAGGAAATGGTGGCTATTTCATTTCTATTATATTTTTAATCGCTGTTGTCTCAGGTATTTCTTCTTCTTCTAGGCTTCTTTTGTGTGTAGTAGGAGATTCTAGGAATTGATTGAACTCTCTGTGCTCCCAAATAGTAAAGAGCTGAAAAATAAAGTTCACTTTCCTGAAATCTTCCAGTTGTTCAAGAATGTAGTAGGCAGTTATATATGACGGATGTTGAAAACAGTTAAATATGTATGATGGATGCTGAAACCAGTGAAATATGCCAGGCTGCTCTGAGTCTGTGCTGCAAGAATTCTATAGAATGCAGATAATTCTGTGTTACCATGATGATCTTTCTGGGGAAGAAAGAGAGCAGAATCACATTATAGCTTTTTAATAAAAATAAGAAGTAATCCTGTGAAATTCAAGCTCATCCAGCTAAATCACTTTAGCTTTCTCTTATCCCTAGCTTAAATATCCTTAGCTGCCTTTCTTGAAATGACAAACGCAGATAAACAGCATCAGCTATTGCTGCGTGGGGAGATGGAAGGCAGCCTGCCCACCATTCGTGCCCAATAGCACTGAAATATGCAGGCTTACACCTGTCTTTGGTCAGAGAGATGTTCACAGTGCATTGGCATTTGGGAAATGCCTGAAGAACTAGGGCAAACACCAAACTTCTGTGTAGTTGGCTTAGCCTCCATTTAATGATTTGTTCTGAGAAGGGTATGTCTAGTAGAACAGAGCTCCTTGCTGGGACACTTGCTGGTTATGCTTCAGAAGAAAAAGTGTCACTTACTTAATTGTGAGCAACACTTCCTGAAGCAACTGGTTATTCCAGAAGAATGAACTCTTGCTTATCCAATTAGTTTAATGAACTGGAAGTGTCTAAACCCAAATGGTCACACTAGCTAACTGAAAAGCTTTCTGTACTGACTACAAAGGTTGTTCATAGCCTTACGGATTATTAAGTTTATACTTTGTAATCAGAACTCAGAAGAAAATATTGTTCCATAAACCAAGTTCCGTGAATTTCACAGTTGAGAGGAGTCCCTTTAAAAAACTAGATAGCATTTTGCTTGGATACAGATAGGATGAAGAGGCTAATTAAACCAATTTGAAAAGGATGTCATTTGTTCTACAAAGTGTTGGCCATTGTAGATTCCCTCATCTATTGGAGACAATGACCTATTTTTATACAAGATGAATCTAGTCCTGGAACTAGCAGTCTGGATTTGCATATGCTGAATGAATCTGCTTTTACCAGGCTTATTTGCATGAACCAATTTGGATGCAGCATGGTCATAAAAAGACTCTTGCCTGTGTTTCACTGGAGTTTTCTAACTGGTAAAGCATAGTAATTATTTAATAGGGAATGTAGGAATATTTTTCAGTGTCTGTGACTCCCTGGAATTTATTCTGAATTGATCTCAGTATATTATTGCAGTAGTGATCAGCAAATTCATATTTTTCTGATTTTTCTCTTCCCTCCTATTTCTCTATGCCTCTGATGTCATGGTCCAAATAATCTAATAGAAGGCATTACTTTTGGAGCAGCCTTTGTACCTAAAATGAAATGGGTAGGTTTTAAATTGCATACAATTCCCATGAATTGCAGCATTGATTTGCATCTCAGTTGAGCAGATTTAACAATGAGTAGTCCTTTTATTGTGTTTGTATGTATGGAAGCCCTTCCTAGCTGATTTACTACACGAATATCATCGCTTTTATTTTTGCCTTGAATTCTCTTTTAATGAGATATCTGTATGCATCACAGAACTCACTGGTTTGTACTTGTGAGGAACACAGTAAACTGACCTGCTGTGAGCTCTCTTGCCGTTGCTGGACTCCTTCTAGAATCTTGTAGGTTGTTTGCAGCTAGCTGCTCTGTCTGTACGCTGCACTGCAGGCTGTAACACAGGCACGCCCAAGATTGTTTTGCTAGTACAACTTTTCAGTATATTCATACTAAATCTAGCAGATAAATCACTGTCACTGTAAATGTCTGTTGCTGGATACACCTCTTAATAAGTCAGTTTGAAAAGTGTCCAGTTAAAGCAATATCCCACATTTAATAACAAAATATATGGGTTTTAGCTGCAGTCGTTCTAAATATCAGACATTGTGTGCAGTGAGAATTGAATAGTCATCAAGAAAATAACTTGGAAAAGGATTTTCAGAGTGACAGTTTGTTGTCTTGAAGCAGGCAGCTCCCCAAGCAGAGCCTTCCCACTGAGGATGCCTTGAGCTATTCTCAACCTATTGTTAACCACAGCTGATGAAAGACCAAGACTCAACTGGCTTATGGAGACATGCAAGCAAGTTACTTCATTTTCTTGGCCCCAATTCAGCAGAGCAGTTATGCATTTGCTCTGCCCCATTAGAGTCCAATGGTTCTTTAAACTCGTCACTTAAAAAGGAGTTTTGGTTGTTTACATCAGGTGGAATGAAAATGGTTAGAATGAAATAATCAACTAAAAAGAGTCTTGGGAGGTAGCAAGGGAACACTGTATACTGAGCAAATGCTTAGTGTAAAAAAATTATTTATGAGCATGTGCAAATATGCTCATAATTATGAAGTACATGAAGTACCCCTTGGTAACAGCTTATTTTTTTTTTCCAAGCTGAAGGGAAATACATGGGAATCTTCCCTTTGCTAGAAGGTCATTTTTGTGAGAAGTGAGTAAGAGTGCAGAAGGAAAGGAAAATTGGAGTTGCCTCAAGGGAAATAAAAGGAATTAAATTGAGAGTCGATTGTAGAAATCTGCTTTGCACACTCACACCAATTTTACAGACCTCAAAATTAATTGAAGTGATTCAGGGAAACTTAAACTATTGGACAGTCTTAATCACACTTGGTCTGAAAGTTTATTCTGAAAATGTGTTCCCCGAATACTGGTTTAGTAATCAGAGATCATGTATTGGCTACTGCTGATTGAACGACTATTGAAAGTCCTTTACAGCAGCTCCTCCTAGTAAAAGAGAGATTTTCTTGTGTGTGACTCAGCTCAAATTATCTTTCATGCATATAGATTCAGCCCTCCTAATCTTCAGAGAAACAATTGCTCAGAGCAAATATTGACACATCATGCACGTGCCAAGTTGCCATCTTCATTGTTCTGGTTTTTTTTTTTTTTTTTCATTCCATTTAAAAAATAAACTTGATTTTAATTTTTCTCCAGACCTCATATGATAATCTGTGCATGTTTACCTTACAAAGAAACTGTCTAATTGGTAGACTTCTAATTAAATTTATGTATGAAATGGTTATACTAGGTCAATACTTCAAGCAATAGACTCTTTGGAGCTCCCACAACTGCTTTTGGCCCTGGGTGGCATCTCCATATATATGAAGCAAATAAGGTTTTAAAAGTACTGACTGAGCTCCAGTGCTTTTGCCTAACTGTTTTAATAATAAATCTCGCACTGCTGTTACAAGTTTTGTCTGAAAAAGTATGATCAGGAAGCTGCCTGGAGTCCTTGGGGTGGTTGTGAGCAAGTGAGGTGATCACCGGGGTCTCAATCTGGCTGTAAATTAATTGTCAAAACCAACACCATGCACAGGATTCTGTAGGCTTATGTAGGTGAAGTCAAACATCTCCTACAAGTCAAGGTCATAGACGTTGTTACAAACTAGTAATTATCACATTTATACCACTATTACTCTGCAGAGTGTCGTATCCTGAGCTTCATGTTGGCACAGCACCAAGTAGGGCTGGTAGATTAGGTCTTGAAAAAGCACTATTGACACATCCTTGCAGTGCAGTGCCTGTGTTAATACTTAGTCCTGTTTTCTGATGTCAGAATTTGCTACCTCAACTGCTTAAAGCTGTACAGCATGCTGCATTGTGTAAATAAATCCATTATTAGTGTTGATAGTATGGTCATAAATAGAGCTGAATTTAATGGTTAATTCCTAATATGCAATTAATCTATATTCCAAGAATATGCCCAGTTTCTTCTTTAGTCCGTGTAGATTTCTTTACCATTTTTTTTTTCAAGCTTCCTGGATCTGCTGCCTGTAGTGGGAGGAATTACTCATTCCATTAATTTTGATTGTGCCTGCCCTTACTTCACACGATGCCCCCACTTCTGCATGAAAGAGAGCAAACAGTTATTAAACAGCCCTCCTCTGTCCTTTCATAATTTGGCACACTTTGTCACATTCCTCCAAGTGATCCTTTTCCTAAATTGAATAGTCCTGATTTACTCTATTATTCCTTTTATGAGGAGTTTCTGCATAGTCTAGTTTCCATTTTCTGAAACTTTTCTACTTGTAATATATTCCTTTTGGGAAGGAAGGACCAGATCCATGCATGATATTCAAGGTCTTTTTACAGTGTCTCTTTATATGGTGCATGTGATTGAGTCCTCATTTTCCTTTGGGTCTTAGACATTCAGATCTCTATGAGATCCCTTCCAGGGACTTCTAGACTAGCTTGGAACATTACTCTGCCTTATAAGAGTTTGGATTTTCAAAGTAATCTCACTTGTTTTCTCCATTTTTTCTTTGAATTTTTAGATGTCTCAAGAATTTTCCAGAAATGTCTCTTTAAACAGTTTGTATGTTTATGTTTTTTTACCCTTTAACAAGTAACCGTATCAGCAGCAATCATGAAACAATCACTTGTTCACCATTCAAAGAAGCCAGCAATTTGCCTCTGTGAATTGCCAAGGAACATATTTACTTGAAATCCAGTAGTGTCTCTGGGGCTTTTCTTATTATTTTTGCTCACTATGGGGTGAAAAATAAAAATAAAAATCACAAAAATAGGAAATCAGAAGCAATTTTGTTATTAGCCTGGATCTTAGATCTCTGTCTTATGCTAGTCAGTCCAAGTCATGAATGCAATCTAATGCCATCTGAACACCAGCTTGTCTAAATAAGCAGCACTACCAACAGCAGATGCACTGGGGGAGCATCCACCTCCTTTTAATTTATGGAGAGCTGGATGCCAGTAGAGCCAACAGTTAAGCCCCCCAAAGTTAAAATATGTATTACCTGCTTCTCAGATAACTTTTGTCATGGTTCTTAGTAATGCTTCATTCACTTCTTGTAAAAGAATGCTCACCTGTGAGGCTGTACTGAGCAGGTTATCAGAAGCCAGAAATATTCTACTTTGATTTTTTTTTTGAGAGATGACATGCTCCCTGCATAATCAGAATTACTTGAGCTCAACAGGAGCTTATTGTCTAGCTCTTGTCCTTTTGTAATCCATACAGTATCTTCACTGTACTTTCACTAAAGATGTATGTTCCATCTTTTACACATATTTCATAGACTTTACATTAATGGCTTTAGATGAGATTCTTAATGTAAGTTCATGCATACGCTACCCACATATAAATAAATTATACAAGCTCTATTAACTCTCCTTTTTCTTCATCACCTATCGTGTGTGAACAGAGATAACGAAAACATACATTAAATGGATTGCAGTGCTGCTTAGAGTGTTCTCACTTTTCTGTTATGTTAGCTATTTCTGTTTACTGGGCTACAATGAAGATTTAAAGTGGAATAGATATTTTCATCTTTTTTTAACTTGGGAAGAGGAATCAAACAGAATGAACTGATTACTGCATGAACGGTTACACAAATTTGCTGTTACTGTTAGCTTGTAGGAGAAAGAGTGATTGGAATGAAAAGTGATTTTGGTTGGTAGCTTACATTTATGATGGATTATAAAATACAATGATTTACTATTTAATTCAGGGGGAAGAGCTGTGGCATTCTTAAGCTTTGATTCATGGAGGAAATGAAATATTTGCACAATCCTCAGACAAGTAGTCCATGTTATTCTAATACAAGTCCTTAAAGGTTTCAAGTCAGGCGCCAGCCTTAGGTAAAGGTAAACAGTTGTATCCATGGTATCATTGACGTTTTAATGGAAGCCACTGGAATAAGGACAACCAGGACTTAGAGGTGCTAAAGTGAATCCCAGATGAATCATCTGTGGAATGACTAGGTAATTAAGTAAGCCTTTTCTGAACATAACCCTCTAGGGGAGTTTGAAACATTAAAATGGCTTGCTGCAAAAAGAGGAATAGCAGCAAGAGCTTGGAGTTGTGAGGAGCACTCTGTAGTAGTTCTCCCTGTAGGTACAAGCAAGAATCTTGTTTATCTAATGCTCAAGTTAAAAGAAAAAGATGAAGTAAGTGGTAAATATCCATAGATTCCAGATCAGCATTCCTTCCCAGGGTGGTACACGCATACCAATAATTGTAGTCATATATGAAATGTGTTGAGTGCAGAACTGTCTTTTGGCAATAAATATATTTGGGGATGTTAGTTGTAATTTATTAGTCAAAAAGCACAGCTATACAGCAAAGTATATTTCCTCTCAGTGCATGTTCTGGGGCTCAAAGCAAGAATACTAAGGAAAAATGCGAGGTTTTATGCCGGTCGCTTTCCAGTTCTGTCATCCCTCTTGAATACTTTTTTCAGTCTGGAAAAAAAACCTTTCATCAAAATTGAGTTCGGTCCTATTTCAGACTTCATTTCTTGTGAATGTTCTACCAAACAATTTTTAATCAAAACAGCTAACCTAACAGTGATTTTAACAGAAGGAACATTTGTAACTGTCAGTGTTCGTTCCAGAAATCTTGATCTAGATGTTAAATGTTGGGAAACACAAATTCTGTGTATGCAGCTGAAACAATTTATGTTCTTAATATAGAATATTTGTAAATGAGCATCCACCAATAACTACTCAAGTAAATTTATTGGCACTGAAATAATGTCAGAAACTTACGACTTGTTCATGTACAGTTCACCAGAGAGAGGAGAAATAACTTGCGTCTGTATGTTGAACTTGCTCTACCAGCATATTTTCTCTTTCTCAGTTTCTTTCTCTCTGTCTGTCTGTGTCCATTAGTAGCAAAAGGATGAATCCTTTCTGGAGAGAGATTTTCCTGATACCAATGTGGATAATTTGTGTGAAAATGTGCTGGAAGATGTGACTGATGAAATACAAAGCTGACTCCTTAGATGGGATTCTGTGGCACTGCAGCCTGTTTGGGTTGTATATCGAGTAAAATAGCTCCTGTTTGTCCTCCCTTCACAGATGAATTAGTTATGCTGGGAGGGGGAAATCCAACTCAGAAGGGGTTTCCTCAAGGGAGATACTTCAGTGAACGTTTGCCACTTTAATTTCAACACCAGGTCTGGTTTTAGTGAAAAAAGACTGTTCAGAGGAACAGGCTATGGTCAAACCTCTCCTTCAGGCTAGTTTCCCACAGAGGTGCTAGGTAGGTAGCTCACAATCTGCGTGGTGTTGACAGGCCTAAAACCAGCCAAAGAATTTCAAACACAACTTAAACAGCCTTTATTCACCACCTCTAGAACTGCAGTGTATTTTTCTCAGCAATAGCTAAGGATCGTGTTTCTTCATGAGTTACTTTCCAGTAAGGGACATTTGATCTGAACTGATCATCCTCGGTTCCTAAAGCAATCCTTTAAATAAATGCCTTCCTTAAGCATTCATTCTTTATTGGCAGTATCTGCAAATGACCTAACAGTACTCATGTCCTTTTCTTCTGCTTTATGGGATGGCATAGTGGATCTAATCCTAATGCACCGCAACACCCATTTTCAGGAATAAGCTAGTGCAATAGTTTCATATATAGGAAAACCTGCATTTCTAAAATGGGTTAAAATGCTGTAGATATAAACCGCATTTTCTTTCTGAAATGCCATCAGTGAGAAAACAGCCTTCCAATATATTCCATTGTACTGTCTGCAGTACAATGCACTTCTATACACTGCAGTCCTCATGCCACTACATCCTTTTCCGTGACCTCATTATTTGGATGGCAGCACTCTAGAATTAAATTTTCAGCCATATAGAAGGAGACTGTACTTACAACAAGCATTACTTTCCAGTAGAATTGTTGAATGCTTTTCTTTCTTTTTTTTCTGCAGCAGTATCTATGATCAGTCTGTTCACATCTGTTCATCCAGTGGCCCTAATTTAGAAAGGCCCATCTCCTTGTCAGTAGATACTATTCCTCTTTAAATACTCAAGCCTTTTAAAAGAATAGCTGTGTCAGTAAGGACCAGAAATTAATCTGGTGTCAAATACAACATGGAATTGAGCAGCTTTAATCCAGGTGTCAAGACAAGGTCAACTGCAGATGAGTGGATTAATCACAAGGTTCGAGCAAACCTACATATTTTCTTAAATTCCTCTAAAAATCAAGTGTAAATCATTTCTAAATACTCCATTTTCCTTCAAAGGGTAAAGACAGATGTCATTCAGCCCTGATCTCGTTTTTGGATGTTCTCTTATTCCTTAGCACAGATAGAAAATCAGTTCAACTGTGAGTGGAGAAAAGCTATTGTGTTGTTTCCCTTTTGACAGAAGCAAACTGAAAGAAATGAATGAATCAGACCTACGACAGTCTCCTTTTGGGCTCAAGTGTCTAAGAGCAAGATTTGAATAGCCTTTACAGGGAGAAGGATTCTTATCTTCCCAAACTTTAGTCCTGCCACTCAACTCCTCCCAGAAAAGAGAACATCTGAGTGCATTTAACACGACCAAAGGAGTGGAAAGTAGCTTAATACAGCACCTAAGAGAATCTGTAAGGCTTTTCTGAGGGGAGAAGGTTACATAAGAGCCCGTATAAGGTCTAAAGTGGAACAAAATGATACAGCATTTGACAGTGATGTCAGAACAGTTGTTTTCTTTGGTTGAAACCTTTGTTCTTGGAGCAGCACGGCATGGTGGCAATAAACCATCACATTGGTATATTCTCTGATTTCAAATGTAGATATTGCAGAAATTTTAAAAGTAAACAGAAGGTGATACACTGACATACTGCAAGAAATCATGAGGAAAAGTTGCCTATAGGATGCATCTTTGACTCATGTACAGAATATGCAGTGTAATATCAGGAACATTGGTACCACACCCAGTATAGGGTAACGGCCTTTCTTCATGTCTGAGCTACGGAAGCAGAAGAGCCATCCAAAATACTCAGGCATAACTCAAGAACATTTGGCTATTAGAGCTGTGTCTGCTACCTAAAGGAAGCTGTCCTTGCTACCTTTAAAAAAAGGTGGTAGGCTGAATGGAAATGCCTTTAGATCCTACAGCTGCACCTGATCTGTACTAATCTAAATTTTCAGTCTCTATTATGAAAGATCAGGCATTTCTCCCGTACTGCTTTTGCTGAGAAGTGTTTTACTGAAACACTTTCTGTAAAGACACATCCAGTCTGAAACTGAAAAAAAAATTTGAATTTTTTTGGGCCTCTATCTTATTCTCTTATCTTCCTGTCTTTTACTCTACCAGATTAAAAGACTATAGGACATGGCATTTTTATCTTCCTCTTGGTTCTCAAGACACATTTTTTCCTTCTTTATGATAAGCTAAGTAGAATGAGCTTTTTAAGTACAGTATTGTGAGGCATCTATTTGAATCCCATTTCTATGCTTCTTTTTCTGGTATTGGTACCAGAGCTGCAAGAAGAATTTTTATATCAGACTCACGAGTGCTGGGCACGGAGATAAAAACTGCATTTCTACTCACATTACCTCTGTTTATGCAAAGATTTTTTTAGTTCTTTTTGGTACAGCATCATCCTGGATTCTCACACATTCAGCTGCATATCAGCTTTGAGCAGCAGATCTTTTCAGAGCAATTTCTTTCCAGGCTATAATTCCTTTGTGTGATAGGCATGGCCTGCCTTCCTTGTGTTCAGCTATGTCCAGTTGCATTTGACTGTGTATAAGTGCCCCTTGCTTGAATTCCCCCAATTTACCAAGTAGCTCTGTTCAGTGTTCTAACCAATTTTTCTTTCAAGCAGTAGCTACAGCAGCCACCAATCTTCTCAACAGTGATTTTTCAGTTAATTCTGGATCACTGATGAAAGGATTGAGTTCTAGTAGGCAGTGATGCACTAAAATTCCATTTTTCCATGACAGCTTTCCCTGAAAATAGATTTGTAAAATCTGCCATGTGGCTTGTTATTAATCCACTTCATGTTTGCCTTAGGAAGGTACAGTGCTAGATTTCAACAGAATATTGTGCATTACAGTATTCTAACATTACATTTGTAGGAATTTAAATGTGTTACTTCCATAAAAAATACTGATGATTTTACCAGGTGTACAGTTAGGTTAGTCTTATAAAACTTTTCTTCCACAAAACCATCGTGACTCACATTCCCTTTTAATCCCTTACCAGATGAGTTCCTTGTCAGATATTTGATGACAGGTTAGCAAGGCTTTGCTGAACCATCTCATTTGGTCTTCCTGAACTCTGGCTCAACATGTTCACTTCTTCTCAAGTCCAGGATTTTTCTTGGTGATTTATCCAAGCAGTCTAGGTATGTTCTAAGTCTGTTCCCCTCTAACTCTTGAATAACAGCCTTTCTTTCTGATCTTTGGTTTTATTGAACTTGCTCTTGAAAAGTATTTCATAATCCATATGACTGGAGAGTACATCCATATTTCTTTCACTTCAGGATAAAAGTAGAAAAACAGAATTTGGGTAGAAAGCCAGTTACTTGCTGCTGAGGGCTTTTTGCATTTCATAGTCATAGAATTTGTGGGTTTTGTTTGCTGGAATAACCTTTCTCTCTCAGACTTTCTTCCCACAGACAAAATTACACAATACTTGGTTAAAAAGCCTTTCTAGATGTGTTGATGTTTGAGTGCTTCCCTATGTACTGGTTGAGCAGAAGTTAGCGTGGCACTGGGATCATCATGTGTCCTCCATCACCTGTAGGACTTGAGCCACTGGCTCAAAAAATGTGCTATATTGGATGGCTTCCCTTCAGGTGACAAGATGCAGCAGAAGGTGGACTTGCCAGCTGTAATAGTGATCCTGCTGGAACAAATTGATAAGAAAACACTGTCTT
Organism: Pavo muticus; assembly: GCA_016647715.1. Classification (NCBI taxonomy): domain Eukaryota; kingdom Metazoa; phylum Chordata; class Aves; order Galliformes; family Phasianidae; genus Pavo; species Pavo muticus. The sequence goes on along the minus strand of JACDJE010000160.1, from coordinate 4,228,612 downwards.
CCCAATAACAGGCTGCATTTCTTCCTAAAACTGAATATGGTCTTCTTGTCTGCTTTATGCCTCAGTCTACATGACATTTTTTTTCAGTCTCTAATATTGGTCTAGAATTGAACGAAAAACAATGTTTGCTTTCTAATTGCACTATTTATTTTTAGTTTGATATCATTTATTTAGCTTTAAATTGTAATCTTTCCAAAGCAACTTCTCTATAAGCAGAGTGACAGCATTTAACACTGCTCCAACATGTGTCTGTCACTCAAATAGACAGCCGTCTGTAAACGCATATAAGAAACTTCATTCTTCCATCAGAAAGCTTGCTGTTCCCAAGTCAAAACAGAAACAAGGGTAGAATATAATTGTTATGAGAACTCGTTCCACAGTTTCCATGCTGCAATACTGGCCTAATTTCACTAGGGAAGAATAGAAGTTTTATGGAGCTGGGAATACCAGTGTTCAAAAATTACTTATAATTTATATGTGCCAAATGGTACTTTTGGCACCTTAATTATTCTTTGTTTCATTATCCCTGCATTCCTGATAGCAGGCTGATTCATAGCTTTCACTTCTCCTCCCTCTAAGATAATACAAGGAAAGGCAAAGCAGCTGCTGTTTGCAGCAATATCTGTCACGGGGGAGAATCCTAAGTAGCGCCTAGGGGAGTCCTTTGAAGAAGGTCTGTATGATGTGCTGGTCCCTTTGAGGAGTTGTGGAATACTTTGAAAGTTGGTTTAATGATGCTCACAATTTTGAGGGAGTGAATCACCTGGAATTCAGCAGCGATGATACCTGTATTCATAATGATGTCATTCTGCAATATGTCTCAAAAAATGGACTGCAGGCAAGAGGCAGTGCATATAGGAACACTGCCAAAGCCAAGTAAACAAAACACACAGGATCATTACTTTTACCAGCCATTGTTTTTTTTTCTTGTAGTGAGAGAGCATCATCTATGCAGGCTCAGTTTTCCTCTCTAGTTTGTAACCATATTCTGCATGCAGCGCCAGGCATTTGGGAGAAGAAGAACACAGTCATTGTAATTACAAACTCATCAGCCTGATGTGATCTTTGTCCCATTTTCTCTGACATTTCAGTGCGTTATGAATCAAGTTGCATGGTTTGGTTTTAAAAGCCAGAGCTAGTTGTAAACCCCAACCACCATGAGCATGGGAGGAACGGGAGAAAAACAAAAACACGTTGTGTGGTTTCTTCAAGGTACAAGGGTACTTGCATCAAAGCTTCCACTTCAGCGTGCTTGACATTGAGGAATTAAAAAATGCATTGGTTCAGGAAACCAGAAGTTAATTTCTGAGGCTGAAATGAGTATCACTGGGGGAAAAAATGTTCACTTAGAAATACAGAATGACTGAACTTTGTACTCCAAATTCTGTTACTGTTTGATGAGATGTGTTATGTGCACTCCAGAAACTGTGCAGGGTGTTCCTTCCCATCATCATGGCCTTGCTCATCCTCAACTTGTATTAGTCTGCTGTGCTGCTTTGTAGGTAGATGAGCGAGTGTTTCTGGAGGCTGATCATATTTCTGTGGCACCTTATAAGAATTTCCACTCATGGCTGTCATAAGTCAGCTTGATTTAAACTGAATAACACCTAACCATAGAGGGAGTGACACACTGTACTTAACCAGATCTGGCATTGCATGATGGCATTTGTAATAAATGCCTCTTTTCCTTCATTGCTTACTTCTAAATTCTTTCCTTCTCTAATCATTCTTTTTGTTTGCAAAATTGAGTTGAATGCCAGCGCTCCATGCTGACATGCTTCAGTTTCTGATAGATTCATTTCTTCTCTGCTTCTCTGTGTTTCTTTTCATTTGTTCTATGTAAGAAAACGGTAATAACTAAATTAGATTTCCAGGGATAACATCTCATGTGTAATTTATGTTTTGAAGAACCGTACATGGTGCTAAATGGGAATAACTTTTTGAAATATTTGAAATGTTTCTCTCAAAGCCTTTTATGATTGTTTCCTTTGGTTGTTAGTGACTTTCTTTGCCAATTACGTTTTTTTTTAACAGCACGTTAGCAAAACGTGCTAATTTTCTAGGAACACTTTCACTTTCCTGCTAATGAAATACATTGCCTTTAGAAGAGGAAGCTGAAAAATAGTGAAAATCATGAAAAAAGTCAACAAGACGTTTAATCCATTTATTTATTTATTTGTTTGTTCCTTCATTTTAAAAAGAATTCCCAACTTCCCTACAGCACGGGCATAGCTTCCTTCAGTAATGGTCCTCAAGGCCATCCATTGAAAGGTGTCCTAAGAGGGCGAATCATAGAATGGCTTGGGTTGAAAAGGACCACAAGGATCATCTAGTTTCAACCCCCCTGCTATGTGCAGGGTCGCCAGCCACCAGACCAGGCTGCCCAGAGCCACATCCAACCTGGCCTTGAGTGCCTCCAGGGATGGGGCATCCACAACCTCCTTGGGCAACCTGAAGCTGTAGTTTGCAAGGTCATGTTTACACCAAGTACCCATTCACTCTGAAAAGTTGAGACCTCAGTAAAATGGGATGAAAGCCAGTCCTTATAAATTACTCTTTTTTCAGCTAAGTCCATGCATCTTTCAGCTGCATCTTGTGTCTGTCTTGGACTGTACTGCCAGTACCATTCCTTTGCTATCAGAAATTAACCTGTATCTCTTCTATCCACAATTGAGTTCCACGTTGCGGTTGTAGGAGGCATTGATTCAATGTGATTTACATAAGATTTTTTTTCCAGCCTGCACTCAAAATTCTTCTACTGTTAATCAATAGGTAAGAGCAAGGACAAAGCATCCTAGGTGTTCCTCAAGCTCCTTTAGCAGCCTGAATTGTTTTCTCCCTCCATTTTCTTCATTTAAAAAGTGTACATTTCAGACATTATGGGTAGAAGAAAATGTTTTTCTCATTTTCTCTGGGCCTGTTGCATACAAAAGATTTACTTGTAATTAGACAGTTCTGTTTCTGTTTGTGTAAAAAAATATCGATCACATTATGCATTATCCCTTTTAAGAAGGACATTTTAGATCACAAGATTGTATATTATGGATTTGTGACCTGGTGAAGAAGATAGAATATGAAACAGACTCCCACTAGAATGTGAGATGAATCTGGACGAGCAGGCTTAAAATTGCTCTGAGATCTTGCAGGTATTCATTCCGCTACAATCCTCTATTTCCTCCTTCTGTGAAGGGCAACAGACCTATTTTTGGGAGCTGCTTAGCATTTGCAGCCTTCTCTGTCTTACCTGGGTTTTGAAGTCTGGAAGGTGAAAGTCACCTATATACTGAAAGCATGTTCTTTTTGTATCCCTGTTTAATGGATCTCCTATAAAGGCAAAAAGAAGTATCAGATTGATTTTTCAGTAATGTGCATTCTAAAATTAGAAATGCCATCAGGAAACCTGTTTTTTGGTATTAAGCTAGAAAGCTACAAATTAGAACTCATTTTCTGAGCTTTCCAGCCACGCTGAATATTCCCAAGATGTCTGCCTAGTTTGTATACAGTCTAAACTCCTATAAACAATTATAAAGATTTCATTTCTGTAATTATAGACTCCCTTATCACTTTGCAGAGGCAGAAAACAAGGTCCCCTTGCTAATAAACTTACTGCTTAAATGAGCAACTAGCAAAGTTAGATGCAGCTTGCTGATAAGTAGCAGCAGTTTCTCTCATTGTGTGACATTTTGCATACACCTTTTGAAGGCTCTGCCAGTTACAGGAGTTCCACTTTCCCCCATCCCCTGGATAGATCCACATGCAGATAGCCCAACATATACATACATGCACCTGCAAACTGAATCTCCTCTTTCTGTGAAGCTCCTCCTTCGTTACACTGTGTGCTGTTGTTATAGTGAGGTGCCAAGTAAACTGGCACGCAGCCAGCTTGTCATGGTTTTTTATTCATTGTTATTACTCTCTTTTTGTGCTGACTGAGCCCTGAAACCCTCACTCACTTCAGTAGTTTTCCTCCTCACACACAGGCCCAGCATCAGGCATTTCACTGTCCTAGCAGAAAAGTGCTGGAAAATCTGACTTGAGGCTGCTAAAAACTGACACTTCCAGTACTCATGCCTATGAAGCAAAAAAAAAACACAAAACAAAGACGTGTCATTTTCACTTGCTGCTTCAATTACTTGAAATTTCATTTAGACAGTTCTAAAAGGTGCAAAGTGTAATCAAGAGCTGTCAACCCATACTAAATTATTCAGATCCTCGATTGGAAGGGGGATGTGAGAAAATAAGATTTGTTAATGTTTCTAGTTTGTGTTGTCTTGCTGTGGCAATTATACTTTCAAATATGATGTGCCTGGATACACAAGGACTGTGTGCATAACTGATTGATTAGAGAAGCTGTGAACAAGGTACCTGAGCTGTGCTAATTTGAGGCAGGCAGAAGGCTCCAGCAGGGCCGAGGCTGGGGATCTGTGTGGGACTGAGGGCAGAGCTTCGTGCCTTCTGGGCAAGTCATCTCTGACAGGTGTGTGTGTCTTTTAATTAGTGCAGACTAAGGAGCCTGTGAGAGGGAGGAAGTTCTTGCTCTTAGTAACCCAGTTGTACATCTTGACTTGATTTTTTTCATGACTCGACACAAGAGGTTGGGGTCAGCCAAGGATATTTTGCCTCTGAGAACCAAGAGCATTGGCTTTGTAAATTCTAGAGCCAGGTCTAATTAGAAGATAGACCAGAACCGTGAATTTTCTAAAAATTGAGAAAATGTGTAAGTGAGATAGAATAGCAGTGTGAACAACTCATCACCCAACACACACACCCTGAGGCTGTGCAGCAGCTACCTTCCTTTTCAAGCTTGCTCTCAGCCCAGCACAGACCTTCCTGGGCTGCCACAGTCTCAATAGACTTTTCTCTCATAGTTTTAGAATTATTTTTCTTTCCACTGCAACTAAAGCTTGTTTAGAGTCTCGTCTCCCCTTTTCTCTGTCATACCCTTCTGCACACACTGCACATTCCTTGCTGGCTCTGTCTCTTTTTCCTTGCCCACAGCATCCTGCATTGCTTTATGTTATTTCCCTGGGTATTATGGCTTGCTGTAAAAACAAGATGCAATGATCTGCCCGTGGTGTGTGCAGTAGCCATCAGAAAGCAAAATAGTGAACTTCCTTTTCTGTGGCCCAATCACAAGGTCCTTGAAAACAAAGTAATAGAGAGTACAAGCAGTTCCTGTGAACATACTCATTAAATTATTACACAGTCTACTGCAAGCAGTGTTCAGTATCAACAGCGCACAGGTTACACAAGTGAAAGGAAGTGATGAAGTTCAGAGGACTTCCAGCACAGAAAGCGAAATTCAGCTGAGCAGTCACCAATGTTCTGAGATGTGCTTTACCGGAAAGAGAAGGAAGACAAGAATTGTTTTTCTTGTAAAGCTCCAGAGAAGGCGATGCAGTAGAGTACAGATTAAAAAGTGGCTTTGCTCAAAAATACCTGGAAAGAGACAGTACAATGTGGGGATGGTTTTTCTTACTGTTCACCTGTTCTGAGGCCTTCTCTCCCCTTCCTTTCATTGATTGTGATCTGCACTTGCAGTTTCAAAGCCAGACCTACTTCACCTTTTGTTCTTAAAAAGGTACATAAATCCTGGCTGAAATATCTCAGGGTACATCACTCCCAGGCTTGGAAAGTATGTGAAGTTGGAATACACACTCTTATATTCAGTGTCCTCTTCTTCTCCTTCAGCATGTATTATTGGATGCATTGCAAGGATCAGACCCATGCACATGTGTCAAAACTAATGGTCACACGGGGACAGAATTTCTTGGATACTGAGGGGAGCTAAATATGCAGCCCCACCACAATAACTTCACTATGTAACACCACTGTTGCAGCTCAGATTGTCTCCAATGAGTCTTGTCATAATTGTTCCTCTGGATGTGCCTCTAAGTAAACATCTTGTGAGGCTTGTATTGAAGACAGTTAACACTTGATTATTTGAGTGTCTTTTTATGCATGTAGGGCCAAATTCAGCTGTTTTGCAAGGGGAGATGATGCTGGTGATCTTACTGTAGTTCCATTTACTTTTAAAAAAGGAAATTCAGCCCACTGTCTCTCTCCATAGAGAGTAATTACACCCTGCCTTTTCCTCTTCTTGATAGACTTGTTTCCTTTCTGTCCATGTGTTCTAGCAGGTAAGAAGTAGGATTAGGTTACAATGAGTACAAATGGATTTACATATCGAGACTGCTGGGCATAGAGAGATGCTGCATTTCCACCTGCCATTTCAAGCTGCCAAAGGAATTGCACATGCCTGTTCTGGTTTGTGTCACCGCTTTGAACCTCCTTCGAACATCGATCCTGGAGGCAGCTGTCATAGAAGGGGTGATGCCACACTTTCAGCTGCCTTTATTCTGCCAGGGAGCTGTGGATTGTCCCTTACCATTACTGTTAATGTCTGTTTGGGGGGATTTAGCATATCATTTTACACGGCGTTTTTTTCCCTGCTCTCAAACTCTCAGGGATCCTTTTTCATAATAGAAATAGAAAATTATCTTCTGCTTCAGTGTTGCTGTGAAATAGACAATCCACTGCAATTTAATTTTTGGCATAGCATCTTTCCTGCGTTCTGAATCCATATCTCTTCAGTGATACAGATACTGTAAAAGGCAGTGGATAGTACAGTTTGTCCATCCCCCTCTCCTCCTCCCAGATCTTTATAAAAGTTAGAAAACAATCTAAGAAGTTGGTTCTTCATGCCCACCATTTAGAATCGTTATCATTGAATCTTCTACAGGCTGGACATTATCTTGTCTTAGCATCGCTTACCAAGATATAAACCATGATGAGGTTCATCGAGTAGAGGAATGTCTTGCTTACCAGAGCTTATGGACAGACTAGTTAAATGACTTACTTATGTTTTCCATAAGGAGATTTTCATGCTTTACTCCCAGCATACTGAGACATGAATGTGTGTTACTGTTTACATTTCAAGTTGTCCTTGAAAAAATTTCCAATGAAAGAAAGATTTATTCTATGGGCTTCAAAATTCTGCATCCAGGAAAGAAGACAGAAGCAGTGGCAACAATGAATATATACTTGATATTGTGACAGCACATACAGTAAATGAGACGTATTTTCACAGACAGTTGCACTGTTTTCAAGTGGATAGAGCTGAGAGCTCAGAAATTAAGAGCTGCCCTTTCAGGCGTTAGCCTTTCTTTCTTAGCTCATGGTGCTTCAATGCCTAGACTCAGTTTCTCTGCCAGATGGCAGCAGTAGTACTTGCTCATTTTAAAGGTGAACTTGTGACTGGGTGCTTCACAAGACTCCTTAGGAGTACTTGATGCTATGTGCATAAGGTATCCTTACTGGTACTTCTCAAGCTGCAAGCTGTCTCTAACTAATCTAAATCTCTAACTAATTTAAAAGATCCAGAACCACTGCAATAGTTCCCAGCTTTTCTTTCTGCTTGAAAAGTAGGTGAGAATGTAAGGTGGCTATTTATGTATGGAGGAGGCAAAACAGCGGGGACAGCAAAAAGAACAAAACAAATACTAGAGTTCAAATTCTTCTTGATATAAAATAGTTGTGAATTAAGAAAGCAAACAGAAAGGATGTCCTGGAATCAGGGCTGGTTTTTAGGCATGCAGAAAGGAGGATGTATCTTAGTATGCACATCCAAAGCATGTGTGACTGTCATTGCACAGTGGGTGGGCAGCCCCCAACTGAAGCAATGAATTCCAGTCATTGCACTGGGAGGAATATTATGGGACGTGAAAAAGACGAACAAGAGAGTAAAGCATTGACATTGTTGCCTTCAGCTTTAAAAGAATGAGTTATGAGGACTAGTTTAAAACCTTAACCTCAGAAAAAAAGTTGAATAAGGGGATCTAATTAAAGAGCTCAAACTCTATAATGGTAGAGCTAATGTCAGCATTATTCATAACTCAATGCAGAAAATCTGACAAAAGAGCACAAATGGAATTTAAATTGAAATAAAGACACAGGGGAGCATCTTCTCTGTCTGAAAGTAATAAATGTTTGGAGCGATTTACCTGGCAGGGTTTAGGAGGTGATGACACCAAGGGCATTTTCAGGAAGCACCTAGATTTTGCTCTGTGGAAAGAAGGCATTAATATGGATGAGCTCAGATAAGCCAAATAGCCAATTCTCATATGTTTGCTGCCAGCACCAACAGCTGCTTGATCTCTAATGAGCACAACGGCATCCTCTTTCAGGCTGATGGTGTGAACAATACCTATAATGGATGAAGACGTGTTTACCTTGGATTCATGTTTGATGTCTCCTTTACTGTAATCTTTATGAAAACGTTTTTCTCCCTGGAGAGATACTGCTTTCTGGTCCATACACGTGGCCCTGAAAAATTTTTACAGCCAAGGAAGAAAACAGTTAATTTCTACCACTTGGCAAAGGGCTAAAACAAGCCGTTTGTTGCTATTTGCTCATAGAACATAACTAAAATAAAGGACAAAGGTAATGGCTTGGAGTCGGCTTTGCTGAAAGGTATTTTAGAAATTATTTTTTTCCTTTCATTGGCCCACAGTAACATCCTTTCTCATACATTAGAGTTCATCGCTGACTCTTGAGGAAGCGCAGTTTGTGTTGGCATTTGGGATGTTTCTTGAACTGAATACGTGTTTCGTGGTTTTGTGTTTCTGTGTCTGGACTGATGATTCTGTTCTGGCTTTGAATCTAAAAGATTCAATATAATGCTGTGATAGCAGCTGTTTTGACAGCTTTTGCAGATTCACTATAAATACGCATGTTCTGAAGAAATTACACCAAGTTTCATTTCCATCCATGAATGCAGTGAAAGCGAAAACAGTCTATCAGTGATCACTAGTCATTTCCAGCTTCTAGGAGAAGAGGACTGCGTGAACAATAAGCAGATTCCCCTTGTATATATAAAAGTGCACTTCGCTCCTTCTGGTTATACCTTGAGAAGATACTTCTGATTACTCCGATTACTGTTTCTGGGTGTTCACTGAACGTGTAAGGCAATCTCTTCAGGCACATGTCAATAGAAACGTTCCCAGATGTCAGCATGAAACAGTTTGGGGGGTTCTGTTTTTGACTTTTCCATGGTTTTGTAGTTGTGGATTTAGAGACAAACTCCAAAGCCTGGAAAAGCTGATAGCTTTCTCTATGTTTCAGTAAGCTTTGAGAATGTGACCCACTTCCATTTGGATGAATTGAGTTTTCTTACATGGATACAGAGGAATCAAATGATTTCTATAGAATTATTCCAGATTTTATGCAAAACCATGAATTCACTGCCTTGAATTTCTCGTCTATTTATTGAGGCACACTGACATGCTTCATTAAATATTTGACTGTCTGGAGACAGTTTAATGACAATCACCAAAATCCTTATTTTGGTTGAATTCAGGCTTTTGCAGCAGTAGTTTTTCTGGCAAAAATTAGCATACAAGTAAAATACACATGGTTGTGTTATCAGCTACCATAAAAATAAACATTACATCCATCTGTGTGTGTATCAGCATTTTTCGTCTCAAAGAGGCCAATTCTGAACCAGTTCTGAAGTCCAGACTCATCTGACATCCATATTGTTTGCATGCAGCACATTGACTCGCACGCTTTACGAACCAGCTGCAGCCAGGCTAAGGGACTGCAATGAAGACAGATGGCTGCAGGGCACAGTTTGCTGTGCTTAAATCCTTTCGTGATCCCATTCCTAGTCCTCTGGTGGTGAACAGCCAGGAATCTGTAGATCTGAAATAAAGTGACCACTCACAACTCCTTAAGAAATTTGGCTAGAGTTTAATTGGGTCCTTGAGAAGCATGTCATGTCAGCATCAGCTAAATTGCATTTGTTATGGTGCTTTCAAATTATGCTCTAAAGTTCCATTTTCTTTGCAAGAAGTCCCCATATCCCTAAACTGCAAGTTAAATTGTATCTTTGTCGTTCAGGTCCTTAGAGGGTCTATGCAATTTCACTACTTTTATAAGTTTGGTCCTATATGAAATCTCTTAGATTGCTCAGTAGAGTGGAAGACAAAATTGTGTAAGAAACAACTATTATAAAAAATCACCCCTTTAAAATAATTAACCCCCTGCAAGCTGTGTTTGTTGGACAGGTCTTTCAATGACAACACAGTTGTACAGAAAAACAGAATGTTGCTAAGGGAATCTGTGGACGTGTTGGCAGAGCAACCTCCTGTAACTGCTTTGTAACTGCTGATACCTGTTTTTGGTCTGTAGGGTGGAATTGTCAGTTCAGCTGGTGCAGTACTCTGAATTTAATCAGTTTGATCACCTTAATTTATTCACATTGACCGGAACCAAAAGTACAGAGTACTTTTAATTAGAAAATAGTCCCACCGAATGTACGAAAAAGTGATATCCATAAGGGATTCCCATTCTACTTTTCCTCCTTTTAGTAAGGACTTTCAAAAGTCTCAGGAGTCACTTATGGTTCTTCTCTATTAATGAAATGATTAATAGAACATCCTAATTATTCTTTAACAAGGCACGACATAATTCCGAGCCAAGGGGCAAACCAAAACATGGAAATTGTTCTGAGAAATGTCTTCAGACAACTGAGAGGCAAAGAGAGGGAAATGTAAAAATAAAAAAGACCCCAAGATTGCATTAAATGCAGGTATATCAAATTCTTCAAACTCTTCCTTCACGGGTCGCACATGAAGGCAGTGATTTCATACCACCTGTGCTCCGTCAGGAGGATGTGAATGGAACTGAGGAATAAAATTCTGTCGTTTACTGGAAATTGTGAAATTTCCCTATTCTTTCACTTTATTTGTTCACTTTCTTATTGAAGTCAAACTACGTGACTGCTGAGACCTGTGAATAAGCATTGAATTTCAGTTTTGCAAAGGCATTCTGACATTCTGAGAGAACATTTACTGATCATACTGTAAAGTTAATGATTTGACCTCCAGAAGCTCTGAGAGGCAAATTTACTCTCCCTTGGTCTAAGCTTACCAGAAGCTGCTACTGTGTTAACATAGCACTGCATCCAAGCTAATAAACCTGCCAAGTGCTCAGGTATTCACCGTGCCTTTAGTCGTGTTGAAAGGTTCCATGCTCGGCTAATACTTTTGCTGTAGTCAGTGAGTCTAATTTCTGCTGTTGTAAATCAGCACAGCTTCAGTGCAGTCTCTGGTAGTCTAGCAATTCCTATCAGCTGAGGCTTTGGTTCATTGTATCAGGAAATTACAGTCTTGGGCTGTGTAAGAGTTTCTGCTAAGTAACTTTTGCAGCTCTATTTCACAAGATCTCCAGGCATGGTCCTGTTTATCTCACAGACAGCGAAACTCATGCCACGTTACCATTGGCCTTTCAGGGGTTTCTAGGGCAGTGTCACCTTGTGTTGCCAAGATGGGCTGTGCTGGATCAATTATTGAAAGCTAATACCAAGATTTTGAAAAGCACCTAACTCATCTGAATGCTTCAGGAGTAAAGAGTGGAGTGTCCTTTCATAGGCAAGATCAGAGATGTGTAGATCCAAGAAAGTTAAAGGAACACTGGAAGATGTGACGTGTTACGCTGAGCATAGAAATTAGGAGACAGGCAAATTCTTTTACTGACTTGTACATACGATTGGGGTTAAGTCATTTGAATCATTCTGTCTCTTCCTGTCATCTGTTGACTGGGAGTAAATTGAATTAAATTAAGAAGTTCTGCTACAGAGTGTGTTATTTAAAATAACACAACGGAAGAGCAAGTGAGTTCACCCATTGTATGTATTTTATTCCTAGATATCTAATAGGCAGTCTGTCTCCAGGAGCCACAAATTACTACAGTTAGAATGGATTATAAATCTCAAGTAAAGCCTAGTCAATTCTACAAGTGATATATTTCTTTTATTACTGACCCTTTATTGCTTCTCTCTCTCATATACATCTATCTTTTTTTTCTTGAGCAGAAGGGGTGTCATGCTGCATTCATATTCTTCTCAACAGGTTTTCTCCTCAGTCCCATTTTCTTGCCATCTTGCATCAGGCAACTTGAATCTCTCTCTTTTCTTATTATTTTTATTTTCCCTGGTACTTACTTGGCAGTGTAACAAAATACAGGGGTGTGAAAGAAACTTAAAAGGGCAAGAAGGGAAATTACGGTATTTTAAAAAGAACAGCTTTTCCTGGAACAGAGGGATTCATTTACTATCAACTATTCTTATTTTTTTTTAGGGAATTGAAAAGATCCATTTCAGTTGAATTTTGCACCGAAGAGACAAACCTTTAAATTAGAAGACACGAGTTTAATTGGCATGGGTTGAAATTACCAGAATGAAATCATTTGCTGTTTCTAAATAAACATTCCAATAAACGCCTTGTTCCCTGAAAAATTTTGCTTTTCCAGCTTCCATCTTGACTCACCTTGGGGAAAAACAGTTGAATCATCTCTAGCCATTGCAGAGCAGTACCAGCATCCAAGTCTATTAGCTGCTCATAGTGCTTGAAGGAGTAAATTTCAAGGGATGTGGGGGGTCTGGTATGATTCCAAATCTCAGCTCTGAAGATCTAGCATGTGAAGGCCTCTGTAGTAACTGTGGTCATGAATAATAAGCTCCGAGTCAGTTAAGCTTAGCTGTTTAACAGCCAGGTTGGATGCTAGACCTTCAAGCCTGAGCAGCCAGGAGCCTGCTAAATTAAATCTGCTTAGACACTGAAACATGGTGTGGGGTCCGATAGAAACGTGACAGATAAAACCCATCATGCCAGGTGGAGGATGCTCAGGGGCTGTATGGATTCTTTATTGTACGCAAAGAAACCTTGATACTTTCCTGTTGACAAGAAAGTTCTGCAGAACTCCAAGCCTGTTTTGATGTCTGAATGTAAAAATCTCTTAAAACAAATATATGAAACATGCTACGCTGGAGAGAGACAAATCTCTCTTCTACCCTCAGGGACTGAATGCAACTTACAACTGCTGAGTGAATAATTAGTGGTAATTAGCACTAGAAATTGATGCCTTTGGAGATAGTCTGCCAAGTTTTTAAGCACTTTAATACTAATGGATTTTTTTTTCTCAGGGATAAATCTTTATAGAGGAAGCAAGTGCAAATTGATTTTTAAAGAGCCTGTCCAATGTTGGATTTATCTTACAAAAACATTGGGTTTAAAAACAATTACATTTACATTCGATGTATTTTAATGCTATTTTTTTTCCCCAGCAGGTTCATTTCTCTTTAAATATTTTTGCTGTCACTTTTTTTCTAGTTTCTTGGAAAACCAGTATGTGGAGTACATTTGGATCTTTAGAAGGTGCTGAGATAACACACGACATCATGTCAATGTTTTTAGTTCCTAAATCATTCTTCAGTTACAGAAAAGTACTCAGTTTTAGTGGTAATGGCAATATAATTGTACTTTGAATTGTAAGAGTAAAGTTCTCTGAGCAGGGCAGAGGCGAAGACCTAAGCATTAAGAAAATTGTGGGTGCAATTTCATGTCTTCTCTGTCCAAACAGTTGTTGACTGAACTCGGAATCCTCATTTAGGTTTCTTTTCAGATCCTTCCAGATAAAATCAGGTGCAAAGGCAGTAAGAGTTGGAAAAGGACTTGAATCCCNCCCCCCCCCCCAACTCATATAGCATACCGAATTTGCATCTTTCTATGGGAAATGAACGTTAAACATGTAACCAGGACTTGAGAGTTGGTGCACTGACAGGCTGTGGAGTGGCTGATCAGACCTATTGCACTGCTGGCTTTGTGCAGGGATAGGGATGCAGCAAGGTGCAGTCCGGTTCCAGCAGCTTACCTGATGAATTAGACTGGAAAGTCAAAGGTAAATGTAATGTCTTAATTTCCAGAAGTCCTGGGCACCCTCACCTCTCTCTGAAGTTTCTGAGAAAACACATATTCAAGACCTCAAAACTCTGATTGGAGAAAGATTAGAGATTTTGCAGACAGTTGATATGGAAAACTCTAAAATAGCATAGAAAGAAAACTACCTTGTTATATGATAGTCAGGAATCAGAGCTGTGCAGCAATTTCTGCGTTGTTATCACTAGCAATATACTGAGGATACAAATAGGAATTTTTGGAGAAGTCAGAGCTGAAAGCAAGGTTTGAAACAAATACATGCTAAATATTAAGTACATTAATTACAGTAACTTTGGGTTACTGTAACTTTAACAACAGGTGGTATGTGGACGGCAGATCTGGTGAAGCAGTCTGTGGATTTTTGTAATACCATTGAAATTGTGCAGACAACACACAAATCAGATTATTTTTCTGCAGCAAGAAAGAAATGATTTTTATTTATGTGGTCCTATTTCACTGCCATCTTGAGACATCAGAATTTTTGTTCACATGAGTATAAATATGAGTTACAAAATGAACAAAGGCAGACAACAGTCTCTGCTCCTCCCTCCCTTCCACTATTACATTAGAATGTTTCATACAGGTCATGATCCCAACCCAGAACAAATCAATGGAATGCCTCCTGTGATTTCCATAGCTGTTGGATGAGGCTCTCTTTGAAAATGACTGCCTGCTCCACAAGAGAAGATAATTTTCTGACCTGTGTGAAACCATATCTTGTGTGGGCAGGTTACATTTGAATTTCCTATAGCGTCAAGTAAAACTTTTTGCTCATGAACTGCATGAATGGGAGACAAGCCATAGGGATCACAAATATGTTGCATGCTGGTATTAGGAAATTCACCGCGTCAACAAAACTTTGAATTTATGGTCTTCTTGAGTCTGTCAGTCTTCCCTATTTTCCAGTCAAAAATTTGTACTGAGATCTGAAACTCTTCCCTCACTCCTCCTCCGCCCTCCCTCCCCTTCCGCTCAATAATACCCTTTTCTCTCAGGGTATACTAAGTACAGCATGATTCTGGAGAGATTATTTTCTCCTTTTTTATTGCTTTTGACTCTTTATTACTGCTCATTATAATGTTATTAACTTGGCTGCAGTTATGACAGTATTCAACACCTGTTTCATACAGCAGGCACATTCCCTTTCTCTTCCGTAGCACTGCACACCTGGGCCTTGAATTATTCCCTTTGGCTGAGTTGAAAGAAGGAGCATGAGAGAACGGGTCCTTGATTTTTCTGAGGTAAGGGACTTTTAATTTGTGGCTCAACATGAATCCTGTTATCACTGATTCTGTAGCATACATTCCGTTCTGGCTATATGTAGGCAATGATACTGGCAGTTATTTTGGATGAGTAGTGATACGAGTGGTATTTCAATGGAAAAAGAGAGGCAGGATTTAATCAGCTTTTAGCAGTACTGGATTATTTGCTTGAAAAACTCCATGGTGAGAATAGACACACGTACAGAGTCGGCCATTGCTTGACTGGAGCACAGAATACACTAAAGGCCAGCAGTCCTCTGGAGCTCCAGCTATGTTTTACTTCCAACATTGTTATAAGCAGGTCAGAACAGAGGGTCACCACTTTTTTTTTATTCAGAGAAGGTTAAGCAATAGCCTGGGTTTGTCTCCTTGTTTCTGAACACGACACTGTGAAATGCTAGACCTGTAAGAGAAAAGAAAAAGCATTGTTTGGAATTGTATTGAAGAGAAATGCTTCCCCACCTGTTTAGTGATGGTTACAGCTTACAAATAAAGGTGTTTTCTTTTGGGGGTTGGTGCTTTTCCCTTTATTTAGGCTTATTCAGTTATCAGAAACAGAATGAAGTCACCTCAGTGTCCCACAGAGAGGAGAGTGAGGCCAAGGGAACAGGATAGAAACATATCCATGCAATTTGGAGTTTTTGTTTTGACCAAATCCTGAAGTACCAAGAGCTTCTGTGCCTTAGGCACTGCTAATCTTGAA
Organism: Pavo muticus; assembly: GCA_016647715.1. Classification (NCBI taxonomy): domain Eukaryota; kingdom Metazoa; phylum Chordata; class Aves; order Galliformes; family Phasianidae; genus Pavo; species Pavo muticus. Next base: position 4,212,869 of record JACDJE010000160.1, on the reverse strand, counting down.
TCAAGGTTATGAGAATATGTTTGCAAGGACAAAAGAAAATATTCAGAATCTATTAATTTCAGTGGCGTAAGACACCAGAAATTCTGCGCATTATTGAACGTAGCTACCTCGTTTCCCTTAAGGCCTGTGTTGCTGTGTTTAAGTACAGGTATGTCTTCTATTTCCAAAGTTTACTAACAGCAACACCATATCTTGGTATCCTTACAAAGACCTTGAGCAGAACCATCCAACTTTTGTGTTCATAGCAAGTGTTTTGAGAATAAGGGGATGCTCCTTCAGTTTTTCCTATTCTCAGAATAGCTGAGTTTTCAGAACTTTAGCTGAAGCTACTTATGATCAAACAACAGAAAGCATCCTAGAAAAACTGCTGTGAGGGGGACTGTCTAATCTCCTTTTGTTGATATATGGTTTGTTTTCTGGGAGGGAAATTGATGGAGTTTACTGCTTGGCTGCTGAGGTTGTAGGATGGAAAGACAAGGTGTTAAAAAACATGAACTCCTTGAGTATATATGCATAGTAAATACAGGAATTGTTTGAAAGTAGTAAACATCTATGCATGGCATCCAGTGGACAGAATTTTAAATTTTATAGCAAGTTACTAGGCAGCTTTTAAACATTCCCCTATTTGTGGATACATTCATTTCCTAGGCACTATAAGATGATAAAAAGATCAGGATTTTTCTTTATAGCCTCAGCTCTTTGACCCAGTCTGGCTGTATATCTTGATGTCTAGAAGTGTGAAAAGATTTGAGACAGAATATTTTCATCCTAGGTCAACTTTCTCCAGAACCTAATGCATACAAAGGAGGCCTTCAGGAGATTTTGCACACACTGGAGAGTGATACTTGAAAGTATATGCTTACGACAGCTCTAAATGTAGCATTTGTCACTGAGAATCCTTCCCAGCTGTACTCTGTTTTCTGTCGCATTTCAAAGGAACAGAAGGAAAGGAAATTCCAAGATGACCAACCTAAGATGGCACTAATGGTTCCCCAACCCCGGGTTCCGTGAGAGCAGTTAAAGTTACCTACAAAATGATGTTAGTCATAAATATTAATTGATATTTGTCCATCTGATCTAAAAAGGAATTAATAGTGGCCTCCCGTTAGATAGCTGTAATTTTTTTTGTCATCCACTGGTAGTAATGGATGTTTATGTACACAGTTTTCTTTGCATTTCTCACCATCAATCTTTTGCCCCTGTTCATTCATAATACCATGATTATTAATCACGATAATAGCTGGAGTAACTGATTATGCTGCTGGGTTTGAGGCTATACCAATTTCTCTGTAATGAGCTGCCTTTTTTCTCAAGGCTGTAAGTCAGCCGTGAAGCAGCTGAGAGTGAGGCAGCAAAATGTCATCATTTGGGAAAGCTTTTTATTTTTAAAGAAACATTGATACAGTGAGATTGACTGTTCTGAAATTAAAAGGAAGTAACAGGCACATCTTTGCTTATTCTTTTGGGTGAATATTCTGTATCAGCCTTACAGTGGCTTTTTCTCCTCAGAGAAGAAAAAGTGGCTTCTTTTCAGCTTGAAATGCTGTAATGCAGGTTGCTTTAGAAACAAAATGGATGACATGGCTGTGGAAGTGACTTTTTTTGCAGGGGGAGAAATGAATGGTATTATTATGTGATATTACTAAAAAGGTAAAGTTGGAAATAGAAAACATACTGGTGCTTAAACTGTGCTTAGCTGCACAGACAGCAGTTCAGCAGGGTAAGGCTCTGAAGCCCATGAAGCATTAGTAATGTGTTTTGGCTGACTGTTTCAGCATCTTTAGAAACTTCTGATTTCCATGCTCTGGCTTTAGAGAGGAAATGCAAAGTTCACTGGTTTGGATTTTGGTACAGCGGCCTCAGGTGCACAGTGCTGGCTTGGTTATGCACTTCATTGTGAACGGGGAGTTACGCAGATCCCTAAATCATAGTCCTGTGAGGTGTGTTACTATTAGAGCCACTGCTGGTGCTCTGTGGCATTACAGAGTTATTGCCTTTTCGTCTTCTCCTCTCTAAGTACAACTTTCAGAATGCTTCGGTGAATTCTGTACCAGCTAAGCAGTACTAAAACACATAAATGAAAATCTCAGCTGGCCTAAGTTGCTACGGATTCAGTGGCTTCCGTGAAGCTGTAACATTTGTGCCAGCTACTTGTTTGTGAGTACTTGTGAACTGCAGGGGCAGATTAGGTGCATCATGAGCTTGTCAGTTCTCAACAAGCCATACTGAGACATTCCCATACAAAGGGAGTGGCAAGGACAGTCATGTGTCTCAGCATGGTTGAATCATGCTGAGATACCCACTAAACAGGATTGGTGAATTTCCACTCATTTGATCTTGCACAGAATTCTTGCAGAAGCAAGAATATCCAAGGCATCTTTCAATTTGGTATCATGCTCTACGCCATGACTAAAGCCGCCAATGGTGTGATGAGAGGTGGATATTGACTTGGACATTGAACACATTGTGAAAGTTAATTATCTAATCTGATAAGAATAATCTATTCCAGTCATAGGACAAATACAGGATTAGGACAATACACCACATCTGTCCACACTGTGAAGTTTACCTGCTCAGTACAAGGAGGCTGAACGTACCTAAATATTTGTTAAGAAACAAGAAAAGACATCAAGTACTTTTGGTATTGCTGCTGTCCTGGCTGAATAGTAAATAGCTGCCATTCTAAAAGGTTACCTATCAGGCTGCTATCTATTCTTTTTGCATTTTTCTTGATGCTTAACTTATTTTTTTAAGTGGTATATATTACTTTAAGCATTTTCTGTAATTAGTAATTAAAGTGTATCATAACATCATCCCATTTTTCATTACCTTTCTATTAGAACGTTGTAGTTTAAGGAAAGCCTTTGGTAGTTATGCATACTGGAAGGGAATGGGATTTTTACCTAAGCAGCCTGAAAAGGAAATCTCACCTAGAGGTGCAGCAAGCATTTTACCTTAATTTAAACACCAGTGAACATCTCCTGAACATGTCAGATCCAGATATTTCAGTACTCCGAGCTGCTGGTTATATTCCACGTTAGACAATGGATGTACTGTGGAGCTAATCACAAAATCTGCAGGCTGAAATGAATGACAGTTATATGCCAGGAGAAAGAGAAAAGTACTTTTGATGCATGCAAAAATTTAACTTAAAAACAAAAACGTTGGTGGAGAAATAAGATGTACTGGAGACATGCACAGATTTCACGTAGACATGAATTCTTTTACTTTGAACTCTTTCTGGTGAGCCAGTTTTCTACCTCTCTGGAGGTCTGTCTGAAAGCTGCTTTCCATGTAAAAGCATTGACCATTAATGAATTCCACGATGTGAATTTGTGTTACCACTGCTTGCACACAGAAATACAGAGATTGACTTCCAATTTAAGGAAATGGAGGAGTGATTCAGAGAGAGCTGAGTTACCCCATACACTGAGCTTTATGCAGCTGTGTTACTGGGCAACTCCTTGTTTCTTAAGACCTATTCATTTTTAGGTTGTTCTAAGTTGTGATGTGTTGGATACGTCCTACGGATGGGAATATTTTGGAGTCCCAGTCAGTTTTATCACTCCCAGAGATGTTTATCTACATGGCCCAGGTGAAACGTTTCAGTTAAAATAAAAGTTTTGTTGTAGGTTCTAATAGTGATGGTTTTGTGTTTTTCTGTGGAAGGGATTTAGTGTATTTTAGGACATTGGTTAGTTCGCTGATGTGCTGATGCCAAAGATAAAAGTAAATAGCAAAGCCCCTCATTTTCAGTGTAGCTGAGGACAGAGCTCCAAGAGTTACCTGCTCATCAGCATTATAGGAAAATGTACCTGAAATTTTAAGTGTAACTTCGAAAATTCTATATCCAGTTTGAAAAGAGGCACTTGCAACCTGACTATCTGACCCAGCAGAAGTAGGTTAACGCAGTTTTCTATCAAACTCCAAGGCATCCTCCGCATGACAGCATCTGCAAAGTTTATATATCTATTACAAGAACTCTCTGCTTTTGGGGTTTGTCCCCTAGAATCAATAGTGCAGCGTACTGCACATTCAGCAGACTTGGAAGCCCTGTTTTGTACAGTCTATCTTCAATTTAAGATAGATTTTTGCTTTCTCACCTGTATTGGTTATGGCTGGTTTTTAAGTAATAAGAGATCTCCACATCCCTCTAACTACTGTTTTGTGCTTGCAAGTGTCTAGATTTCCTTTTTTTTTCACTTAAGAGTATTTCTTTTCAAAGACCACGTTCATATCAGAGAGAGGTCATGCAGAAAGCCCAAATGGTGTCTTCCAAAGGCAGATTTGGGTCACTCATCCAGTATCCTTCCTATCCCATTCTCTGCTCTGTGAGTATTCTAGGCTGTAGAAATGACTCTTCAGACTCCTGGGTATCGTGCCCATCAGGTCACAGGTCGTGTGCAACTTATCCATTTTTTCATTCAGAAAACTGGTGGCTTGTTTGTGCAGAGTGGCTTTTTATATACATATGTAATTCAGGGTTAAATAATTGGCTTTCTGTATAAAATGTCTGCAAATTACTAAATCAAGCCAGAAATACTTTACAGACCAGAAGGCTTTGGGAATATGATGTGTTTATGTAGGTGCATATCAGTGTGCAATATAAAAGCATTTACCAGCTTTTGTTCCTGGAAAATCTGAACGCTGACAGAATTATGCATAACTCTAGGACCTGAACAGTTTTGTTTATTTTCTCTCTTTTTAATTTATTTCATTAGATTTCACATTACATAGATAGGGTGAACAAACCAGGGTAGATGTCTGGAAGCCTAAATCACCAATGAAAAGAAATGTTAGATCTATTTATTCTGTAAAAACAGATGAAGAAGGAACACCTTAAAGATTACGTCCTGTTTTTGTCTCATTTTTCCCACTGTTCTTCTGTTTCTCTTCTGATACCACAGAGAAATCTGTTCATTTTTTTCTTTTTTTCCAGAGTATCTGTGTACACAGCTTCACTTACTGTGCTCACACACAAATTCCCCCCTCCCCCAGGTAAACATTTCTGTATTCTTAACAGCATAGCTCATAAAATTAATTTCTACTGCTCTATATGTATTTTCTAATTCTGTTTGCTGTAGCGATCATAGCATAGTAGTGCTTTCCCAATAGAAAAGTTTATGGCAAACTATATCACTGTTATTGAAACAGTCACTACTTCAAGTTGTATGAGGAGCTGACGCATTTCCTGCTGACTTTATTTTCCTTTCCCTTATATACTATCAAAGTCAAATCAAATCACCCCCAATTTGTAACAGCATTTAACACCAATACAACAACCGCACTCGCTACTCACCTTTCTGAAACTGCTCTTTAAAAGACAGTTACGTATTTTTTATTCCACCTTTCTCCTTTGAATAAAATGGTAATGATGAAAAAAAGTCCACGAGGATTCTAGTATGGAAGGGTAATTAACAGCTTTGTAGTTGGTTGCTTTTAACAGGTTGGCTTCCCCAGCCTGCTAAAAGGGATTGGAGTTGTCCCGGTGACATTGTGTGCTCTGGGTAAGAGCTGGATTTTCTGGAACTCTCCATCTCTGGTGAGCAGGCAGGTTAGATTTGCATGCGGGGGTTTGATTTACTCTGCCTTAACCATATTGCTTGTCACGTTTAATATTTTGTACTGCATTTTGATATGTCTGAAGTGTTTATCAGACAAACTTACAAATTAAATTTTATCAGACTTTCAAATGCCAAGACCTTTTGTGTTCTCCCTGTACAGAAAATAAAATTGCTGCAGTGAGAGATGCTAGGGAATAGCCAGAGTACAGTTTTGATTAATACTTTGAATCCATTCCTAGATTATATAGGTATATACATATGTATATGAAAACATTTAATAAAAGCCTTTTTCCTGGCTGAGGTGATACGTTTAGCGTTTTATTCTTGTCTGTTTGGGGGTTATTAGTTTGATTTTTGGAGGTTAGGTTTTGAATGCTGCAGTTCTCAAGCCACAGAGATGTGGATGTTATTTTATTTCAGTTGATGAGCTATAGGAAAATGTATTTACAGCTTTGCTAGAATGGCTACAGCAGCAATACAAGTTATTATTCATGCGGTCAGGTGGTGATGTGGTAAATATGACTACAAGTTACTATGCAGTAATCCTTTTTGTCAGTACAGTTAGCTTGGAGATATTAGAGAGTCCCTCAGAAGGAATACGTGCCTTTTCACAGCAACTACTCTGACTTGCGTGGCTGTATCAGCACCACAGCTCATCTTGGTTTGCTTTCTAGTGGAGATGTTCAGTATTATGACTTCATGCTAAGGCAACAGGAGAGCAAAGCTTGTGTTTTGTACGTACATTTCCAGCAATCTGGAGCTGGTAGGGAATGAACTAGTGCAGGAAATCACTTCGGGTGGATTTAAAGAAAAGACTGGGTAATTTTATGACTATTTATTTATAGCAAAAATGATAACGTTTCATGTATCATAGTTCAGACAGGGAACCTGTAAGTACAGAGGATAGCAGAGGTGAACAAATGCTGTCTTAATGCAGGGCCAAGGTGCAGAGACTTTCCACCCCTGAGACATGAATCAGAGGCCATTTCTGGAGCTGGAATATTAGATGTGACAGGCCCTTGTCAGAATGACAAGGCAGTGAGGCCATCACTTGGAATATACCACTGCACATCAGACAGTTTCCTTTATTACATATCCTAAGCAGTATTGTATCCTTTAATAAAGTATGCTGATTAATGTCACATAGAGGAAATGTTTATGCATTTCTGCCTGCATATCCAGCTATAACCCAGGTGACTCAAGGATGCCTTGTGCTGGCAGCACGTGATCTTCACAACTTCTATTCCACAACTTCTGAAAGGAGCTCATGGATTTAACAAGAAGCCCGAAACACTTGCAAGAATGAAGCCTTAACACTATTATTTCTTCACTGATAAGATCCCCAAATCCCTTGCAGTTGAAAAATTACAGAGAGTTTAAAAGGCTTCATGCTCCAGGTTATAAATTGACATTGAGCCAGTCACAATGAGTTCTGTCTTGCAGGGACACTGAACCACTATTACTTCAAGCTTTCTAATTCTCCTCAACCTGATCCTTGACAGATGACTGCAAAGCGAAGCCAGAACTGTCACTTGTTCCACCCCCTATCATCATTTAGTTATTTACTTAAATACTTCCTATACTATCCCCCTGGAGAGATGGAATAATAATAAAAATGGAAAGGAAATCTATCTTGAAAACATAGTGAGCTCCTCCTGAGAATCTGCTTCACTGAAGCACAAGGGCAGTTCCTAAGAGAGAAAAAACCATCTGGTTGCTCTGCTGATAGGGAAACCACAGAACATCTTGAGCCTGCCTATGTTACCCAAGTCTTCTGCAGCCATTTAATTTACTTCAGTCCAGCCAAGTGGAGCAGACTTGGTTTGTTCCCAACCCTCTGCTAATCCCACACTGCTGGTGCTACTGTTGGAAAAGGGCTAGAAAGACTTTGGCTGCTTCTGGTGTGATACACCATCTCTGCAGTTTCTCCCTTGGAAACGCTCAATTCCAAACCACAGCCTGGCCCTGAATGCTATTAGAAGCAATCTGCTGTTAAAATATCACTTTCACTATAGGAACAGCTTAGCTATGCTTCACTGATACATTACATTTCCTATAGGTCAGTGAGCTCAGGATGTTGAGTTGGGATTCTGAAATGAAGCTGTGTATGCTTAATTCTGTCGTTGATTTACCGTATAACTGCAAATTATGAGGCTGTATGTAGTACATTTTTTCTGCCAGAGATGATTCAAACCAACGTGTCATGTTTTGCATTGAGATGGGCCAAGAGGATATGCCTTTTTCTTTCTAAAACATGCTAGCAGTAATACAGTGTCTCCCTGATGTAAATGGCAAAATATTTTTCTAGAAAAAGGGATTTCATTTTAAGATTGAATCTTCCTAATTCTGTCCTTGCACTATAAGTCCTGTCCAGCCTTTCAGCCCAGCCCTGCCTGATTCTAACAGAAGCAGAAACTACTTTGCTAGTTGTGCAATGTTGCTAAAATCTCTGTGCCAGATGGAAAATAATTTCTCAGGGCAGGAACTGAGGACAAGCTGTGAATGTCTCATGAATAGCAGCACAGAGAAGCAGCTGTTCTGCCCACTGGGCCATGGTAAGCAGAGTTTGGGACAGGAAAGGACAGAGTATAGCACAGGCAATGCTTTTATGTTACAGGTTTTGGTGTCTTGCTTGAAGTCAGTCTAAGTCTAAGGAGCTACTAAAGGAGACAGTGCAGTTAAGAGCTCTTGGTGCATCTCTCCTGCCTGATGGATTATTCTTGTGATAACCTCACCTGTCTGTTCTGATGGTAGTGGTTTTATGGGTGCTGTGGAAACCAGAACATCCAGCCAGCAGCAGGGGTAGGAGCACTTTTGCTGGGGGCATCGCTGATGAAGGTTAGCTGCTTCTGTGCAAGGGCACCCATGGCTGCTCCAGCAGAATTGCCTTAGTGAAAATATTTTCATCCTAGTGATTTCTGAGTTGTGCAATTCAGTTATGCTGTGCAGAACCGAAAGGGCTTTGAGCTAAAAACAAATGCTGGTGACATTTTAACGTTAATGGATAAAGTCTGTAGTAAAGGTGGGTACAAAGGAAACTTCTAGGAATAAATACTTAATGTAACTGATTTTCATGTAAGTCTCCTTATCAGTTCATTCATTCTTTTGTAGTCCTAATATGTTTAATAATAAAACAGGTCTCCTAAAATATTTTCTCAGGTACACAGACTTCTAAAATTTTTATTAGGCCCTTTCTTCCCTGAAACATTGCCCCCCAACCGGATCAAATGGGCCCATCGACTGCAGGCCCTAAGTGAGCTCTCAGGTGGAAGTCAGCTGTAGTCATTACACTGAAATGAAAGCAGCTGTGCTGACTTGTACCAGCTAGGAATCTAGTGACGTGGGTAGGGATGGTTTCTTTAATTTAAGCAGTATCTAGGATAGAAAAAAAAACACAACACATTTCTCTGGAGACAGCCTAGAAACTCACACTAGGATTATTTCTTGCTGCAAGCATAGGGAGCTATTCTAAACTGCATCTCAGCTGTAGTCCCTATAGCACAGCTAGATCTTCAGACAAAGTCTCTGGTGTGTTGAGTCAACACATCAAAACTCATGGGTATGTTCAAGAAAGCATAATTTAATGATGCAAAACTGCCAAGTTTTGCGTTTATGAAAAGTGGAATGCTGACTTAATGAGTGCATGCATCTCATACAGCTGGTTAGTTGTGGGGGTTTTTTCCTATTTATGTTAGTTACTTTCTAACTGCTTTCTCAAGTTCATTCTTATTATAAATCCATCAGGATACTTTTATTCATAAATGTTTTGCATTTAACTACTTAATATGTATACAGAAAACAAATTTAGGCTTCTCCAGAGAAAAATAAGTGCACTGTTTTACCTGAAATACTCTTTTTCCACACAAATAACTACCCATTTGCAACAGCTCAGCTGACTCATGGTTTCAGTAATTTCATAAGGGATTCTAACACAGTTCATAGGTATTAATGCGTTCCAGACCTCAATCAAGGCCACTTGAGAAGTATTTTCCCTAATTAAAAAGAGAAAACACATGGATCAATCAGCTGAAATCAATCTGTTGATACTTTCTGGATGGTAATGCTTCAGGGGTAGTTGATAAGCTGCACATGTGAGGTCAGGTTGTGTTCTTCACTTTGTGATGGAAGGGCTACAAACCTGGAGTGGAAAGTTTAGCTGGTAATTCTTGTACAGACACACTTTTTTCTATTAAGCGTTAGCACTATTTTTCATCTCGATGCTTCTGTCTCTCATTACTGGATGTCCTGGATGAAAGAGTAGGTGTTTTGATCAGGATTTCTTACCTTTTTCTTCATTAGAGGTAAGTCAGATACTAACTCATAACCTTTGTACTTTGTAGGGCTGTAGTTGATCACTAAAGTCAGAATCTTGAAGTTAGGACAAAATTTCTATTAGCCTTTAACTTTAGCACTTTTTCTCATTTCTTTCATCTTTCTGAAGTTTATTTTTTTTTTCCTTAGAAAAAGGTAACTAGAAAATAGGAATTCATAGGTTATTCATGAACTGAGGACTAAATATTTGGATTAAAGGCTTCAGGTATTGCTAAGCATATTAATGAACTGAGCAAATGATGCAGGGGTATTTTTCTTTCACATGTCTATCATCCTAAAGCTATATGAGCATTTCCCTTATTTTTTTTAATGTTAATGAATCTCATCATTCCTTTAACGGCCTGCAGCATGATTATCTGTACTTCTTTTCTGTTCTTATGCATGTTGGTATGCCTCAGTGAGTATTAGGAAGTTAAGCTCCGTCTTTTCTTTGATGGCATGGAAGAACTGAAGCTTCTTGCAGAAACTTTCTCAGTATGTTTGTTTATATGCATAGTTCTAATTTGTGTTTTCTTTGTATTCCTGTAAGCTTTACTCTTCTAATTTTCCATTGCTGAGTAATTGAGAGGCTGACGGGAGTAAAGCCCTGTTAGATACCAGGGCAGCTATGTCCAGGACAGAGTTTTTCAAGTGAAATGGATGGATACACATCTACTGACAGAGTTGTGTTTATTTGTAGTGGCTGAAGACCTGGCTCTACAGCTTTAGTAGAGCTGTAGATATGCTGTAAGTCCTTGGAATCTGCTGATGTTATCTTTCAGTTATATTTGTAGGTTATTTCTATATGGGAAAAGTAGAATAAAGTCCCTAAGTTTGACTTAACACTTTTTACTGCCTCTCTAAGTTTTGTTCAGTGTTTTTCTGTACTTAATGCTAAAGAATGCTCTGGAATCCTAGCTTTGCAACAGTGTGAACTGCCTTGTGATCTTCTGAACAAGTGCATTCCTGACTCAGTGTAAGATTGGATAGTCAAAAAGCTAATGGAAAAGCCATGGGGTCTGCAGTCAGTGTTATCCGCTTGAAAGTATTTTTGAGGTTGTGAAAGAATATCTGTTCAGAAATGCTTGTTCTAGCACATCAAGCGTGAGGAGGTAGAATGTGTGACCATATCAATTTGATGATACAACTGCTGCTTAAAGGTTGTCATGCAAGAAAATCTGAGCCAGGCAGGGACTTCATCTGCTCTGTTACTACAAAAGCAAATTAAATTGTTATTTTAGAAAATACAGAGCAAATTAATAATAAAATATGACATTCGATAAATGGTTTCCTGGTGTGTTTCTTGTTTTTCATGGTTTTTACACTATTTGCTTAGTTGTTTTTCCTCCCCTTAACGATAAATCGTCTTACTTAATACAGATTTAAACTGTGCAGTGACTTAAACTTTTCTTAAGCAAGTGTAGATGAAGTCCAGTGAAGAAGTTTCCTTCTCTTTGCTGTTCTTGTGTTCAGAGGAGAACATTGCGTTTTGGTTCTTGAGGTAATTCTCTGTGCCTTAGGCAGGAGCTGAAGCCAATGCTGAATATATTGGCTAGTCCAAAGTGATGCTGTCTTCATCTTTATTGACTGCAAACTGTGTTCAGGATTGAATGAAAACTTTTGATGTATAAAGTCCCGCACAGGCAGGGACTGCACTGCTAGAAACCTCCCTTCCTCATCTGTATTTACAAGCAGTGCAATGAGTAGTGAAACTTGGAGTAGTTTATTGCTGGTTTTGCATGCTGTGGATGAAAGTTGTGTTTTCTGTTAAGAAGCTTCAACTGTTAAGCAGGTTTTTATCTTGATTTGTGAAGTCAGGCCTGGCGTTGTCTTTATACAGGGTCCTATGGGAGTGAGGTCTCTGAGAGAAAATGTGAATATGTTGTCAGGATGAACTTTGTTTTGCAGGTAAATTCTCAGATTAACCTTCTTTGTCTTTCCTGTGTTGTGTGTTGCAAATGATCTGGATGCCATGTACTGGGGCCCTGCTGTTCTGTGGTACTTCTATTTTTGTCTTGACTGTAAGGTTTCATTGATACTTTGGAGAAGTATATGCCCTGTATCTTCTTTTCATAGGAGACCTGAAGTAAGATCTGGTGATTTCAGTTGGCATTGTTAGCTCTGTGATATTCTTTGGTGCGTTGAATAGAATGCTTAATGAGATTTTTAAGGTCTTCTGTTCCTTTAGGTTCATAAAACAGATCGTAGAACAGTTGCAGCACAGCCCACCAAATCTATTACCTGGAGATGGTGTAACCTCCTTAAACCCCTATTAAATGTATGAATGTAGTGCAATATTTTGTTGCCTTTCTTTCCAACTTCAGTAAATCAAGATCTGTAGATTCTTATCTACTGCTAGTCGTACTTCTCCATCTTGGCACTTGAGCAGATGAGTTGTCCCTTTCTCCACTTCTCTGTCTACATTTCTCTTGAAAAATGCTTTGAAGCCTTGGAGAAAAGCATCAGGAACATGCCAAAAATGAAGCTATGTTTAATAATAATAAATTGTGCCATGAAAATCTGCAGAAGTGTTTCATACTGAGTGTTGTTATGAAGTTTTTTTCTAAATGGTATTTACTTTCAAAGGTACAGATCTAAAAAGTATATCCTAAGGATCGGCACCCTCTATTTAATAGTTCTAGGTAAGATGGCAAACTATGCATGCGTGGAAGAGCAGCATGAAGTAGTTCTTTGGCTGTGACACAGTAGCAATTTTTCTGTGACAACACAAATGTTCAATACAGAAATTAAGAAAAATGCTTTCTTTGTGGGCCTGTGGCATGACGCATGCATCAGCCGAGGCACTGTTGTTAAGAATATCTGGAGCATCTAACGTTAGACCTCTGTGCTGCATTCATGATGCAGACAATCCCTTTTCAGGAGAACATCCTAGAAAATACACAGGCAACACCTGTAGCTCTATTCCCTTGGTGCATTTGAATAAGTTTTCTTGGCTACACTCTTAAGTTTATTGGACATTTCAAATGCCCTTGCCGCACAGCTTAGCAGCATTCCGATTTTCAGTATAGGTAATCAGATATGTAATACATTTGTGGTATAATTTTTACCTTTCTCTTTCATTGACTCCATTTTATTTTGCATGGCCATGTTGCAGTTACTGAGAGAGGATTTTTTTTTTCCCATCAGTTTGCAGAAGGTCCCATGCAAGTTGTAAATAAACTGCAGGCCACAGAGCATTGTGGGATAATTCTACCTTTACTTCCTGAGTGAGGAAACCAGCCTAATTAATGACTTCCCTCCAACTAGAGATGTGCAGAATAATCATTTGGATACTGGCAAACCAGGGATTTATTGTCAATTCAGAAGACTGTGAGTGTGCCAACTCTGCAGTTCTCTACATCTCAACTTACAACTGGGATCAATACTGCACTTGCAGCTTCCCCTTGTATATTATTTATGGAGCACATATTTTGAAATCTTTTCCTGTTGTTTTTAAAGATTTACTGCTGCTACCTGCTTTGACTGAGGCCAGCCAGAACTTATTTTGTTTTCTTTTGAAACTGGAACAACTGCTGGTGATAATGGTATGTATGTGTAGGTATATGTGCACCTTTCATTGTGTGTCGCTAGAAGTAACAATATAGGTAAGTCAGTCCATCTGAATTTCACTTAACTTTTAAATTTGGCTTCCTCCTCTTCTGGAAGTGCTGTTGTTGTGAATGCCTGTACTGTGACCACCAAAAAGATGTATTCATTGTTATGGGTGAGAATTACAGTAAGCACTCTGTAGGCAACTGCAGCTGATGGTAGGTAAATATGATGGCAGATAGATATTTAAAGCAAAGTCAACAGGTCTGAATATTACTTTTCTCTGGAGTTCTGTATTCAGGTGCCTCTGCTCTGTCCCTCATGCATTGACACAAGCAAGTTATGCTTGATATGTTTACTGTGGAAGTGTACATTAGATGATCACAAAAATAGGGAGTGCAGCTTACAAGCCTTCACTGTCTTTACCTACACACCCGCTCTCTACACAAAGAGATGCTCTGGGTGGATGCTGGAGATTTCAGTGCTCAGTACTTTGAGTTATTGATGCAATGTTACAGCGAAAATAACTTAGTCACTCTAATGGTCATAGGGATGAGCTAATTCACTTTTGTCTTTGATGTCAAATGTAAGAATACTGGGTTAAACTATGTGTAGGCAATGGGAAAACCAGGTAATTTTAGCATAGGAGTGGCATAACTGTACAGTCATATACAATTACACTTGAAGTACAAGGGGGAAAATATGTCATCTGTCTCTTATTACCTAGCTCAGCTTTCCTAGGAGTGTTATGGATACCAAAGTATGTAAGTAGAGCTGAAGATGGACTCATCTATCCATTTGCCATTTTGGAAACTCTTCTTCCTGTTCCATGGGTAGAGAGTACTTTGGTGTCCATCTCTAATAGCTGAAACACCACACATTAAACCCCATCATTCTCTTTGGCTGCTCAGCTGCCTTCTCAGATGGTTTGCCATTATTAGATGAAAATTAAACTGTGTACTGTATGCAGAAGGATTTAGATAACTCTAATTATTTGCTGTAATGTCACAGGATAGATGAAGCTTGGCTGCGTTCTTCTAGTAAATTAGAGGAGCCTTTTCACTGAGGAACAGGGTCCCAGCTATGAAATTCATTTTATGTTTACTGCTTAACAGACATGAAAAAGAATCGCCATGAACTAGATTTCAAGCACGTGGAAGTGAGAGACTCTAGATTAATCTACTGTTAGTGCCCTTTACACTTACATGATAATGACTTGGAGAATCTAAAAATATTTACCTCTATTGTCCTCCTTCTCTACCTTAGTTTTGCTCTTAAAAATATTATTTTTTTTACAGAAGGTTTTCTTGTGCCTTAAATGAGCTGCACTGCCACAATCCAAATGTTTATATTCCCTAGTTATTTCTATTAAATGTTTGTGGTTTTGATGCTTTTTGCTTTGGTTTTGCTTTTGCACTAGTGAAAAAGTAATAACAGCTGAACAAAATGGAACCTTGGCACAGTTAGATTTTTCATTCCTTGCACTTACTGCATTCCCATTCATTGGATTTCCTGCTTTTCTGGTGATGGTTGCTGAGTTCTTGCTGATCTCAATATCTGTAAGTCCCTGGACTTCAAGAGAAACAGCTAGAAAGTTTTAATTAAATCCCACTTTTTACCACCAGACAAAATCTTTTTTATTTTCTAGAAATGTTTCTTGATTTTTCTGTCCTATAAACCACATAGCATCAGTTTAACTGTTGCCTAAAAGGTAATGTGATGGAAGCCTGGCTATAGATTTGATATATTGCAGGAAAGCTGTGTTCATGAATTGTGAATAAGAGCAACAATTCCTCAAATATATATTGTCAAAGCCATTTTCTCTCCAATAACATTGCACATAAAATGTTACAAGTGTAATGGCTATTTTACTTGCAGTTAAAAAGTGCATACAATTGTAATATATCAGCTGTTGTTAAAATGACATCTAGGGATATATGAAGGCTTTTTCTTATCCTGTCTCAGACTTCTTTACCACCTGTGTTTCCAGTTAAACATACTAGTATTAAAGAATTACTAGAGGAAGGCACAACGCCCACACGCATTTATAAGGATACGTGTTTGTTCTCAGTAAAATTTAGTACCTGTATTTAGCATATGTTACTATCTGCTGAATAACAAAGTTGTTTCTCTCTAGTTCAAATAAGAGCTCGCTGTACAGTTTCACTTGTTTCTATTAAATACCAGCTTCCTAGCTGGCTTATGGTCATTCTTAATAACTGTTCCCCAGTCTCACTGAGTTCAATGCTTGATACTTGTTGCTGATCTAGAATTTACAGTATGAGTGAATTGAAATCACCCCTGCAGTTTTGCAAAGCCAGCTGCTGTAAAATTAACTCTTCAACGTAACTTCAAAGATATTCTAATGCAGGTTGTTAAAAGCTCTGAGGGTCTGACAAGGAAATTCCAAGTGTCTTCCAGAGAAGGATTTCTCTATTATAAGCAGATAGTGTGCAATCCTTGATCAGCTGAGGATGAATGCAAAGCTTCCATTTTGTTGAGGTCAGGGTTTCATCTGCACTATGGGATTTTTGACAAGTGCTCATCATAGATATTTGAAGTCTTTGATTGGAATACCAGTGTTGAAAATCCCTCTTAATATACTGTGCATATGGTGCACACTGAGCATCGTGTTCCTTCTGCCCATCCTAGAAAAAGGCATTGCTTAAACTTAATGCCTTATTTTTCAAGTTTCCTCATGATCCTGCACTGGAGTTCACACTTGGAGAATACACATTAGAATTTCAGGAAGGCTCTGTTAGTTTTCTGTGCTTTGGACCGAAGCTTTCAGAAGGTAAATCCTTGACTAGGAGCTACATTTATTCATTTAGGAATCATTAAAGCTCCTTATTTGCCTTAGCTTTGGAACTGGTGTCTGACACTGAGAAATGCATTCAGGATCTACTGGATTATCTGGAAGGTGTTTCTCTAAACTTTACCAGCCACACTGAGCTACCAAGTGTGATTTCTTGCATGAGATGACTGCAACTACCTTCTGTGATCTGCAATAGAAATGCAGCTGAGCTTCCACAGCCAGCCTCATTTCAAACCCTAGTAATGAGGAGACTGAAAGCAAGAGTCTGTTGTAGAAGTTAATATACTTCAGTATTCCTGCTTGGTCTGAAGTGGCTTCTCTGTTCTTCTACCTGCATGTCCTGGGTGCTTTAATGCTGCAGCACGTGCTTTATCAAGCTCTATTCTGAGCTGATTACCTCATTGGGTTTAATGTTTGGTTGGTGAGTCATCAAATCCTACAAGTCAGGACACAAACTGTACCCAGTTCTTCTTTGGTTTCCAGTAATGACTTGAAAAGCTTTTCAAATTATGTGTGATATACCAGGACAGAGGGAGTGACTGTTCAAAAAAATAAATAAATGGAGTATTTGGTTATGAGTAATTTTTTATAACGCAGTATTTCATCCAGTATTTGTGCTCTGAAATTACGAATCTAAGGACTTTGCCAAGTGTAATATTAGAAATTCAGTAACAATAAGTTGAAAGTAGAATTCCAGCCTCTGGTTGTGTTGAGACAAAGAAGTTTACTTCCAACAGAGGAAGCAAAGAAAAGAGCAGCAGATTCTGGGGTATTGCTGAGTCAGGGATGTGCCTTAAGGCTGTCACTGACAGCATTCTTGAGGTTCAACTGTTCTTCTCTTCCCCCCTCTCCTTCCTCCTCTTCTCCCCCAACTGGTTTTCCTCAAAATAGTTTAATATCAGCCATACCTAATACAACTGTGCTGAAATTATGGGGGAAAAACAATCAAAGACCTGTGGGCTTTTTATTATTACTACTACCAGATTTTAGACTACTTTTGATAATAAAACTACACACGCTTCAGTCAAAAGAAGTTGTTATTGTTTCGTGTGATGGTGTTTTAGTGGTGCCACTTAGACTTTCAGCAGTGCAACTTAATTTTTATCTGAATAGTATTTTCTGTACTTCAAAATGTCTTTCAAATATGTATGCCTTAGGAAGCAATGAAGAGTTAACCTTGAGCAGTATGTTTAAATAAACTGTGAATGGCAAACTCTAGGAAAAATGATCCAGTAAATCCAAATGTAATAAACACATGCTGATGCCAGTCACTGTGTGCAGTGGCATGTAACTGTATGAACGTGTTGCTGGTTGGGGGAGAATGTTTCTTCCCCACCAGTAAGGGGAAGCAGAGGCTGAGAGGATGGGAAGTGCTGGGTACCTGATTCTACCTCTCAGCTGCTTTGTGCTGGGCTACCTTTTGTTAGCAGAACAGTACCTGACCACTTGGTTTTCTTAGGTCAGTGGGAAGAGGAGCAGCAGAACTTGGATGCTGGTGGTTTGGAGAGAGAACCTCAATAGGAGCATTAATGAAAGTATATACAAAGTACTAGCTCAGGCCTTAGAAGCCTCTGGTGAGGAAAGGAGAACATTGACTTTCTGTAGGGGTAGTTACTAGCTTACAGGGAAAATCCATACAGTAATAATCATTCTGAAAAGTTATTGTGTTTCTTGCATAAAAATGAAGATGCTTAAATCTTTTTATCATTGTATTGATTAAAAAGCAGAAAATGCTTCTTAATGGGAAGGGGGTAATTTGTGGAGCTGACAGATGAGAGTGATGCAGATAAAGCTATGCGGGAGGGGAGCAGGAGGGAAGAAGCGTATCTCAAATCCACTAACAGCAGACTACTTGGAGGAAAGGGTCACAGCTGGACATGGCAGGATGTTTGTTGGCTTTGTCATTCACTCTACATGGCAGTCTCTTTCTCTGACTGCCCTCCAGCAGTCTGCATTGATTTTTTTTCATCCAGCTAACCCCTGCTACCTACTTGCTTATAGCACTGGTGTTTTCCTGAATTTAGCAATCTGTGTATTTAAAAATTCTTCTTTGGTATGTCCTTGCATTGTCCAGTGCCGCTCACCTGACATAAGTTCAGATAGTCAAGTGATCCTATGACCCATGCACTTTCTCCTTTTGAACATCTAACAATTGAGTGTAATTCAGGTTTCATGAGGAGGGAATTGGTGATAATTCAATCATCCCTTTTTATTTCAGCAAAGACACTTTAATTTTACAGGAACTGACAATAGAAAGGAGGGAAAAACCTTCAGGAGGCAAGGGATGTAAAATTATACTACCTATCACCAGGAGGCAAAGTGTAGATGAGTAGGGCATTTCCACAGGGGATTCTTCTAGCAATACGAAGTGTTGCCTGGAAGAATAGTCACAACAATTTCATAAGTAGGTTCTGGTCAAGGAGGAGTAAACAACGTACTTGTGATTGAATGCATGTCTCCAGGGAGGGTACGGTTAGGAAAACAAATGAATTACAGATAAATACTAGAAGATGATATAAGGGATGTAAGGAAATGGCTGTAGAAAAAGATGCTACTAAATATAATTGAGTACAGAGATGATGCTGGTGTTCTTATTTTACATATTTCATAGGCATCACATGGTAAAGTGATGTGCAGTGGGATAACTGCTGGGTATAGTCTTACATCACACTTTGTAACAGGACTGTGTGTAAACAGTCAAGCTTAGGGCTGTGTAAGGAGAGTAAGAATTGCAGAAGATAGCTTGTGATTACAGATGTGGCCCACAAACATCTGCTTACTTAGGGACAATGAACAGAGCTGGATGTGAAGCAGCTTTTTTTTTCCATCCCAAGTTATAACCCCAAACTTCTTTGTTTAAAATTTGGTGAAGTTTGAAGGAAAGCTTACTCTTGCTTCCCTATAACTCCAGTGGCTACAGCTTAGTATGTATAGCTGAGAGTACTGCCCTTCCACCAAAACACCTATGTACCTCCTGTTCTGTTCTCTAACGGTCCTCAGATAGTGACTTTTAATGTTTGGAACATTACTGCTGCATAATCTGAACTGTTTTGGCAGATCCAGATGGTGGTTAATACAACTTCATCTTGACAATGCCAGAGGAGCTTTAAAGCCTGCTGTAATAGCCCTCTGGGGCTGGCAGAAGCGATGCTCTGGAGCTGCCTCTGCATTGCCTACCCCTCATTGAGGTCCCTGCTCTGTCAAACTCACAGCTGGCTCCAGCCCTTGGCTGTATCCCTGGGTGGCTGGGAGCCTGCCTGCTTTGAAGGATGTAGATAACTGTTCTCTTTTGTCCACTCTTTTCAGTCAATGGGATGAAGCTGGGAAGAAATGTTTTGAATTGGTTCATCTATGTCAGAGTTCTTCCAGATGGTAGAGTTGAAAGTGTGGAAAACCACCTTGTTCTGTAGGAGGAGAGGGCAGGACAAAGAAAAAAGAGCATCCTGAGGCCCTTGCAGCTGTGTGTGATGCCCTGTGATAGATGAGCAGTGTCAGGGCTGTACAGTAGAAAGTAATGCGGCCTCTTGCAGGCCTTCTGGGGAAAGAACTTACCTGCTGTGAGGGACTTCTTGGAGGGATGCTAATTAATTGAAAGGTGGATTTATCAGCTATTTGCCAAAGGAGATGTTAATGTTTGTAGCTGATTTGGTTTACTTGCATCATCCCTCTTCTCTCATCTCCCTATACTCCGCATGTGTTTTGTTTTCTTTTTCCCCACACTGAATTGCTGCAGACTTCCTGATCATTAAACCAGTAGTCTGAGCTTGGTAGCAGTGTGCTGTTGAGCCTGTGATAACAGCAAATTGGTAGCATCAGCCTCCTTACTGTCTAGTTTAGGCTGCTATGCAAAGCACATGAAGTCAGCATTAATAATGTCAACAGAATATTACAACTGTGTAAGTACTGGAACTATACCACTGCATGTATGCTCTTTTTTCTTGCTTTAATGACAAGTGGCTGCACATCGGTACTCAGACATTCATTTTGATATCTTCTTTCTCATGAAGCTGTTTTTTTTCTTAACATTAAGGATTCTTTTTCTAACACATGCTCAGATCCCATATTTCTACCTTAATCCTTTCCTTTATCACTCTTGAGTGCTAGGGATTGACTAACAGCCACTCTGCTAAGAGACTCGGCCACAGGAGACTGGGATTAATAGAGTCATACTGGTAGGATGTTCTGCTCCTCTCTGGAGGCTGAATATCTCTCACAGACTTTTGGCTCTGTGCAGCGAACACGAGCTAAAGCAGATACTGTCTATTAATCTTCTAAGTTGAAGATTAATTTTGATTTTTCACCTTCGCTTGTTCCTTTTGTGACTTTGGTATCTATGGTGAAGCAAAGACATTTTAAGATGAATTCTTCAGTGAAGTTTCTTTGAATTCTTGCTTGATGGGAAGTTTGGGCACTGGGAAAAGGAGCCAAGATGATGAGTGAAAGCATCTGAATCCGACTGAAACCACTGCTGTTGTGAGGGGGGAGAGAAGAGCTTTTGCTGAAGGAAGGAGTTGTGATTTGAACCTTCACAATGGGAGCTGAATAGGCAATGCTGAAATATCTGCCATTAAAAAATTGTTGGAATTTTTTATTGGTTAATAATATTGGATAATAAATATTGGAATGGAAATATTTTGTTGAATAATGAATTAATAGAACATGGTATTTTAATTTGAATGTTTTTCTGTTGTTAAAGTTGTATTGTCAAATCAAAAGTTTCAGTGCCTAATAACAAGAATTGTATTAAAAAAAAGTCTGTATTTAGGAGTAATCAGAAATGTAGTTCTTGTCTTTTTTTCTTGAAGGGTGGGAAAATGTAAGATATTTGCTCTGGTAATCAATGTCTTGATTATTTCCATTCCAATAGCCTTTAAGAATATTAATAGTAAAAATCCTGGGAGAAGGGCCAGTATTTCTACACAGATTTCCATGTGTATGGACTGCTTATAGATATAAAAACAACCACCTGATGGTAATAAAACAGCTGGCTGTCTTAAAGTAGTGTTAACTTCAGGTAATATCAAGGCTATTCTCTTATTTGATTGTGTTGTGGAACTTTTACAAAGGAAATGGCAGCAATAGTTGGCATGTTGACACTCTTGCATTTAACAGATGGATTTTTGTTTGGATTACTATTTAAACAGTAAGGTAGACTAATGTAGGTATGTTCTGGCCATGAAAAATGGATATGGTCAAATAGCACAAAAAGGAATTCTTTTAATGTTCAAAATTACAGTACTGCCTGGCCAGGTGCTATGGCACAGCTTCACAGTACGTGTAGGGCAATACTGCTGAAGGTGGGCTTGTGCTTGGTTGCTTTCAGGATGCTGTCAGTTCTGTTGTAGAGATTTTTGCTTAAGGTCAGCTGTGGGAAGGGAAGGGCAAACCAGAATATTTCCCATCTCCCTTCTGTTGCAGGCAGCGTTGATAAGGATGCTCTGAGCATAGGATTGATCATTCGATAGCTTTCTCAATGGGAGGTTACACAGAGGTTTTTCAGTCCTCTAGTTTGTGAGGGAAGACCCATCTCATAAAAATGGAAACAAATTATTTGCCTGCAACTCTTCTGGGTATTAGCTTTTTTTTTTCCTTTTCATTCTCTTTTCCCCTTTGCCATTTTGATACATAGGAATAGAAATAATAGGCAAAGAAAATACCTCAAATCTTGAAAAATGAATCACTTTCAAAGCTTACTGTGGAAAACTATGGTCTTTTTCATCTTGCTCTAAGTAAGGAACTGAGCTAGTACAAAGTTGTGTCTCATCCTTGCTTTGCTCAGGATCCCTGTCAGGAGATCAGGAGCTAATGACTCTTCTTTGCTATTGAGATAGTGGCATATTCTATTTACCATCATCCCTTGTGCAGCTAGGGCAGAAGGGAGCGAGAGAGGATGGGATAATCTCTCTGGAAGGCAGCATTTAACACCTGTCTGGTAGGAGATAATTGCTGCCTTCCTGGGGGATTAGCACGGGGAACTTTATTATAGTGGAGTGAAACTGTACTCAGCTATCTCTCACCAGATGGATGTCAGACTACTTTGTCGCAGGAGACACAGAGCACGGAATGAAAGATGCATGAATAAAGTGTGTTTGTGCAGATGAAATGTGGTTTGTGCCAACCTCTCTGCTTCAAAACTGAATAGAGATTTTTCTTGCTGCTGTCCTGCTTCAGAGCTGCGAGGAACACTTGGGAATGACTAAAGCAGTGTCTGTTGGAGTCAGAGGAGTGGCAGCGCAGGAGGCACATCTGTCTGCCACCTTGCCTGCTGAACAACAAAGGCAGTGCTTCACAGCAGCGTGGCTTTTGGATAGGCTGCCCAAAAAAGCAACCGTGATCAGAAGTCTGGGTCATTGTGCCTGCGTTGCTTCCCCTGGGCAAGCAAAGTTAAAGATAGCTTGGGAGATGTTTGCTGCTTCTCCTGCCTATTTCTGCTGACATCCCTGGGGGTTTGCTGGCACGGTGAGCTATAGGCTGGTGTGCTTCAGAAGGAAAGACTCTTCATCATCCGTTCCCTAGCCAGTATCCCGGGTGGCTCTCTTCTGCTGTACAGGCACACCTTGGTGTTTCTCCACCAGTTGTGATGCCCTGCAGTGTGTAATAATTCTTGTGGCTTCCAAGTAATTATTTTCAAACGCATATGAAATAACTGAAACTGTCTTGTAAGAAGAAAAAGAAGTCCCATGAAATCTGATGCTGTATTTAGAGGATGTTGGTGCGTTTTCAGCAAGTGCACTTTGCCTATATGTGGATCCTTAGTGTGGAGTTTTTAATTGTTAAATGATATATGAAGAATCAAATAGCCTGTATAGAAGACAAAGGGAAAGAAGCCGAGAAGGTAGAAAATGGAAATTCAGGGACTGGCAAATGTTCTGTACACTGACTAGCAGAGTATATTTGTAATGTGAATGCCAGTGCCTTGCATCAGCTGGAAGAATAAGTTGATAGCTTCCTGATTCTGCTATTCATTTGCTTTTTATTTGAGTCTGTTTTCATATAGATTATAAAGTACTGCAATCCTTTTCCTGTAAGCCTGAATGCAGAATTACATCATTTGTTTGTATGCAGTACATAGAGCTGAAGTCTCCTGGGGAATGACAAGTCATTAGCCTGACTATTTAATCATACTGTGATATGAAGAAAAATATTTGTAACTTTACAGTCTGCCATAGAACATCTTCATGCTTTATGATGCTGTGCCCCAAATGAGAAACTACTTAACCTTGCTTTGCAATTCTCCCATTGTTCTGGAATTGTTGTTTGAGCAATGAAACTTAATTTGCAGTGCAGAACTATTTTAATAATAGGGAACACTTGATTTCATCTAATTAATGACGTTCGCTATATATAATAATCTGAGAACTGAAAGGTTGGTGATAGCTGCAGGATTCCAGGGTAGAGGAAGAACTGCTTACTAGTTTCCCAAAGAATAAAACCAGAGCAGTGAGGTAGTGGATGTGCAGCATTTTAATTTAGCAGTGATACAAAACTCAATTTTGCTGTTTCCATTGCAGCTGTGTTAACACTGTCAATTCAGAGCCCTCCCAATGCTGGGAAAGTTTCAAAATTAATTGGTGTTTCTTGGCTGAGGGTGATGGAAGACGACAGTCTTGTTTTATTGTGGACTTTATCCTGAACTTGAACTGCTGTTTGTTTTTCATCTTACACAAACATGTATTGCTTTGTAGTGGCCCTTGTTGAACGAGGTTGTGGCCTCTAAAAGCGGAGTGAAAGTCTGAGCTCATCTTTTCAACTTGAGATATTGTTATTAAAAGTCTTTGGATATATTTGGTAACATTCATAATTTTTCGTGCCATTTCAAATGGAATTTGAAAGAATTGACTGTCAGAAATAATAACTCTAAATCATCTTCATTTTGGGATCCTTTGAAAATTGTCTTCCATCGTACTGATGTGTCAGGAACTGTCTGTCCAGCAGGCAAGAAGAGTCATAACCCAACACATCATCGTGGCCTGATGTTAAAGATTTTATCGCAGTGAGGAGGCAAGAAATGATCTGTTTGTGTTAACAGGTGCTTTCCTGTCACACAGTGTGACCGGTGTTAATAGAGAGGGGACCATAACTACCAAAGGTGTTTTCAGCTAATGTGTCCTAGTGTTGCATTTGTAGGAGGCAAGGAATAAGTAATAAAGTTTCTTGCTGCACTGTGGCTAAATATAGCTTCTTAAAATGCATCAGCTTAGTTTCTTGTTATCACATGAGCATAAATGGAGGAAAGCTTTTTGCCTTTACATGCTTTGAATACGTGTATTTTTAGCACGCCTTCTATCATGCTGGAAGCGTTCAGCACTGACACTAATTTCCTGTGAAACCAAACGATCAGAAAATAGTGAATGATCTAGTAATCAGAATCAGCAAGTGGGGTTTAATTCATTTGCCTGTGGAGTGCTTGCCAACACTGTTGTGTAGAGCTCACTGCTGTTCCAAGAGCCACTTGTGCTTATAATAATTAGAGTTCCAATGATCTGGAACTGCTTGATTCAGCTAAAGTTTTGGCAGGTGGCTGACACACTGAAGCGTATTTAAACGCTGTGATAGCCTTGAAAGTCACTTCAAATTAGTCACACGCCTGTAATGCTGGCATAGTCATCAAAAAACTGGTGGCCAATCTATCAGCTATGGATGTGCAGGTATCATTTTATGTCACAGAAAACCTTCATGTGAATGATTGATTTGGAGGAAGAAATGGATGGGGAAACCTTAATTGGTTAGCTTGCCTTAAAAACTTTACTTATAAATTAAATTGTTCCTCCATTTATTTTCATGTATGCTATCCTATGCACACTTAGCAATGTTAATATGCCTCCATAACTGAAATTATGCCTGATGAGACAGTCTAGATATGGAAGTACCAGGTTATAAAACACCAAGTCGTTTGATGAGTTAAAGGACTGATGGCTTTCTTCTGATCATTTACTGGCTTTTTAAATGTGATCCTAAACTTTCTTTTGTCATCACGTGCAGTGCCTACATAAAAAATGTCTGCTGACAGCTCCCGTTGACTTCAGTAAGAACTGAGGTTTTCAACCTTAAAGGAACTTTGTACAATTTTGTGCGCTGTTCCCTGTGATTAATTCTACCTTGTCAAATCATGGTACTGTTTCATTTGCTGTCAACAGCCTTTGTGATACGTTGTTTACTTGTACAATTTCTTTGGGTGGAATCATCTGATTCACTTATTAACAGCAGTAGATGCTTATTTAGGAGAACTAGAGGCAGAGAAGAAATTGAAATAAGCTTGTTTTTATTTTTGCTTTTTTTTTTTTTTTAACTTCTAGAACTCAATACTAAGCCAAAATGAAAGTAACTCAAATTACTACATTTTCATCAAAGTTGGGGTTAGGAGTTTTCCTGTTTTCCTCCACCTACAATAGCTGTTTGATTGCCAAAAGCCAAACAGCAGTTACAATAAAAACTTGGTATGCAAGGATGCTTGTTTTGTGGCTTCTTTGAGGCATGGCATGATGCCTGCCTTGTGAACTGTCAGCGTCCACCTGTGTTTTGTGAGGATCCAGTGGTAATATCTCTAGCACCTTCTTTGTATCTTTAGTAGGAACTGTCCTGTAAACTGAGCATTGTCATCTCTTGGATGTCAGGCTGTGAGTGCAGGTTTTGGGTACAGAATTGCCAGCATTGCCTCCTTGTGAGCCAGTTCTACTTGGGAACTGGCAAAGCCTACTACCTGCAGGAGTGTTATTTGCCATATGAACTTAAACACTCCAGTCAGTGGTGATGTGGGAATTGCATTTTTCCAGACTGCATAGAATCTTTTGAGTTGGAAGGGATCTCCTTCAGTGTTGTCTAGTCCAAGTCCCCTGCAGTGACAGGGACACCTACAGCTCCATCTGGAGCTCAGAGCCCAGTCCAACCTTGAATGTCTGCAAGGACTTCACCACCTCTCTGGGTAACCTGTTCAAGTGCCTCACCACCCTTACTGTAAAAGCAAAAAACAGCCAACAGAAAAAAACCTTTATATTTATGTTCTTTAATTTTCTCTTATTTCTTCTTAACATTCTCTCTGCACACCTTTCTACTCAAACTTCTGCATTGTTGCTGTTTTCCCTTTGTCCTAACCCTTCCTTCACTGGCCTGAATAATAGAGAGTTGACAGAGAGGTGAAGTTGAGAGCCATAAAGGTTGTAAAGTGCTTACACAGCTTCTATTGTGATAGGGAGTGAGTACCTGAGAATGACTGGTGGATACACATAGGCACAGGACCTCATGACATAGCTATTTAGTCTTGGTATCTGAACATCTAAGCTTTATTCTTTACAAAGTCTGGGTGCATAGCACAGTACTTTCCTTCATCTTTTATCCATTCTGACTTCAGTACTCTCTGAAGAAGTCACTTACTCTCTGTCAGTGTCATACCCCCAAGGGAAGAAAATGTAAATCATCTTTTAGTCTCCTCAGTAATAACATAAAAGTTGGATAGTAGGAGCCTGAAATGAGGTTTGAAAATGAATTCTCTGCCAATGAACATCATGATTCTTTTTTTGTGCACACAAAACCTGTGTGTAGGGTTCTGCACTACATAAACTGTTCTGTAATTTTGTAAATAAAGCACCAGTGGGCTTTTCAGTGTGCAGAAAGAGGTCTGAAATCTTGTCTTCAAGTGATTCATCTCAGCTTGAAAACTCAAATGTGAATGCACCCAAGCTGTTCCATGCACTCAGTGCAGCAAAGCTGGAAGCACTTATGCACGTGTGCAAATAGTCTGAAGCAGATCTCTTTGAATATTCAGCTCTTAATGTGTAACATTTAATCGCTAAATGCTGAGCTTAAATAAGGCTCTTTTGATGATGAAATGATTAATAAAGTGGTCTGAAACACAGTTCAGAGCCTCTCTCTGGGGAGTCTTGCTTTGTCAATTCTGGCAAGATGGCCTCCTGCAGCAACAGGCTCGGAAATGCCAATAGTAATTGAAGTCTTTAATTACATTTCCTGCTTTATTTCAAGGTATCAAATTTTATTATTATTTTTCCTTTTTTTCTTTTTTCTTCTTTGAATTTTGGTGGTGTTGAAAATGTGTATAGCTTCCTGTGAGCCCTTGGCTTACTGAAAATAGTATGACTACTACAAAGGAAAAATTAGTCCCTTCAAGAAATAGCTACAGTGTTTTGCAAGCCTTTTCAAAGTTCTGTCAGGCATAGTGCAAGTTTACTTACAGGTACTGTTCAAATTTAACTCTGTGCTAAAGGAGCATCTGAGCAAGTAGAATGGTGTAGCTGAAAAGAATGGTATGTGCCCAGGCTCCTCAACCCTCACAGCGTGAGCCATGTCTTAATTCATAAATCACAGAGACAGGGCAGAAGGAGGTGAATGCAGCTAAGCCATTTCTTATCAAGACAACTTCTTAACTCTTCTAAAAGGTTAACACCACCATCATCCTTGTCAACGAGGAAACACGAAAGGGCCTCTGGAAGGTTGGTTACCAGCAACAGAGGAGTGGGGAAATCAACTTGTTCAGGCTGCAGTGCTTTCTTGATGCACACTATGCTGCTTTTAGCACCACAGTGTTCTGGCCTGGGATCTCGTCTGTGCATTGGTGCCCTTAGTTATAATGTCATGTTTATGCCAAATCATTCTGATGAAGCTATTTGAGATTTGTGCACTCCTGGAGTGAAATTGGTGCATTAAAGGCAAGAGACAACTCTCCATATGGTTTTATCCTCATGTTGCTGTTTGAGCAACATGTGATTGAAATACTCAAGCTACAGTTGGGTTTTGCAGTGCTATGTAGGTTGTTCCAAAAGTAATTCCTCCTATTTATTTCCATGAAAACTACAACATGCCAAGAGCACAACAACAGTATTTGATGTAGAAAATTCTCAGCTACAAAAACACTATTTTACAGCATAGGCACCACCATTAGCTATGGGTTTTTGCCAGTGATGAACAAGAGTCTGTATACCGTGCTTGTAAAAATCTGCACCAGAGGAGGTGACCCACCATTGCTGTCACCACTGCTGAAATGCACCACCTGCCACATCACTGTGCTCACATCCACTGCTGGGTCTCCATCAGCATTCAGCAGACATCGCTGAATGTCAGTGGGTGCCATTTGTTCCTCATGGAGGAATTCAGTTACACTGCTTTGCTTCATCTGCACTTCCATGTCAGATGCCATTCTGTCACTGCCCCTCTGCTGCCATCTGTCACACAGTAACAGAATGGAGTGGAATTTTGGTGCAAGGTTCAACCTCTACTGCCATACCACCAATATCTGCCTCTGAAGTTGTGGACCAACATAATGATATAGGAGGCATTACTTCTGGAGCAGCCCTCGTGCCCTTCTACCTTTTCTTTCAGCTCTACTTCTATCATACTGGTTCTTCTGGTGATGAATACGAATCAGAACTGACATTCTGCAGTATCTGTATCTTGCTGTTGCGATGATTAACCTTTCAGATGGGTTTAGGTTTATTTTTTCTGCTGAAATAGAGCAAGCAAAGCTAAGGGTTTGGCCTGAAGACCTTCTGTTCAACATCTCTTATATTTTGTCTCTAAATGCAGTTTATAGTTATGCTGGATGTCACTGATGGGCTGTTGGTACATAAAGCTAATGTGTGTCTTCCCAAAGGACTCCTGTTATCTTTTGTGTTTCACTTAGCCAGAGCTTTCAAACTGAAGGCATAGATCTTCCTTATGGAAGTCCAGCGTGTCACTTTTGTTGTGATGGTTTTGGTTTAGTTTTAAGCTGATGGCGACGTTTCTTGGACATAACAGGGCCAAATTCCTTCTTCAGAGACATTACAGCAGACATCTCCTTCAGGCTGCGTTGTCAGAAGACCTAATCTCCTATTTGAGAACAAAAATGGCTTAATTTCCAGAATTTCTCAGGATAATCAGCACAGCGGGGACATCCGGATGCTGAGCACCTGTCCAAACAGTGCCAGTTTCAAAAGTTGTTCACTTTCTGGGTGCATAAATAGCTGGGGGGATTTTGCCCTAGCAGAAGTGTGGGCTTACTTTACAGGTATGTGAATGTCCTGAAAACTCAACTCTCAGCTTTTATGAAGGCGATAGCTGGTTTTTGTGTTAGGATTTTCTGTGCATGCAGGTTGATTTCAAGCGTTTGTTTCATTTTATTTTTACTTTCGTATGTTTCCTATTTTATACTTACTTTGCATGAGAGGTGTTTTTTTCTTTCCTTTTTTTATTTTTATTTTTTGGAGTGGGAAACACGACTGAAATATTACAAGATAGTCTATCTTCTTTTTTTTTTTTGAGCAGAATTTCACCTTTGTATTTATTTATTTCTTTATGCATGCTTTGGTTCATTGAGATGCCAACTGCAGCAGAGTCCCTGGTGTGCTTTGTCTGTGTTTTGTCGGTGCTTGTTTTACAAAAACTACCTCTTGCATGACAACGATTATTTGGGTTAAAGCTATGGAAATTCTGTCCCTGGAGGGGTGGTCATTGGAGGAATTTTCTTTATTCTAAGCATATGTATTTGCTATACATGGCTGCATGTGGATAAACAACATTACTGACTTTAATGCTTCCGTTGTCGAAAGAAAGCAGCAAAAAAGCAACGCCTCCAAAACTCTTGGTGGTCTTGCCGGGGAATTAATTAGTGACAGCAGGGGAACATGGTGGCATCCAGAGTGCTGCACATAGCGATGTCTGAAGGTTGCTGTTTTCTTGTCTTCACTTTATTCTGCTAAAGGCTGATGCATTGCTTTGGTGGAGTAATCCCTGATGTGTGCTACTGCTGCTCCTGCAGTGATGAGGGGGAGCCCAGGAGTACAGCCTCAGCCTCATCGGCTGCCAGCAGTCACCTAGCAGGTGTCTTGGTTGAATTGATCAGTAACATCTCCCTTCCCTTTGGTGTGGGGGTACATTGCTTGTATAGTAAGAAATCTCTCATTTTCAAATGCAAACCTTTTTCTTTCTCCCATGAAGGTGTAGAAAAAGTCACTGGACAGCAAAGGCTGTTCTTGTTTGTTCTTGTGCTCTGGAGTTTGTTGTGCTTCACTTGTGCTGTATATGTAATTCTACAGTCTGGAGTGGAAAACCAACTTCAGCTGAGAAAATTTCTTCACGTGAGCGCAGTGCTCTGTCCTGAGGCACCGGTTACAAGTTCAGAATGAACTTGCTTAGTGGAAAAATGGGGAGAAAGAGACTCAGCTATTAAAGAGAAATTTATGGTATCTGCAAAAATGAATACTCTATTTTTTCATATTTTTCCTAAATTCTCATGTTTGTACTTAGCTTGAACTCTGAGATTCTTTATCTGTAATGTCTCTGAATGCAGCCTTCCCTAACCCTCCATGCAGCTAACAGTGGCAGTGAGGCTCTTATTTCAGCAATGTTTCTTTCTCTGCTCTCATCTAATTAATTCTTGCTATGTTTATGCCTGAACCTGCTCTTTTGCCAAGATCTTTTTCCTTATCTGTCACTTGGACTGTGTCATTGCTCTCTTTATATTCCTTCCTCGCCTCTTTCTTCATCACATCACATCAGATCTCTGGAGTTCACTTTTAAGGCCTTTCACAGCCTGTCTGTGCCTTACCCCTTATCTTATGGCTGGTATCAGAAGTCAGCTCCCACATCTGATCAGGCTCAGATGCCAGTCCCTATATCCCAGCTGTTAAATATTAAGAGGAAACAGCTTTGTGCTTCTCCCTCATCCCTGGGAAAAGATACACATGTGCACACTGCAAAGCCATCTCTTAGTCCTTTCAAATTACTCTTTTAAAACAAATTTCTAAACTCTATTTTGTTGCAATGTCTTCAAAGCTCCTGAGAGTGGCTGGCTGCTGAGACAGACTGGTGTTGTGTGTTGTGGCCTTAGTCCTGGCTTGCTGTTTACTTCTGTGCCCTTATCTGCCTAAACACATCTCTTTTCTCATGTGGCAGATTCTTGGCATGGGCCGTCCTTTTCATTTGTATCTGTATAGCCTCAAACCGGCCTTAAGCTATACAGAAATGCAAATAATATCTGTGTAATACCAACGGAAGTGTTCATCCTCTTCATGCTGTCTGTAAGCTCATGTTCCTTAAAGGTCTAAAACATGAGAAGGGTGAAGATGTTTCTTTGGAGCATGCATTTTCTCATGCTCCTTACAGTGACATGCTGAATTTCACTGTGTTTCATGTGTGCAATTGCTCTTGGCTCCATTTGAAAACTCCAGTATAAAATAACTCACCTACACTGGGGTGCAGAGTTAAGGCTAAGCAGCTTCTTTATCTTCCTTGTTTTCGAGTGTATAGAGGCAGGCAGAAACTGTGAGGCAGGTTCATGGGCGAGAAAAGCCGCCTCCTTCTCTGTGCCAACACTGGGCATGTAGTTGTGCACAAATAATGGAAGTGATCTGGCTGAACACTGACACAGGAGAGGAAAAAAAAAATTACAGCTAAAAAGAGCAGTGGCCATGTAAGCTTCCTACTCTGCCTTGCTAGGAGGTGCTGAGACGTGCGGGTGCAGGGACGTGTGGAAGCAGAGCAGCAGCCAGGAGGCAGAGGCTATCTCTTGGCTGCAGCCAGCCCTTGGATTACAGCTATCGTGGGACTGCAGGCACCAGCAGGCGTATGAAAACTCAGGGAAAGCAGGAGCAGCAGAGATGCAATGAACAAAAATAGCAGGGTTGTGAACTGGGCAGTATATTCTCCACTGCAGTGCTCTCACAATGAAAACTGGCTGAAAACGTCCATCTTAGCACTGATTGTTTCTTATGTCCCTCTGACAGCGCAACAACAAAATTAGTTGTATTTCCAGAGTAGGGGTGTGTGTTCATGATCTAAAAACATCTTTAATACAGTATATATCTTGATTTAAAAAAGAAACAAATATGAACTAGCAGATCTGTTAATTTCAGGTAGGATACCATTTTAGCAAATAGCACCAATGTTTTGGGAGCTTGAGAATGTGGAAGGGAAGGATATTTGAGTAGGGGCTGTTGTAGCCTTTAAGGGAGAAAGTATGCCTGCATGTGTATATATATAGTAACTATATATAATCTTTTCTTACCTTTTCTTAGGCTCTGGCTGCACACCTAGGTCATTCAAAACAAATAATGTTGATTCTGTAAAACTGTGTCAGTCATGATAGGAAAGAGGTTGAGGAAAAATTCTGAAAAATTGAGTAAAGGTTTATTTTGACATTCTTTAAAATGCTATTCTTTTTGAGTGACAGTTCTTGGAATACATCTTTTAATGCAAGTTTAATGATGGGAAAATGAAATAAATAGGTACTTCGAGCTGAACGGTGTGAATTTAGTATGGTTTGGTGGGAGTTTGAAGGCTGAGGGAAGTATAAGAAATGCTGTCTGGTCTTAGGGGAAGACTTCTGGAGAACTGGGTGTATAGGATATAAACTGATGTGTGTCAGACTAGAGGCTTCTTGCAAAGAAAAGCAAAATTAGGATGCCCCTATGTAACTGCAGACCCAGAAAAGATCTCAAAAGGCCGTTCTGTCCATCTTTCTCCATCAGGGGTACAGTATACTTGTAAGATCTGTCACACTGCAGTTTCTAGAGGCAGTCCATTTCAGTGTATTGCTTAATCAGCTTAGTGTGGCTCTTCCTTTTTTCAGTTTAAATTCATTGCTATTTGCATTGATTTTCACAGCTATTGATAGCACTCTTCTCTTTCTTTAAAAATCACTGTTTTCCTTTGCTTTTATTTTCCTTTAGTTTTTCCCATTATTTCCCTGTATTGTATTTAGTTCTGTTTTACTTGAAGCTTAGCAGCCTCACTTGTTCTCTGAGGAAGGATGGAATGTATCTTTGATATCTCTGAGCCTCACTGTCAGTTGATGTAGATGGTTGATCTGGTTGTACTTCATCTTCTTAGCTTCGCACAAGACAGAACTGTTCTTAGAATAGAGGACTTCTGGGAGTCCTGCAATCCTAGATGGAAAAGGATGTCATGGAGAGGAAGTTTCTGCAGCAGAGGGATTAATGGATGATTGAGTATTTTCTTATGAATTCAATCACTGTATAGATTCCTAGTAGGCCTTAATTATACTCTTCTATGCATGATTCCACATGCCTTATGCAAGCAAATTTTTATTATAGTTGAAGAGACTTTTCTTCCCTGAGAATTACAAATGCAGCCTGCTGGCACACATCAATTTGCTTGTTTTGTTTTACGTGTTTTAGATGTATATCTGATGTATCTTTACAGGCTCTATGTTTCTAGCTCCCAGATCTTCAAAAAAAACTGCTTGAAGGTATGTGACTTCTCAGTTTTGCCAGGAAGTTTCTGCTGTAGGCAGGGGAAGTAAGGTGCACTCAGAACTTTGCTTGCTATTTTTCTGCTTAGGCATAAAGGCAATAATGTTAAGAGGAAGCTAAATCCAATGGTAAAGATGGAGCAGCACATTGTATGTTGGGAAGTTCTTGCTGGTCTTCGTATGGGAATTGTAAAGTAGTGACAAGTTTTGCTAAATGTTCAGCCGTGTGGGGGCTGTAAGCCAAGTGTATGGGCTCCCTGACTTTAATATCTGCAGGAAGCAAGTTCAAAAACTTTGCTTTGTATTCTTGTGTTGGAAAAAGGTATTTGGAAAATACTTCGGGGGGGGGGGGGGAAGCTAGAATACTGAAAAACTGGCATCTTCTGTATTTGAGCATAGCTTCTTTTCCCTGCCCCAGCAGGAATTTGGCCTTGTTTCCTGAAAACATGGAGAGAAAAAAATGATTAAAAGTCTCACAATTGAAATCACTTGGAAATTATTCACAGTAGTATCCGTATAGTTTTGTGTAATTGAATATATTCAGTAAGATCATGATTATAATTGGATAATTTGCAATGGATAAAGAGCAGGAAGAAAGATAAAGGCCTATCTGAGGGGTGTACGACTGTCTTATGGCATTGACTTCAGAGAAGTGAAGTTGAGGATGGGATAAGGAAAGAAGAGTATTTGTACAGGCTAAGTACTCGTCTGGCTGCCCTGGAATAACAAGTGTTGGCCAAATAAACCCATGGCTCTGCAGTCTGGATTCTGCATTTCTAGCAAAATATTACAGCTTTTCTACCAACACTTGGTGCTTGTGAAGAACACTTCTGGTGTTCGATGGTCTTTCCTGTGGATCTTTATTAATCCAACTCTTGTTCTCAAACCTCCTGAAACATTTAACTCTGAAACCTTCCAATGTATTTACCTGTTTCTTGGGCAAAGTCCTCCTCCGCTGACTCTTACAGATCAACTTTATTTATCGTTCTAGTCATTGACAATTACCTTGGTAACTATAACTACAGACTAATTGGGAAGAAGCACTATTAAAACGCTAAATAGATAAGTGAGCTAGAATTCTTTTAGCTTGTCAAATTGGTCCATTAAATCTGTGTGTTGTACCTGTAATTGCAAAGCTCCAATTATCGTACGCTTAGTGAAAGGAGTGATAAGGTTTTTCTGGAGTGGAAAGAGATAAGAGATAAAACTGAAAAGTTTTCTAATAATAACTTTAGTAAAAGCTATCAACGACAAATGTATACTTCTGATAAGAACCAGAATATGAGAACTTGTGAAATCTGGTATCTCAAAGCAAACAAAATAAGGGTGAGTAGAAGTTGGAGAGAGATGTCATCACCTTGCATAGATGTTTTAGACAATGTAAGGCCTTTTAGTCCACAGCATACTGGTATTGCTGCTAGAAAATGCTGTACTGATGTCTGTACAGCACTGACGCCAAGAGACTATGGCATTTGGAGATGTTTAGCACTTCACATGCTACGGAATGAAGGCTCTGACTGAAGGTGACATTGGTATTTTTCTCTAGGGATTGCTTTGACTGTAATCACGGTTTTGGAAATGCCAACTTCCTTGCAGGCTGTCCTGAGCTAAGCTGGAGAGAGATGACCTAACCAGGGAGAACTAAAACTCGGGTTTGAATTCAGGCACTGAAGCAGACTTGAGTTTATGTGGAGGAGAAAGGAAATAGAAGTGCTTATATTTCCACCATAATTTGCAGTGGTAGAAAGTTGAATAAAGGCATGTCCTGTCTCAGTACCTTTGAATCTGAATCTTTAAAGAGGGAGCTGGAGAAGTTTTGGAAAGCTTGGAATCAATTTGTGAAGGCCTATAAAAGAGTAAATACATACTGTGGGACCAGTAATTTTGGGAAATATGTGGAAGGAAGAGAACGGTGACCTTAATAGTGAGCAAAGAGGAGAGGATTGTTGTTATTAAGCAGAACTTATTTCACAGAAAAACAATACTGAACTGACTTCTATTTGTGAGAAGGGGGGAAAGGAAAAGGATAATTCTTTTCTGATAGCCCAAGAGGCTTTATCCATTTTAAAACCAATTCTGTGCAAAATAAAGGCAAGCGAGCGTATGTATTCTAAATGGCACTTCAACCTCTCTCCAAAAAAAAAGTCATCAGTGTTCAAATGGGCATCATTACTCTGTGGTGTTGCTTTCTTTCTCTCTTTCCCTTTTGGATAGTGGATTGCAAATGACATGCCTGATTTCTGAGTGGTTTTAGAGATGTTTGTGATATTTTGCATATAAAGGGAAGGAAGCTAACTTTTTTTTTCTAGTATATATAAAAAAACAGAATAAGGTGATCATTTTAGCATTCAGAATGGCTTTGGAAATTTGACTTCAGATGGAGGAATGTTTTCTTTTGAGTGGTTGAGATAAAGCAATAAGATTTTTGCCTCTGAGAAATCAAAATGTTTGTTCCAAGCAAGTGAAGTCTGATGGCCACACAGTTAAAATCACACTTCTGATGACTTCTTAAGCTGAACTTCATCTACTGAACCAGTGGTGGTCAAGTGTAACACTGGAGATTTATGAACAGTTGGAAGGAGGAAGAGGAGAATGCTGGGAAGGAAGAGAGGGGAAAAGTATGCTGTCAGGTGTTTGTATTTTTCAAGACTTTAAAATCTGTATATACCATTTACCTGCTTTTTGTTTGGCAGAGCCTCATTCTGAAAGGGATTTTTTTGGTGAATTTAGTTTTTGTATAGGTTTTGTTGCATGGCTTACAAAGGGGGCAGGAAGCAGCAGTGTAGTAAGATGAAGGATATGTTGACGGTAACAAATCTGTGTGTTAGAAAGATTGTTTAAGCTAACTGTCAATCAGCTTAGACTCTGGTCTTGAAAACCATGTTTGTTAAAACATAGAGTCTATTTACCAGCTGTAGTGCTGAGGGCTTTTATGAGGAAAGGTTCCCATGCTGGCATTTCTGTACCTGAGGCTGATGGTGTGCTGCCTCGGTCTCCCTGATGCTGCTTCCCCTTCCCTGTCAGATGCTGAGAAATACAAAGAGCTTTGCAGCAATTCTTGCAGGAAATGGATAACAGAGGAAGAATTACTGGTTGGATTCGCTCTGGGGTATGCACATTTGAACTAGCACTGACCATCCCTGCTGTGTTAGCAGATGCGAGCAGTTTGGAAGGACATGTTACAAGGGAATCTCCATTCAGTTGCTTAAAATGATTTTGCTGGGCGCATCAGGACGCTCATGTAGAAGGTAACTGGGCTTTGTAATCTTCTTGCTGCAAGGAGGTGCTTCAATAGTGATGGTCTGAAAACTATAACTCTTATGTTTGTCTCCTAAGTGGTGTTAAAAAGTGAAAAATGTGAAACCTTAGATTTCACTGTATTTCTGTAAGTAGCAGGAAGATAGGGTTATGTTGTGATTTATGCGTGGCAAACTGCTAACATCCTGTCTGACAGGACGAAGGAAAAGGCAGTTACTCAGATCTAAAAAAATTATGACAGCTTTTCAGTATCTTGGATCGTAGCCAACGATTCTTGGGACAATCTAATATCAAATTAGTAAGAGAAGGATTAAGGTACTGACGAAAAGGGCAGAGGATGAGAACTGGCTGAAGTCTTTTGGCTGTGTGGACATGATCTGAAATAACACATTTCCCCAGTGTTTAAAAACTGTGTCCTGATCCATGCTCCCTGAGAAGCAAATTGATACTGGAGAAAGGTATGAGCTGCAGCTGATCCAGTACTGTCTTGATGGGAAGATTTCCATATGGAACAAGTTTGCTGAGTTTCCATGTGGGCAGAAACAACCAAGCAATATCCTTCTGTAACAGACAGCAGCAGCTCCACAGTGATTACGATGGAAATGCACTACTGCGTTTTCTTGTGCAAGTATATCTGCTGAAAAGCAGATTCTAAAAGCTGTTGTAAAGTAAGGGATCTTGCTATTTCCTCTCTGTCATTCTGGCCTCGTGCCAAACGTTTGGGCAGTACACGTTACCTACCTGGGTAACAGCACAGTCAGGGTGGATCACAGGATTTGCAGATGCTGGCCACTTACCTCACTCTCAGCTTATCAGCACTGCAGAAAGCAACCTGTTTATTTACAAGACGTTTGCAGATTCTGAGGGATAAAATATAACAACTTCATCATGAAGATAATAATACCTGAGAGGTCATACGTATTACTGGAGGCTTGGATTGGATTTTATTAGCTAATATTCATGAAGTGGGAATTAAAAACTAAGCTCAGCATCAAAAAAGATCTGCAGTGACACAAGCAACAGACAATTCCACAGGATAAAATAATCTTTCATGCCTTATTTTAAAATTAAAAAAGCTTACGTTTAAATCCAGCCACTTTGTGCTTTTTTTTGAACAGCACTTTTTTTTTGGGTTGGGAAACGGAGAGTGGCTTTTGATTGCATAATGAGATTTCTTCAGGGAAACCACATGTTCTGGGGCGGCTACAGAACCCTTCCCTGAGCTGCAGCTGCAAAAGGAGGGCTTTAGACTTTGTATTATGTTAAATGTTCGCAGCAGGAAGAGAGCCAGGTATTTGAACTGACATGATGGATTCCCCTTTCACCTCCTGCCTCTACCTCATTAAACTGCAGTGATTAAAGAATTATCAAAATTTAATACTTCAAAATGACTGCATAAAAGCAGCTTCTTATGGGAAGCCGTCTTTAAAAACTGTCTCCTGCATGCACAGAATTTCTTCCACAAACCTCTCCCCCTGTGCATCCCTCCCTTCCCTACACATTCTTCCCTTTAATTTATGGGGAAGTGTTGAAACCTCTGGCCAACTAGAGCCACTCCTGAGAATAAATATGGGCTCTAAATTATTTGAGCCCATCGGGTGTATTGGTTATTAAACCTCAGCTGGTCTAAGAAGGCAGATGGATGTGCTGTGTCATTGCCAGCTATATTAATTGCATACTAAAGATTTTCAATTTTTTAGGTAGAAATATGGAATAGAATTATAGCTGGATTATTCAGGTGACTCTGAAAAGCTGTATCTTTAGAGCTGTATTAAAATAAGTTGGGAGCAGTTCAGTACGATCAGGCATTGAATGTTGCTATCTTCCTACATATTTTGTTCTTTCTGTGCTGTCTATATATGTTAGGCTGAGCCTGATTGGAAACTGAATTCGGTACTGAACCCCCCTACTTAACATCTTTCCGTCAGTAGATCTCAGTGAACTTGATCTGTTCTCACCTTCATCACTTGAGACGAAATGCAAAGAAACCGTGGGACTTGCCCTGTGCCACTTGGAGGAGGAAGTTATAGCATTATTTACAAAGTCTGTTTATCCCTAGTCTCAACCTATTGCAGTGTTTACAAATCTACACTGTTTCCAAGTGGATAACTCACTCATCAGCATCAAAAAGTGCCCTAAGAGAATGGTGCCTGGCCAAGGCTCGGTGTGGATCTTGCCAGCTGGTGGCACGACCTGTGGACAGCAGTGTTCCCTTGTGCCAGTGAGGGTAGCTTGGAGCTCTCTTATTCCCTTGCTTCAGCTCCTTGATGCAACAGTGGAAAAAAAAAAAACTCTTTCAAGCCTCTAATTCATCAAGTCTGCCTGCAGCTGACATAATGTGAATTCTTTCCTGGATAGCAATAGATTCTATGAATTATGATATAGAGGCTGGCAAAAGTCAGCTATACCGCATGTGTACTGATAAAGCTGGCTATCGGTGTAGAATAGGACTTCTTGATCCAGCTTCTTCTGCACTGCTCTTTTACCATTTTGAGGTTAGGCGCTTTGTGTGTTTAGGCATATAACATCTTTAGTAACTAAATTCCTGATGGCAAGTAACACATGAAAGACCTTGTGCTGGAAGAAAGAAAAAACTTCCTGTAGAACCCCAGATGTAAACAAAGTTTATGTAGTACTGCTTTTGTAAGCATCAAAAGCACCAGCCTTTAGCAATTCACAACATTAATAATGGATCTGAAATATTCAGGGAAATATTTAAAGGTGTAATTTAACAAGATCTAGATTATATATCGGGTATTACTGTAAAGGAGTCCCTGTTTAAATGATGTTTTTAAAGTTAGTGCTCCTGAAGTTAGCACCATTATGCTTGTATTGTTAGCGTCCATCATAAAGTGCTTGTGTTGTGTATGTGCATACACACAGCAAAGATCTCTGGCCTCAAAACCTTGTAATCTGTATTTAGGAGAAGAAAACCTTTGGTATAGGCAAATGGGGGAAGGGAGGCAAGGTGTTGGACAGTCCAATGGATGACTCTGTCAACATGCAGCTACTCTTGGACCATGCGTAGAGCATGTTTCAGTCTCTTTTAGAAACTTATCCTCAGTCTACTCCAGACCCATGCTACACGTGCATGGTTGGAGAGTTTGGTTTCTTTATGTGCAGACACCTTTAACGCTACTCTTGAAGCCCGGAGTAAAAGAGAATCAGTAAAAATGTGATTGTACATCACTATGCCAATGGGCAATCTCTTTTACCCTTGGAGAAATTGAGCTGGTGACTGCTTTGGGAAGCTTCTAAAGGTCTACATTGTCTACTGTAGTGAGGATGAAGGATAAGAAGTCATGATAATGATGGCATGAATATGCAAGTAGTTCTCCATGCCAACATCATCATCACAGATGTTCCCGTGCATCTGGGGTCCATGCACGATTCATTTATTTTGCACATGTTCCCACTCAACAAGCTTCTCTGAATGTTTTCACCCAATGGGGGATAGATGATCGTTCAGCCTTTTAATCATGTTTTTCTCAAGTTTACTCTAGTAACATCTGTGTACAGTCATTATAGACCTGGTATTTGTTCTGAATTGGTACTGATTTTCTCTCCTGGTGACAGGCAATGCTCTCTTTTTCTACCCCATTGAACAGATATGTAGTATAAAGCAACCTCTACTATCAGATGCCGTCTGCCTAAATGCATTTCTCAGAGACCCTGACAAGATAAGTCTTTCAAGAGCTGTTGAGCTTTGGCACCAGTGCTACCAGGAGCTGTGCTCTGGTTTGTGTTGCTGTCAGATTTGGCTTCAACACTGTACTGCCATTAAGCATTTTCTTAGCTTCGAGTCTGAGCTACCCCGTGGGTATAACATGCAGATTTTACATTCTTTTCTTGCATGTCCTGAAAAGATGATCAAAGAGCTGCAGAACTCTTCTGGGGTGTAGGTTTGATGGAGTTGATCCCTTTTTAGGTAAGGAAAGCCTAGAACCTTGCTTCACTTTTTTTGAGAATTGATGGATTGTTTACATGTTAAGTAACTATCCAAAATTGTCTACTGCTTCTACAAACCTATGTATGAACAGAAATGAATGCAGTAGCTGTCAGTTCAGCATGGCCTTGCCCTGCCCATCTTTAAATTTATAAGCACCTCCAAGCACATTGCAGTGGCCTATGAAAACTCGCACGTGAGAAACCATGTGCCAAACAACTGATATTTGTAAGCTCTGGCAGCCGTGATGAATACAAGATCTATAACGTTCATTCAGATGCTTACTAAGGTATGTGTCTTCTGTCTGGGCAAGCAAAAGGAGCTGAAATGTTTTGAGAAATCACCATTTCTAGGACAGCATGGTTAAGGCAAAGGTGTTGAGTATATAGTGCATTTCAGTTGTCAAAATATGCTTATAGTAGTTTAGCTCTTTGAAAAGGAGATTTTTCTCGGCTTGCTCATTACTGGTGTGTAATTTCCATGAGCAATAATTAAGCATTCTCTAGGGATGTAAGTAATTTATTTTGTAGTAAACTGATATCTATTGGTATTTTAACATTGTTCGCATTATTTATCTGTAGATTTGCATCCATGAACTGGAAAATACAATCTTTTATTTCATGAGAAAAGTAATCTAATGTTAAAAATTCAATAAAATACTGATTTCATATGAAAAAGCTTATGTAACACAGAACATGTACTGCATATTATTACAAGTTGTTCATGCTGAATGAACTGTTGCAAAGGACACAGGAATACGTTAGCTCAAAATAAAAGCAACAGAAGCTAGCTATTCTTTTTGTTGAATTGACAGGCGTGGTTAAGCAAGTTGCACATGTGGTTAACCTTCTTGACTTGAAGGCAGAGAATTGAGAGACAAATTGGTGCAACTCCTGCTATCTACCCTTGCTTCTGGAAGGTATCTTCTGGCTGAAAGCTTCCCATCTGCGGTGCACCGTACTCATGTTGTACAAAAGTGTTTTATTTTTTTTCCGCCTACCGTTTGAGATCCTTGATACTGGGAAATTGTGGGCTTCCACAGCACTGTTTTACAGTTCATCAGAACTCTAATGACTCAAGCAACAGTGTAATTGGGCAAAGAGTTGGATTAATGTTGTGACAATTAATTTAAGACTTCAGTTCTTTTTGGGCAAAGGACATGCTCAGCTGGTGTTGGGGAGAATGTTTTCATTTGTTGACAATACCAGTATTCTCTGTTAGCAACAGATTTCATTGCAAGCCATCAGCACGTAATTATCTCTGGACTGTACATTAATTTCTGTGTTGAGTATCAGTCTTACTTAATGTTTTATGTGCTGAACTGAATGACATCTGAAACAAGGAACTGCATTTTCAGATGGATAATCTCCTGACAGTAAACGTGAAGCCTTTGAAAGTTGTTTGAATAATTTGCATGCTGTCTCGAGCAGGAAAATCCTACCTGAATTTCACATGCATGAGGAAAGTCATGCCTTTTAACTTTGCATTGCTTTTGGTCAAGATGATTTATTCTGAGGAAATACTCTTACCTCATGCACGCTAACCTTTGTGAAGCTTGTTCCATTACATTTTCAT
Organism: Pavo muticus; assembly: GCA_016647715.1. Taxonomy (NCBI): domain Eukaryota; kingdom Metazoa; phylum Chordata; class Aves; order Galliformes; family Phasianidae; genus Pavo; species Pavo muticus. The sequence continues at coordinate 4,170,651 of JACDJE010000160.1, read as the reverse complement.
AGCCTCTTCTCCAGGTATGGTAGTTCTCCTTCTAACGTGCTCTGTGGCTTTATAAATGGCAAGGTCATGTCTTTGTAGGATTTGCAACAAAGATGAAAGTTCTCTCAGAGCCTCTTTCCTGAGAGCTAAATCCACATAAATCCAGGGCTTTCAAGATTTTTCTAAGCTGGGAAATGTTGAGCACACAGATAAAGATCAGTTGTCTTTTTTTTATTTATTTTTTTTATTTCAGCAGCTGCAGAAAGGAATATGTATGCAGTGTCCATGAATTAAACATGTTTGGGACTGTCCTACAACTCCCATCATTTTTCTACAACCACTGTTAAATGTGAGCTAATCTGAGTCCTTCTGGTTCTGTGTGTTTCTGTTGTTTGGCTGTTGACTGATTAATTATGAGTGTGTACATTTCCTCTGAGTATCTTAGAGCTCATGTTTTTTGCAGTATCCTACAGCACTTTAGGTTATCAATTCAAGTCTGTGCACACCAGAGCAATTGTAAAACTTAAGGAATGAGGCCTGAACATTTGGACTATAGCTAACTTCATTTTAATAATAATCTCCACCAAGTGGCAAGAATATATGCATATTCAGTATGTGTTGCTGGCATGGTCTGCCTGTTCCTTGAGCTTTCCTTACATTTCTGTGGGTCTTTAGATCAAACCCTTTTAGCGAACACAATGATGCATTTGTTTAAAGTCACCATACTGAAGTGATTCTTTATGTGTTGGATGAGAAAATTCTGGTGTAATACTTAGTTATGCTTCTGAATGATCCCTTCTTACTCATCTTTCAAACCCGTCAATGTATTTCATATATATGTCCTCCTTGTCTCTCTGAATATCCAAGAACAATGATGAATTCTACTCTGTTAAAAATATGCTGTCATCCAGCAGCTCACACACACACACACACACACACACACACACACACAAACAAAAAGACATTAGCTATATAGAACACTATGAGTTTGTCTGGGGAGTTGTTACATGTCATTAGCTGCCCACAGAATTTGTTCAGGGACAGCTGTGATGGAAACAGAGTGTGTGCTTTTACCAGCTGCATCTCAGCTTTTGTATGGCTACAACAATCAGTGAGCATCTTCAGATGGAGACAGGAATTTCTTCATTCTAATGTGTTCTCATGAACACATTAATATATACCTTTGAATCAAGATGTTCTGATATTTCCTCATAGGATACCACTGGGATTCTTTGTGCCTGTCATAACATTGATCCAGGCAGTCTGCTCCAATGGATTTGTTAAACAGGTTTTTACATCAGCACATAAAATCAGGAATTTATGGCTTGCCATAAGGCATACAAAGTGAGATTTCAACTCCCTGTGGTGCACAGCACATCACGCATCAGGAATGTCACTATTCCTTGTAGCATCTATTACTCCAACCTGCTGCTAAAATGCAATTCTAGGCTGTGCTTCATGTATTTCAGGAGCTCAGATAAGACAGGAAGATGGATAAATTGCCATAGGGTGAAGGCACAGTGGTGGTAAAGCATATCATTCTCCAAAACTCTTTTTATGACTTCATTTCTGAACATGACCCCATTCTAAAACCACTTGTGATAGCCCTAGCTGTTAAAATGCACACAAACAGAACAAATTAAGTAGAAGTGAGAAGTCAGAACTTAAGATGTTATGAAAAACAAAGTGATGGAGTTTAAAAAGCATAACAAATTAATGACGTAACTGATTACCAGCCTGAAATGGTCATGCTGGGGCCAACAAACTCTTCTGAAAGCTCTACTTGTTTATATAATACCTGTTGTTAGTTGCTGTTGGGTATACTGCTCGGGCTCTTCTCTAGTGCCTCTTTGTAAAGGGACTGTTTCTGTCCTGAAGAGCAATTTTTGGCTCTGTACAGCTGGCAGCAGTCACCTGAAAAGTCCTTGCATGGCTTCAAAAGCTTTCACCAAGACTTTACATTTTCCTTTTAGCTACCCATGATCCAGAGTCCTCAGTAATACCAGTTAAACCCAAATAAATATTGAGCATGATTGAACTATGACTCTTTAATATATTCAAACTCAACACCTCTAAGACCATTGGTGTACACAGCCACAATAGGTGTCCCATGCCGTTAGCATTGCTTTGCTTTTCAAGACAACAGGTGAGATCGTGGTGCAGCTCTTGTTCTCTTCAAAGGTGTGGAGAATCTGGTGATGGTGATACTTTTGGGAGGATAGCCATAAACAGGTTTTAATTACACATAATTTGTGTTTCTTTGGAAGTCAAGGCACCAAATCAGTCTTCACACGTATCCAATGAGCCCTTGAATTGACTGCTATTTTGCTGGATGAATTTCAGCCTTGTTTCATTTTCATTTCACGCACCGGTGTACAAATTTCCTATCAGCTTCTTGCCAGAGTAATGCATGTGCCATGGCAGAGAACTTGGATGTTAGAGTAGTGTAGAAATAAAATCGTTTTTCATTGGATGGGCTTTGGGACTGGGTAATGAACTGGAAAGCCTGTTACACCTTGGCTTCTGTTTTGTATGCTTCTCATGTAAATAGTGACCCAAGGAAATTGTTGCTTGCTGGCTTCTTGGTTGCTGGTAGGAGGAGGAAGAGTAGCATCTACTACACTGGCAGTTGACAAACATACAAAGTCTTGTTTTATATACGATCATCATTGTCTTTGTAACCTCTTGTCAGTAGGTTCTAGGGGTGCCTGTGCGTGTGTGTGTATATATATACACGTATATATGTTATACTACATATACGCAGTCAGAATTCTCAAGGAAACTTCTACTCATTCCTTCTCCAGTTGTATCCTATCTGCAGATTTCAGTCTTTAGTTTTTCCTTGTAACACTGTAATTGGAAGCTGTGGATATTAATAGGGAAACTGACTGCACTATCTGAATCTCACCTAGATTTCAGTTTCTCAGCCTTCTAGCTCTTGCAGTAACAGAAATTCACTGTCTTTCAAGATGTCCACACATGTATGTTTATGCTGACAACCCATCTTTCAACTGGATGAGGACAGACCTTGCAGGATGTGAGAGCTGGATTTTTGTGCTATCTCTTAAGCAAGCAGAGTGCAGTAGTTGCAGTGGTTGGCTTCCTTTAGCTGATCAGGGCTTCCATCCAAGACTTTCCAGGCGTGCCACTGAGTGAGGAGAATGGGACCTGCCAGTGCTCCAGACTGGGGATAAATTTATCCTGCTGTGTTTACTCTTCCAACCATGTTCACTAGATGTACAGGGAGTTGTAGCTTCGCTTTGTGAACATGGGTTACATTGTCTCACATTAATGGAAATCATGACGAGGGTGAGAAAGTTTTCATTTTAATTCACCATTATGCAACTTCCATCTCTCACTTATTTTGGTTAGTGTTGGGTGCCATCGGTGTGTACTGCTATCTTTTGCAGTGGAATATCAGTAATTATAACGTGAGATGGAGCAAGATTATATAGACCTAGGGCAGAACTGACATGGTGAAAGATCCACTGGAACTTTACTGGGCAGCATCTAAGTGTCTAAGAGACCTTATGAAGGATTGATTGTATGTGTCCAGTGAAATCAAATCTTTGTCCAAGTTAGCATCTCTTTATGGTAAAGCTTCCTGTGTTAGCATTTTAGAAATGTGAATTCTTCTATTTGTCAGTTTGTTGTAGCAGTTACTTCAGTGTTATTTTCAGTAAATATACAGTAAGAAAGAAAAATTCTTGGAAGAAGCCACACCTTGAGGCTTAGAACTATCATTACACACTTTGATGCTCAAATTTCTGTTTGCTGAAGTTTGATCCAAATTACTTTAAAATAAGTAGTCCTATGGGAAGATGAGTTAATGAAGCCTACTTTTCCAAATGTTTGGGGGCAATGATTGATTGATCTAGAATTATAATTGTTAATGCTGCATCGTGGCCACACCCCTGATCAGGCATTCACACTAAGCAAATTCTTGGGAGTTAAGTGGTGTGCAAATCAACCTTAAGAGTAGACAGTCTGGTGTCCAATAAAGGTCTGGCTAACACTGCAGCCTTCTTCTCGAGAGATAACCTATATAACCTCTTTTTTCTCTGTATGCTGCTTCTTTCATGAAGGTTGCAAGGATTTTATATATTTGAGACCTTTTCCCCATCAAATTCAATTGAAACTTAGTGAGCAGTCTAAAGGCTGTTAGGTGAAAGACAAAGACATACACATTCTCATATATCTTACTAATAAGATATTAAGCTAAAATCTATAAATCAAGAAAGAGCCATCCTAAATATAGCAAGTTAGGCTTTGTCACTAGGAAGAAGAAGGAATAAATTTATTTGTTTATTCTGTGGAAAATGTTTCAGACATCATTATTCTTGGAACCCTGTAGTTTGCCACATCAAGCGAAGCATCAGTTTCTAGACACCCTGCTGACCACACAAGGAGGAATGCCAAGTCCTTCCCAAATCCAGGACCTTCATACAGCAAACAGATGCGCTGCCTGCAGTGCTGAGCCACCGAGTATAAAGGTTGGATCAGCTTCTAGAAAATTAACATTACTTAGCCTTTAGCAGAGAAATCCCATCCTTGCTATTCTTTTAATATTTTTTTCAGTAGCCTCTGTTTTGTTTGAATTTATTCCCCTGTGTCACACATAATTTTTGTATCTGTGTAGAATCCATTGCAGAGGATCAAACAGTAGAGACTGAAAAAGCAAACATATGAGCATGGATGATATGGCACAGAAGTGCAGTCTTCTTACTCCATTGGCTGCTGCTCTGAGTACAACAAAGTAAATCACTTTCAAAATACAATACAATGACTGTCTGAAGCCTATTCAAACCAATGCAGGACAAACCCCAGAAGGGCCTGAGGTTCTGGTTGGCTCTGATAAGCTTCAGAGGACATCCAAATGTTTTGATGATTATCGGAAGCTCTTGGATCTGCTAGGCTGTGCTGGAAAACTTGAGAGAAACTCAGTTTTCCTCTGAGATTTTTGCTACTACCTGCTTTGGGCCAGATGTGTCTATGGAAGGGCCTCAGTAGTGAAGATGAGCTGCATGTTGCAAAGAGCTAAAATGTACAGAAGCATCTGATCTCCAAGGAATTTGGCCCTTTTCTTTCAGATCCCGGCTGGGTACAGGGGATAGAAAAATATGTAGAAGGGGCAAACGGCTGTTGCCTTTCAGATCTCAGTAATGAGAAAAAGGTCTGCTCTTTGTTCTGTTTGCAAGACTTGTTATCTCTCTTAGCTAGCTGTATATCTCAAGCAGAGCAGAGTGTGATCTCCTTTACAACTCTTGGTTGAATGAAGTGCAGATCCTGGCTGGTGTTCTTACAACATTATTGTAATATAAATGGATGGATTGCACTTTGTTTCCTCTGTTGACTGTGGCCATCTTCAGGAGATTGCTTGTCCCAAGCTGCTGACCGTTCTAGTGTTGATCCCGCCTTTTGGTTATCTGCAACTTTTTGGTTATTTGTACAGTTTTCGTTTGCCAGCATTTGGAGAACCTGATAAGGTAGTAGAAGACTGGAAAGGAGCATCCTTTGGGAAAGAATACAAATATCATTACCTCATCATGAAGGTTCTGTGTGTTATGCCACGTTTGTGGGAGTTGGCCATACCCGTTCTCAAAATAATGGAAAGGTGTTATCCAAAGAAACTGTACATGTTTGTAAGTAGCTTTTGTCTTTCAAGGCTGTTCACTGAACTTGAAAGTTATCCAGGAAGGGGTGTTAGTTTGCAAGCTCTCCTTGGTTTTCACCAGTTTGTAGTTTTCAGGGTTGTTTTTTATTTTTATTTTTTATTTTTTGGGGGGTGAAGACAAGGCTATCAAGCAAATTTAGCTTTGAAATAATAATAAATTCCATTTTTTATGGCCTTTGGCTTAATCTCCTGTTTCCCACAAGATGGTGATCAAGTCAGTGGGAGTAGTTGGGATTTGGAGACAAACTGGCTGACTTCTAGATAACGAACGAATGAAGTAGGGAGTATTCCATGTTGATGTTCTTCTGTCAGTATCTGAATGTATTTTGGGTACATGAATATCAAGATCTCATTCTCTCTAGTGATCTGCAATAATCTGTTGTATTTTTTAAAATTAGGTTTTATGGAAAATGAGACTTTCTTGCTTCAGCTTTTTGGTTGAATTCTTATTATTATCAGGGTTAAAACACTTTCATATGGCAAGGGAAAACCTCCACATTTTTCTCTTTATTTACAGAAAATATCTCCAGTGATAACATTCACCAGCAGTTTTCATGTTATCTGTGTTGCTTTAAGTAACCTTGTACAGGGATATCTTGCCTATATCTCTAGTTGTGCACTGCAGTCACTCTTGATGGAATTTTATTCTTTATTACTTCTATTGTCTGCATAGTATTGCATGAAGATGGCAAACGGATCCAGTCTTCACTTCATAACATTCTAGACAAACGCACGATAAGTGATTTAGAGACTTTGCTGTGTGAAAGTAGTAAGAAGCAGGTAAATCAGTGACTAGGAAGACAAAAGTGAAGAATGGTAAACATGAACAGACGTACTTGTGAGCATTGTGAGTAGCGCCGATGTTAAATCTGACTTTTCTTCTTAAATTTTTACACGTATAAGCAATTCTAACAGGTTTCTGTAGAATTATTATCATCATCCTCAAAAAAAAAAAAATCTGCTTGCTTTTCTCACAAGGAGTTTTTTTAAGCTCTGCAACAAATCCTCTATCAACTCGGACAGAAATTAACTGCCAGAAATAAAAATTCCAATTTAGATTCTTAATTACCTGCCTTCAGGTAGGCTCATGGATCATCAGAGGCTAAGGAAAATCTGTAATGATTGTCTAATAATTTTGGACTGGCAGTACATTAAACAAATGTATTCAGCCACACAGGTTTACTGAAGCAGTTACCTTGGGGACTGCTCTCCAGGCTGCCGCATACATCTGTAACCTCAAAGGCACTTGAATTGTTACAGATCTCCTATGGACAAGGACAGATACCTGCCTGCATAAGAATGTAATCAACGGGAGACTCTGCTCATGATGCCTGAATGAAAAAATGCTCTGTTGGTTTTGTGCTATTTGTGCAGGAGGGACTTCTTGCTAAGTAGTGCATCGCCATGTTCGATCAGCTATACCCATTCGTTGTTCTGATAGATAAAATTTTATGCTTCTTGTCCTGCAATGAGAGGCTGTTTAATCAAGTCGTAATTTGGGAGACAAAGCTTGCTAATTTTGTCCATGCTGATAGCCTCAGTTGTGTTTAATGGGACAGCTTCTACTGATAATTATCTGGAAGGTTTTGTCTTTTACCAAGAGAAAGATAGCAACAGTCACTCATACCCTAACATATTTGATTAACTGCCGCAGCCTGTTACAGTTTCTTTTTCATTTTCCCTAGCAAATTTCTGATTCTTTAGGTTTAAATGACATGGTAAATCTAGTAATAATTTCCAGCAATCGAGCAAAACTTATAGAATCAAGAGGATCTTGCAAGTTAACCGGTGACGCTGGTCACCGGGCAACAGGAACAAATAGTGTCGGAAGAAGCACTGCTCCAGTGGTAGTTCTTCCTGCAGACTGATACTCTTCTTTGGTTTCCTGAGAACCAGGCAGACTCAGTGTGTGATCTTGGATGAAGAGCTTGTATATTTTGTTTTTTCACATTTGGCAAAATGTTCAATTGAAATAGTGATTGATTTTTTTCTCCTTGTTAGCCATTATATCTTTACTTCTTCTATGGCTTGTGTTCAGTTGCGTGAAAGTATCTGGAAAGGAAAAGTCTGGGGTAAAGGTTGGCTTTGTTGAGAAATGAATTGAAGCTACATGGAGGTGGCTTACTGTATTTTTCTCTTACATCTCCTGGAAGTGGTAAGTTATATGATCTGCGAAGATTTACCTATCTCATAATTGGTGTATGGCACTTTGTGAAACTAACAGGCTACACAGGGTTTTTGCCTCATTTAGTGAAGTACCTTTTAAAGTAAAACAGCTGATTAAGCCATGTCAGCTTAAGTGAGAGTACATAATGAGGGTCTATCTTTTAGGATGTGCTGTTAGATGGTGATTAAATATAATCCTGTCTTGTAGCCCAACCAGAAGCACTGAGGTATCACTGCTTGCAGGGACAGATTTCCATGCACAGCAGTTGGGCGTTGGTGTGCTGGGTCTGCTCCCCATTGTGCTGAACAGCACTGTCTGCTGCTGCCCTGAGCTGTAGGATAACTATCAGATGTCTGACTGAGCTGTCATCAGGTGGGCGAGCTTAGGTTGGCATCAAAGAGCAGCAGTGTGAGGTTGTGTTGTACAGTGATACGTATCTTACATGCCATTAATCTATTATCTCTTTTTTTTAACTGTCTAGGACTAGAATTAACGTGATGGGGGGTTGTTTATAATGACGCTTCCTGACCTGCTGTAATACAGTAATTGTATAGAAAAGTGGTTCATTTACAAATACTGCCCAATTGAATCACTTTATGTTCAAATTAAATCACTGTTCAGTGTGAATGAGGATGACAGAATGTAACCATCAGGGAATAAAAATCTAACGCTACCAGTTCCCCACTTCTCTGCAGGAAAATGAGCTTCCCTTGTTGCCAGGAATGCGTGCCCTGCGATATTCCAGATGAGGCACGCAATGTCTGAGTCAGCCTAAGTTAGCCTTTCAACCAAAAGGTTCATTAAAGCCTACAAAGCGGTGCTGTGTTTCAGATAAAACCCAAGGGATGAAACAGCAAAACTCTTTGGTTTTGATAAGTTCTACTTTGAATTTTGTGTGCATCTGTAGGGCTTTGAATATAGGAAACCAGTCAAAGACAAAGGTTATTAGATTAATGCGAATCCATTCTTTTTAATTAGCTTCCCTTAGTGAAGTGATCTTAAGGAGACGTCATCTAATTTAAAAGTTTATCCAAAGATCATTGGAGTTGATCAGAGTTTTTCCATTGATTTTAGCAGGCTGAAATATCTGAGTTTCAGCTTAATCTGAAAATATGTTCCTATGAAGCAATCCATGTTTTTTAATACAGGCCAAGTAGCTTTTTACCACCTTAATAAAATGAAATATCCCATTTGAACAATAGTTTAATATAATTGAGCAGTTATCTGATAATGTGCACATGCTTGATGGGGTAAATGTGTAAGTCAGGTGCAAAAAAGTCTTTCAGTAAATTGAACTAATACAACATTCAGTGAACTAATGAGGTGCTATGAGACTTGCATTTCAATTAAAAATCTATGAAGACAGAAGCACCTCATGAAAGTTGTTTGTTAGTTTTGCCTGCTCTCATTGGAAGGAAGAACCAGTTAAAAGCTCCTAAAACACATGACTGAGTCTGAAATGAAAGCTGAAAATATTTTTTAATGAAGAAATAACAGTTTCTTTTCCAACTGCATTTGGCACTCCTACTTTATCAACCTGCTTGCCCTCGCTTACATTCCACGTAGAGCAACTTGGATTTTCTCATAACTCTTTATGAAAGGGCCAACTGTAAGGAATGACCAACATACATCTCAATTCCTACAGGCACAGTAGCAAGTAGCTGTATCTGAAGAAAACCGTTAGGTTTATAGACTTTAAGAATGAGTAACTCCTGATACGCTTGCAATAAGCTTAGGGTACTGATCTCCAGTGGTAGATTTCTTGTGAGTTTTTCAGCTATTCAGGACTCCAGAGGCTGCAGCGGAAGCAGCTAAGAGCAGATTTGATTGTCAGCCTTGCAGTCATCTGATGAGGATATAGATCATTCAGCAGAGCAGCTTTACAAATGAGCTATTTGAAGAGAAGCAAAGCAGGAGGAAGTAGATGTACCAAAGGGAGTGTCATTGGCAGGACTTCCATAAGCCTGAACTAAAGTTTTTTTTGAAGTTCCAGAGACACTTTCATGTGAATTTAGTGAATATTAAACCAGGTGTCATCTCTCTTTTATGATAGTATAGTAATGCTTTAATAAATTGTAATTGCTCTTCTTGAATTGTTATATCAATAGAAAATAATGCTAATTTATCACCAATGGATAGCTCTTTTTGCATTTCTCATAGGAACAGCCAAGGTGAGGCAAAATTTCTCTTGTGCTTCGTGTTCCCCTTGTCTTGTTAAATGGAGATGAATACTTCTGTTTTGTTAAAACTTGTGACATGTTCTGTGCTAGAACAAAACAGAGAGCAAAGGGATTCATCACAGACATCTGACAAACAGTAAGCAGAATGAACAAAGTTATTAACAATGCACCTTCTGCAAATACAGGAAGTCTTACTGTGATAGCGTAACAGTAGTATTCTAAACTCGGATTACAAGTTCTGGTTTCTCTGGTGAGAACAGATTCCCATAGTAGTATAATAGTATAGTAATATAGTAGTAAAATGATGTTTCTGTCTGACGCTATCTTGGTATGTCTCCCCAAAAAACAGTATTAGATCCTCTTTAAAGGACTTATTATGAGGGAATTTTCCAGGAAAGGCTACAAATGGTCTCCAAACCATTGATCTTCGTAGTTCTCTACTAGAGTACTAAACTGACCAGTTATGGGATTCATGAGCTTGGAATTCTCTATTATTTTATTAACCTGAATGCTTATACATGTCTGACACAGAATTATTCTTGACAGGTGAACCTGTAATCATATCACATTCATTTTCTTGTTATAAAAATGTTTTATACCAAGAGAAAATTATTTGTCATACTCAGTGTGTCCAAATATTTGGAAAGTTGCCTAGAACATGAGTTAGCCAAACACCATACAACATTAGGTGTAATGTAAATGTCATTAGCTGTTCTATAAATTACACAGTGATTGTTTTTCCCATATCTCTACTGGTTTATCTCAATGAGCGTGTCAGCCTGAAGGCTGTGTTTTGATAACACAGCAGACAAGCTCTACAGATTCTAAAAAGTAAAGCTTTTGAAAAGACTTCAGGCTGGAAATGATTCCCATTCCATGTTCTGCACAAACCTATCTCCAAACCCACCAATATGAGTTGAAAAGCTTCAGGTAACTTTAGTGGCCACTGAATAATGATTAATATTTTTCTCAAAATAGCTCTTTTCTGAAATCAGTGGCAGAACTCCCAGTGTTGTCTTCATGGCTACAGCTTTTAGTCTTTGGTTTTGACTTCTCTTCATCTTGCATGTAGATGCAAATTCAGGAATGAATGGGAAGTTCCTACAGCTATCAACATTTCGTGGCATGTGCTGTTCTTTTTAAGTGCATTGCACTGTAGGTTTTTGTTATTTTTACAAGTGTAATTATTTATATCAGCAATTGTTTAACATCGCTTGGTGGAGGTTTGCATTGTTACGCTTAGAATCAAATATTTAGTCTTCCTTAATGCGTTACATGACAAAAATAGAGTTTGAAATATTATTCAGCTTTAATGTTGTCACTGTAGAAAATATTTTAGAGATGCCTGCGAGTAGTCCATGAAAACAGGTATTACAGAGGAAACATAATTCTCTTCCATGAAGTGCTTATTTTAAAGCAAAGGCATTATCTGTATTGCAGCCTTGTACGCTTTGGAGTTTTGCATAATTTCTAGCAATCTCAGTGTCTGAATTCTTCTCCATTATGCATTCTGCTGTTTAATTTATGAAGTGTAAGGAATAAAGCTGGTTAAAACTAAGTTTACTTTGGTGATACTTAATCTTTTTTCCCACAGTATGTGCTATAATTAACATATTAATCTGTAACAAATACTAAAAGTTTCTTCCTAATCACTTTGCCATACATTTAATTTGACATTTCAGTTATATTTCACTGGCTTGCTCTGTGTGCATAAAAGTGATAAAAACATTCAATGAAATCAGGCATATTCATACTAAGAATCTGATTTTTTTGTTTGTTTGTTTAAGATTAATTTGATTTTTGTGAAAAGACTCCAGAGCTGGAAAGAATGTGACTTACATGAACAAAACCACTGTTTGCTAAGTGCCATAAATAGGGAACAGTGTAAGGACTTGGAAATGATGATGTAACATTTTAGACACACTCCGAGCTATCTCAGTCTAAGTGAAGTGAAAAGCATTACAGAGGCACATTAAGTTGCATCTTTGTAAGGAATAAAAAGCTTACAAATCACAAAACCTGCTACGCTTTGGCAATGAGTGAATAAAAATGCTGGCATCGTACCATGCTGTGGGTCAGATTCCTCTCTCAGCACGGCAGCCCTTTTCAGTTTCACTTCAGGAACAGTTTGGAGAGCTTTAATAGGATTGATGGAGTGATTTGTTTTGTTGCAATGACAGCAATATTTGGGATTTTAGTTTTTCCCTTTAGAGTTGGGAATTAAACATGGCAACACCGAGCTTAATCTCTAAGATTTATAGAAACAAGTTGATTACAAAAGTGGCTCAGTCTCATCAGTGTTGCTCTATCAGCTTTTCTCTCTACTACTCAAGAGCATTTTGTTAGACAAATTATCATAGTTTACTGCTCGAGTTGGATGAGCAGCTTAATGTGCTCTACCTAGCCAGGTCAGCCTGGTGAAGAAGGCACCTGGATGCCAAAGAGTGGAATGTTGAGGCTCACAAGGATCATCTGGAGCATAAACTCTTCAGAACAGCTCCAATAATCTATGCTGCTGTGTAGGTATTATTGATGAGAAGCTGTACTAAATCTAAGACGTATGGCATCCTCTGGCCGATCCATTAGGCCAGTTGCCTTGCCAGAGATGGAAATCAGAGTGTTACACATGATAGATTCTTCAAAAATCTGTCAGACCTTTCTTGTCATTTATTTATCCCCCAGGCACTTACAAATTAATTCTCTTTGATAGTGTTTTTCTGGGCAGTGAAGCTAAAACTGCTATCTCCAGTTGCCTGTACCATCCTTTTCACCAATTTGTGAAGCTAGGTATGGCATTTGCCCTCCTTAGACTTCTGGGGCCTCCTCTATTCTTTGAAAACAAGCTTGCCTATGGGAACCAAGTCAGTCATCCCATTTTGGCCTACAGCCACTGCTGTGGCACAGCTGATATTTGATTCAGCACTTCTCTGATATTAGCATTTGAGAGCATGCAGAAGAAATGCTTCCTCTTTTCCTAGTTAGCATTCAAGTCGTGACTGGAGCAGAAAAGACAGTGATGTCCAGGCTTAGCAGGATTATAATTAAAAGAGAACAAAGAAATTGAGAACAAAGGTGAAAAATAAAAGGGAGGGATGAGAAAGAAGACCTAGAGTGTCAAGGAGTAAAAAGAAGTGGATCCCTTGATTTAAGTCATCCTCATGATTTTAGGTCATTTTTATCTACGGGTCTCATTGGCTTCCACCATTTTTATCTTAAACAGGAGAAGGAGGTTTTACCACAAACTCCTAGAAAATACAAGCATTATGATTTTCTTCTTCTAGGACCATCAGGGTTTTGTTATAGCACTGGGCTTCCAGTTTATGTAGGAGTAGATTTTACTTGGGATGCTGGCTGTAGCTCATGGCAGTAACTTCAGATGAGATCCCAGTGTTCCTGAATTGTGGTTTAGTTGCTGGAAGGAAATTTCATTACAGCTCAGTACTGGACATTTGGTAGAACCTCTTTTTGGCAGCGTGTTGTTACAAATCTCCTCCAATACTGTGGTTGGAAGATAGCAGCCAGCGTACTCGGCAGCAGACCAAAGACCAGAAAAATGGAGGTTTTTAAGTCCTCATCTCTTATGTAATGTAACGCTGTAGTAAGTGATTTGGTTCTCTGTGCTACAGAGGATGAATATTATTCTCTAAATGGTGCATTTGTTACCCAAATACGTTGCAGTGAGTTCACTGCTGAATTACTACTATCAAGCTGCTGATTTGAATGGGTTTTGTTTTGATTTTTCTTTCTTTTTTTTTATTTAATGACCCATTTTTCTAAACAACTGTAGTAAATAACTGCTTTTCTGTTTTCCAACCTGTTTTATGGATATCCAGTATATACAGTCATTCTTCTGAAACATGGTTGTTTCTTTAATAGTTGTGAAGATTTCTAAGACCTTTGCTATTATCTTCCTTTGTTTTGACTTACAGTACGCTGCGTTTGTCAGATGGATGCTATTTGTTCTCTATGGCTTAGAGTGAATATGCTGTATATATCATCAGAAATTCCTATAAAAATGGATAACCTTCAAAACGATTTTGAGTATTATATATAAATTACCCACTTTCTCTTCTACAGTATCCTATTGATTTCTGTTTGAATGAAGAAAAGGGTAACCTAGTTATGCCAAGTGATTCTGTGTTCTTTTTCATGACATCATGTGTGGTTTTGCTGTGAGCAGTGAAGAAAACCATCTGAGACCACCATTCCAGTTGTTTTTAAATGCACATCATACATCTTCCAGCAAGAGATAGCTGAGCAGCATGGGAGACCCATATAGCCTGAACTCTGTTCATACACGTGTGAAGCTTTTGGCCTACTCGAAGCAACACTTTTATCATGATTAAATGGACAAAATTATTTTGGGTGTGGGGGAGCATTCATGTGTGGTCTTTGAGGAATATTTCTTAGCACTGATTAGGATGAACGTACTTCCATGCTGCATCTTATGCATCTGGCAAAAACATGTGGAACTCAACTATTTGTCAGGTGTATTTACACTGAAGTAGGTAAGAGATTTGTAGGTTACTTAATTTAATAGAAGAAAGTGAAAATGTAGCAACTGCTGGATTTTATAACAGGGAATTACATCAATGAAGAATATAGTTGGTGGCAGAAAATAAGAATTGTGGCATTCATAGCTGTAGATAGGTAAGCATCCAAAGTAATTTGGAAAAAAAAGCCTGCAGTGAGGGTTGTAATATCTAATATATTTCTCTTAGAGAAAGCTTAACTGTGAAACAAATTGTGTCCTTGGGGCAGATTCATATCCAGTGTAAGTTGCTATACCTCCAGTGTTTCAGAAGAGCTATGACATACTCTATCAGCCAAAAAAATCCTGTCTAAAATCAGAACCATCCAGAAGGACAAGTAAGGCATCCTGAAATGCAAACTCTCCCCACTCAAGGAATTGTTATTATCAAATATTTAGAAATTTAGCCTTGCTGCCAAGCTACATAACATTGAAACATTGATTATATAGCTGTTTCACAGACACGGCTCTAGGACATGGGCACAATTTTTCATAATCATTTATCGTTATCATTTATCAGGTTTGCTTTAAGCAAAATCTTTTATTAAATCCCATTAAAAATATCACTCCTCCTTAATTACCCAACTAATATGTTTCTAGTAAAAGAAAATTATAATCAATGTTACCAGTGAGTAAAAAAGCACGCGTAAGCTCATGGATGAGCCCAAGTGTCATTTTAATACTTTCTGCAATTTTGAAAATTGGGAAGAAGTTTTTGGCAGCATTGCAAAACTATCAGACGTTGTCACTATCCTCAAAGCGTTCAGTATTCTAGAAAAAGCCCTTTCTCATTGAAAAACCATTGTATAACAAAGTTGCAGTCTCCAGTTAATACAGGAGATTTTCACTGTGCATTGAATCCCAAATTTGGAATTATCTCCAGCAGCCTTATCCTTAATTACCTCCCTCTCTGATAAGTAACTCTTCAGCCATCTTCTGGGTGACACATGAAAATGTCTAAACAGTACTGTGAGCAATTAGTGTGCTATAACTCACCCAATATGCAGATTAGAACACATCTAATACGGAGATAAACAACACGTGAATGGGTTTTGAATCTATCCATGCAGTCAGCATTGCATTTTAAGTTTTGGTTTAGTCTGTCTTCTGTTTAAAGTTGTGGAGAGCAGAAAAATAATATATATATATGCTGTTAAATTGTTTATTAGCACAAGAACTTCCCACATTGGAAGAAATGATTGTTTACTGAAACAAGACCTTCAAGGGACTCCTTAATTATAAAAGAGCTTGATATTTTAAAGGAAATGACACAGACGACAGAAAGAACAATTTACAATGGGTGGCAGGTTGAGTATAGCTTGAGGCCTATTAATCAGTCATGCATAACAAGTATCCTATAAAGACATTGGAATAAACATACCATAATGCTGCTTCTGCAAGAGGACTCGGAGAAACATACAAGTGTACTTAACTGTTGTGTCATACTACGTTAAGAGCAGCAAAAGCAGTATCCACATCGCAACAGCAGATAAATAAAACACAGGCATCAGTTCTTCAGCTTTGTAGCCTCCTAATAGCAAGATAATTGCTGGTTCTGAGAACAGGGGAGCACGTTAGCTACATCCCAGCGCCAGCTACAGGCCCCAGGCAGAATGCATTGGACTACACTTCGACAAAGGGCAGTAATTTTTAGTGGTGTGGTGTGTTTATTTATTCTTATGATTATGAAGCAGGAAGTGTAATGAAGTACTTGGTATTGGACAGATGAGATGTGATAACTAGCATGAGGCTTCTCATGGGATTCAAGAGCTACAAGTAATCCAGACACTTTTTGACCTGATTTCACAGCACGGATATTGATTTGCTGCATTCCTTGCATTTCAGCTTAGCTGTGATTATACTGGTACCTGGTATATAATTGTGTCTAGTTCGGCTGTGATAGCAGATTTTCTTGCCCTTCTGTCTTCCCCCCAGCTGAGTGGCAGGAAAGCTGTTATTTACAGTAGCAGAAGTGAGGTCTGATTTGATTCACTTGTGATTCCCAAGTGGAAACGTGTGGGCAGATAACTTTCTTATTAGTGCCATTAAGGGAATAGAGGTTGGCAGCCAACGTTAAGGCAAAGGATCAGATGGTACATTGAAGTTACTCCACAAAGCGTATCAACAGTGCAAAAGAGAGTCTTTGTGTTGCAACAAATTGCAGAGAATTGCAGAGAGGGATGGCCTAACATTTTGCAATGGTAGGATGTATTTCTTCTGGAAATAAGTTGGCTATAGCCATCTGCATAACCTGGGAAGCTAGTGTAAGATATACAGCAGTAAGGAACTGGCCCCTCCAAAGGGCAGTGTGTCCTATCTGAAAAATAAATTAGATGAAGCAACTGAGTGCAGTGGAAGGCTGGATAATTAGCTTAGATTCAGTTCTTGGTTTTCAGCTGTCTGAAGTTAAGCTGAGCTGAGTCCCTCTCCCATACTTTTCTGAAAAGGAACAGAAGCACAGAAGAGCTTCTAACAACAGCTCTCCTTTGATTATCCTCATTCACTGTAAACCAGCACTAACGCATTGAGCAAGTTGTGACATTCTGTAGCTTAAGTGTTTAAGTGCTGGCAGGTAAATGCTGGAAATACCATTTCTGCCTGCAATAACACATCCTTCAGTAAATCAAAGCAGACTAATGCACACATCACCCTGTGCAAACAATGTAACTGCAGGGGATAATAGCATGCATAGATAGTGAGTTACATAATTCAATGTAAAAATAAGTAAACATTTCTCTTCACCCTTCCAGACAGAATGGTTTTGGTCCCTGTTCAAGGCTTTACAAGACTGTGGGGGTAGAGACAAGATTGCTTGTGGTGGTTTTTACCCTCTGTAAAACTAGAATTTTAGCCACTTTTATTTGCAGCATCTCTAAATTAGATGCATTTTTACCTCATTAATCACTGCTAGGAAATATCATATTTTATTCACCCTGAGCCCAGAGTCTGATCCCCATCATTAACTGCCATCTGCTGCTTTGTGATAAAGTTATCCTCAGGCTTCCTCTATCTGAGTCAGGTAAGAATGTCAAAATGGCATTATTAAAATTGGAAAGACTGCTTTGTCATTAGCATCTCTGGAATCACAGGGACTGGATGGAAAATTAGATGGGTTAGGCTGTTTACAATATGCAGCTTGGTTTTGTTTGTTAGATACTGCAGTGACAGGCACCCTTGACTTCCAGGCTTATGCAGGGCTCTGGTTGAGGGCAAATCCAGTACAAGACTACCAGGGAGTAGTCTCTGCATTGTGTGACCTAATGCCTATCTGTATCTCATCTGGTAGCGCTGAGGGACACGTACATGGCAAAACTCCAGCAAAGAGCCCCCAGAGAATAAGAGAAAAGTAGCATAACATGAAATTGCTGATCGCTGGGAAAGAGCTGCATTGATAAAACAACCATACGCCAACCTCAGAGCTCCATCAGCACTGACCTCCTGGCAGTAGCGTGTCCAGCAGCACCAGGAAGCCATGGGGTCCCCTCAAGGGATGGGGACCTCAGGTAACAGGGAAAGGGATTCAATAGCATACTCTACATGTTAGTTTTAATTACATTATTAATTCCTTCTTTAGTCAAACGACTTGGATTGTTGTGCAGGTGACGCTTTAACTGGGCTAGTTGTGTCTTTAACTTGATTCTAATTGAAGAAGCAATAAATTCTTGCAGCCGTGTCTGAAGTGTTTCTCCCTTTTGGCCATAGCAAGCCTCTGAATGTAATGACTCAAAAGGCCTTCTTCCCGAGTCCTTTGTTAATATCTCCTACCGCTGTGAACACATAATCTCTTTTTAATAAACTTTCACATTCCCACTTAATAGTAGTTAGGGTTTATGAGGCTTTTCTGAACACCTCAATAAAGAGAGGTTTGGTTTTATTTTGTTTTTTAACTGTTCGTTTGTAACCATGAGCTGCCTTCTGATAGGATGGGGATAGAATTTGTCCCCGAAAGGGACATTGGATATCTCTCCACAACTGTCTGAGGCTAGACACCAATGCATGTGCAGGATCAGACCCCAAGCAAAGTGAATGAGCTCACCCAGTGCTTTGAGGCTTCAGTGCTGATGCCCTCCAGCAGCAATACCTCCTGTGAGTTAATGAAGATTGGATCTCATCTAGATATATAGCTCGAACGCACCGAAACTTCCTTAATAAATTTTAGGGTAGATTTCAGTATGGAATTACAGTGCAGGTCTCTAGCCATTAAAAAATGAATTATTGTTACCGATGTAACTCAGCAGCAGAGCACCCTGACAGCAATGGCTTGAGCTAATTCCCCCAAAGATTAGTCTCTGTTCCTGGAAGATAAGTGCTCTTGCCTTGTTTCCTTGTGTTGGATTTTTATATAGTACCTTTTGTAGCACTGCACCATTTTCATATGCATGTACCATACAGTACTGCGTCGGCAATGTCAGAGAAGGTATTATATCACACCTAATTTGGAAAGGCTTGGTGAAGGTTATCTCTGCCCCAAGCAAAGATACTAATGGGCTGAATACGAGGCTGTTAGAATAATGTCTACTGAATGCTGTGTTAAACATTTTTACTTTCCCCCTTCCTCTGTGCATGGATTTCTAGATATTTTTAAAAGAGAAAAAAAAGAACAATTTAGTAGTGAAATTAGAAAAACATTGAATATGGAAGTTATTTACAGATAGCATATCCAGTGACAGGCTTCAGTTTGGTTAGTTGCCTTGAATACCCAAATTACTAGCTACTGTTTTTTGTTGATAGGGTTTGACTTGTAGGCCCATGATAAGTGATCCGTGCTAGGCATCTTGGCAGTCCAGTTCCAAACTTTTGTGATTGGATGCTCTATCTCCTGTTGTTATTTTTCCTTCCCAGATGGCTAAAAGGTGATTCACAATGTCATATTTTTTACCCTTTGGTTTTTACTTTGAAGATGAAATTTGTTTTACACCAATGGCCCAAAGCACTGATTGATCTGATAACTATTTCCTTCTAATATATATATTTTAATCTGTCAGAAACAAAACAAGAGGAGCAAGAGGTGATTTTATTCAGAAGGTGATCCTTTGTTCCTGACGTTTGCAGGAAGATAAATATGAGAGGCTCTGTTAAAATCCTTATGAATACACTGCATTTGCAGAATGGTGGTATTTGGGAAAAGTCTCTAGCAGTCCTATTTTTACAATAGGTCTTTTTAGGTTTTTGTAATGCTGTGTCTCCATCAATGACGATGTGGTTGTCTGAGCGTTGGGTGTCCTTGGACACCTGTGGTCTGGATTCGGCCAGACCTCTCTCTTGTTTAGGTGCATGTTGATTTGGGTGGCACTGAACCTGCAGGGTAACGTTCCTTTTCCAGAGTTTAGTTCTCTGTACTGTCTTAAGAAGTATGAAAATCAATTTGTGGGGGGAAAAAAAAGATAAGAGAGAGAGAGAGAGAGAGAGAAGTTGCTCATCTGTATAAGGGAGAAGCAGCTTATCTCTGCTGGTGGTTTTGTAAAGCTTGTTCAGATGTAACGACCTTCTGGATAGCAAGTTGCTGTTATTTTCTTGAGGAAAAACACAGTAACTGCCTTCAAAGAAGTAAGTAAATACACCTTCATGGTAACTTCCCGTTCTGGTAGCCTTGCCTTTGTTTCATCATGGCAATTTCACAGCAGTCTCTCCACCTTTGTGTTGTTTCCCCCCAACATTTTTTTTTTAAAGCAGATTTAAAATTGCTAATTGCACCTGTCCTGGGATGCGTGAGGTATATTTCATAAAGACAAGCAGTTCAATTAACTTCATATGCAGACAAAGCTCATAAAGCCCACTCATTGAACCCACTACATATAAGGGGATGCACGCAACAACTTCTGGCTTTTTTTTCATGAACAGGAAGGCAAATCATTTGAGCAGGACCTGATGCACAGTTTTATTGAACATTTTTTTGCCAGCTGTACTCAGGGGTATGTGACATGAAAATTGGTACTGCGTTTGGCAGGCAGGCAGTCCCACTGATTTCACGGATTAAGCCAGTTGCACGTATCCAGAGCAGGCTGGCTTTGGGGGATGGAGGTAGGTGACTGAGTATTGTACAACTTCCCAGGCTCTCTGGGGCAATTAGAAATGCAAACCTGTTACCTTGGCAACTGCAAAACTGGATCTCTTTGGATAAGGCAGCAGCATATAAAATTTTTTTTCTTTCACCTTCCTATAGTTGTATTGTTGAATTGCATCAGATATCTTCTTCCCTGCTGAAAAGACCTCAGATGACTATAGAACTAATAAATAACAGCAATTGTACGGAGTTGTGCTTCCAGAATTTCACTCTATGGGCCATTCCTGAGCTGTCGAGTGCCAGCTGACTGCAGGATGGTGGTTCACCCCCTGTATTTCCTGCTGTTAACATTTCACCAAAAGGCAGCTGAAACATTAAGCGTACTCCTAATAACTCCAGAGAACAATGAAATCAACATCAAACATCCAAACTGCTAATACCAAACTTGTTCTCTTGTGGGTTCTTTCTTTCCCATCCTCTCTTTTGCTGTAGTCACATGCTCTCACTTTTGTTTAATTTGAAGGCCTGGCTGTATTTGCTTACCATAAAGTCATATTAGTATAACTTCATAGGTTTGCTCTGATGTTGAAAGAGGGGAATTCTGCTTTGTATGGAGGAGGATCATCTCTGGAATACAGTAGTAGTAAGATTAATACCAAAGGACTTCGGTGTACATTTCTTTAGCTTTGTCCTGGTTTGGGCTGGCATAGAGTTAATGGTATGGTGCCGTATGATGGATTTAGGATGAGAATAATTTTGCTAGCACACCAGTGTTTTAGTTGTTGCTGAGCAGTGCCTACCCTGAGACAAGGACTTTTCTGCATAAGAAGCTGGGAGGGGACAGATTCAGTGTAGAAGTGATACAGTAGGGGCTTTGCATATAGAAAGATCTGACAAATATATTCAAAATGTTAGCACTAATATGATTGGGTTTTTTTTGTTTCATTTTATTAATATTCTCAGTTAATGCTCAACATCACCACGATGTTTGATTTGGATTGATGTTTGGTTGGAACAGGTCCAGAGGAGGGTCACTGAGATGATCAGAGGGCTGGAGCACCTCTCCTATGATTAAAGGTTGAGGGAACTGGGTTTGTTCAGCTTGGAGAAGAGAAGGCTCCGGGGAGACCTCATTGCAGCCTTCCAGTACTTGAAGGGGGTGTATAAACAGGAGGGGGAACTGCTGTTTACGAGGATGGATAGTGATAGGACAAGGGGGAATGGTTTTAAACTGAGACAGGAGAGGTTTAGGTAAGATATTAGGAGGAAGTTTTTCACACAGAGGGTGGTGACGCACTGGAACAGGTTGCCCAAGGAGGCTGTGGATGCCCCATCCCTGGAGGCATTCAAGGCCAGGCTGGATGTGGCTCTGGGCAGCCTGGTCTGGTGGTTGGCGACCCTGCATATAGCAGGGGGTTGGAACTGGATGATCATTGTGGTCCTTTTCAACCCAGGCCATTCTGTGATATTTTTGTATAGTCTAATTTGTAGGGTTTTGTATAATTTCATGAGGATGATTTTGAAGAGTTCACTGTAAAAATGAGAAACACTGAAATGCTGAACATTTCACTTAAAAAGGGCCTCTTGTGTTCTCTTATCTTCCTCGAGGCGGTTCCTGTTTGAGGAACCAGTTACTTAAGCTTCAGCTAACCTTGGAGTATCCTGGGTAAGATTTGAGAAATGTCAGAACCATTCTACAGCCCCTAACTAGAATCTATGTCAGTATGTTAGCTTCGGTTTATGCTCCAATAACTATTAAAAGCTCAGAGAGCTGTAAAACTCTTACTCTCCTAATTAATGTTCTGGATTCTACTCACCCTCTTTTCCTCTCAGGTTTCAGCAAATTTGGCATTTGTGCCCAGCACTAGTTCATAGCCCTAGGAATAAATCCTTTTATGCAGGAAACTTCCCTATTGCCTAATTTTCTTCCCCTAATGGGGAAAGAATCGCCTGCAAACCAAGGTGCTAATTACATCATTGCCTCAGTGACACAACTGCTGACTTACTTCGCTTACTCCGCTTAATAACTAGCACTAACTAATGACTTGGCTGCTATTAAGCTGTGGCTGACATTAAGTTGCAAACTCAGTGCAATAGCTCTACATGCCTGTAGCTATCTGAAGCCCTGTAATCTTAAAACCAGATTATACTTTTATCTGCAGAAAGAGAAGTTTCATGTAACTATGTTTACTTTACTTGCAGACGCCAGTGGAAGGGCTAAAAGATTTCATCTCGGCTGCATCATGGTTTCATTTACTTCTTATAAAAAACAACATAGCAGCTCATGAGGATTTAATCTGTTTTTTCCCAGAAGCATTAGGCTTGTTTGTATACAAATCCGTGAATTTTTAGGTGGGTTCTTGGTTCTTTTTTCTTTTCCTAATTTCATTTTGGGTTCTCTGCTTGTGGAAAGTCAGCTAATTAGTTTTTAGGCAAATTAATCTTCAAGTGACACTAGGAGGTGAGAAGTTAATTCTCACTCTTTCCTTGTTTCTTTATGACTGTCTAATTATTCATGAACGTAGTAGGGGCTGTGCTCTAGAAAGACAACTCAGCATGGGGTTAAGCAGTGCCCCAGCAGAGGAAAAAGGGTAAAAAATTTACATATTTGACAGGCCTGCAGCTGCTTTGAGATTGTCATTCTCCAAATTTCATTTCTGTCCTGTTGGTATTGTAAATTATTAATCAAACAATGATTACCTATACAATCCTCTTAATTTCCAAAGAGCCTTGTTAATAGGAACTAAGACATCTGCCATGTGCTCAAGAGAAGGAGACGATCTCAGAGCCAGATCTTCCCTTGCGTTATGCTTATGCATCCTTGGTTATGAATCAAGGAGCTTGGCACACAGAAGTATAATTTTTCTGTGAAGTAAATAGGACAAGGAAAGACTTGATTTCCAGTTTGGGATAAGGCCTTTTAAGAACTCAGGGAGAGCTGCTGGTTTGGGTGGTCACAATGAATCTGCTCAATGTAGGAAAAAAAGGAAAGAAAAATTCTGCACTTACTGTGGTCTAGAAGACAAAAGTGAACACAGGTAAAGGTAATACAGAAAGAATTTTAATAAAATGCTGGAGGAGAGTGAGGGGATATGGAGATAGTTGTGGAAGAAATAGGCAATGAGGTTAAAAAAAAAAGAAGCAAATGTTCCTGAATGATCCACAAAAAAGAAGATGGGCTGAGCTGCAATATCGGCAGCGTCTGAAGGAAGGGGAGAAGATGAGACCAGAAAGGTAGGACTGGGAAAGTTTTGCATTCTTTCATTTGCTGTTGTTGGAGTTGGATTTGATCTACAGGGAGCAGAGGTGATCAAAAGTGCTCAGTGGCTTGCAGAAATAAGGCCTGCAATAACTCATGTAGAATGTTTGGAGTCCGAATAGGGAGAGAGGAAATGTAGACTGTAACAGCAACATTGGAAACAGAAAACTTCAAAGCATATTAAAATGACAGATACCTCACCTTTCCACTGTCTATGTGCAGGACCCTTGGGGTCTCTCTCAGTCCAACAAATTTCAGTGCATTCCTTATTTACAGCATGTTCTGCTTTAAGTGCCTATGGGACTCAGTGGTCACTTCCTTCCATCACCCCTATACTTGACTCTGCATCTCTTCCCTACCAAGACCAACAGACTGGTGTTGCAGGTTTCATATTTTCTGCCTGTTTTTCCTACCTTGTATTCCAGACTCTACTTTTCCTCATTGATTTCTGTGCTTTTCAGTCATTTTACAAGAAATAACAACTCCCATTCTTGCCTGAGGGTCTCACCTTGGCTAGGGTGAGGCAAATGTAAACATGAAGCTTTCCTCCCATCCTCCCCACTGCAACCTTCTCAGCAGAAAAAAGCAAGCATACACAACAGAGGCCAGCCATCTTAGAAACATTTCCCAATACCTGCTCCCTCCTGCTTTTGCTTTTTAGACCACTGTGAAACAAATACTTGGAATATTTTGTTTAAAAACAACAAAACCATAAAGAGGACAATTATTTGGTCAAAAAGCCACTGTTTGTTATGTGGTTTATATTGTGATTCTTTTGAAGCTGATTTTAACTGTAAACTTGGCCACGTGGTGATCACGGTAAAGAAGCGAGTTTGCTCATTGCAATTTTAGGCAAGAAATAATACAAGCTTTAATTGCAATTGATCGTTGGTTCAGAAAACAGAGAAGAACTGGATTTTCAGTGATGACAGAAGAAAAGCTGAGGATCTAGATGTAGGAATAAATATTTACTAGAATAGATGAGGAGGCAATCAGTCTTAACTTGTCAGTGTCACTGAGAACTGCAGACAGACTACAGAAACAAAACAGTAAGTAAGAACTAACTTCGTATGCCCTTTTATTATGATACATCCCAGGCAGAATTTGTTCTTCCAACGGTGTGCATCCAGCCGATTTCACAACCTCCTTCTCTTGTTTAAATCAAAGAAAAATAACTTTATCTTAAAAAAGAAAAAAAAGGAAAAAAAACCAACCATTAAGATATTATGCTTATCTCTTTCTTAAGAGAGCTCTTCTCACAGTGATAGGTATCTTAGAAAAGAAATTGATGTATCTTCCTTTCTTCTTTGCGTGTTCTTGGTATCACAAGCTGTGCACAGCATGCTTTCAATTAATTTAAACTAACTTTCCATCTGCTCCAACAAATGTAGGATTTGAGTGAAAGACAGTATGATGGAGTGCCATGGAATGCACTAATAGCAAACACTAATGTGAAAGCCAGTCTTCTGTGGAAAATGTAATATCCATAGTGCACTCCTTCTAGTCCATATTAAAGGCTCACTCTTGAGAAAAATGTTTATTGTTTTCAATATTTGCCTAATCAAGATGGGAAACGAAGGCTTTCACAAAGGAGATGGAGTTTTACATTTTACAGAGCATAATAATTTGAAGAACAGGATGTATCAGATCGATTCCTTTTTAATTGCTACTTTCATCAAGCTTTGTTATGGGATTATTTCATTATGTTTCTACACTTAAAGCAAACGAACACAAATGCTGAATATGATTAGAACTTGGAAAGCTTTGTTATCAGTTCAATCAGAATACTGTGTATTTTGTGAATATTCTAATTTTCCCCAACAAATTAAAGTTCCAACAAAGGTATTTAAATTAGAAGAGCCAAGGCTGCAGCAAAACAGCTACAGTGTCTACATTCAAGTAATGACACATGCCAAATTATAGTAGCTACATACAACAAAAGCCTTTTGCTGCTTAATGTATGCACTTTACAGCCATTACTATAGTCCTTTGGTTTTGGGTTTTTTTGGGTTTTCCTTTTAGTGTAAGCTTGGAACTTCAATTCTGTCACCTGCCTTTCAAACAGTAACCATTTAAAGTTGTGTGGTAATTAAATTCTTCCTGCGGCCCAGCTTCATTCCCTCTGGAACCCTTGAGGATTGGGTTATGGCCTTTTCCCAATTTAAACTACTGTGTGAATTTGCAGAGTAGAATCATGTTGCATCCTGGTTCCTCCTCCCAGTACTTCTCACTTTAAGTGCTGTTCTCAACCCTGGTTTGACAACTTCGACTAATCAAATAACTGCAGATCAGAACTCCGGACTTGGTGAGACATACAGGGAAGCGTGGTGGCTGCACTGTGATGAGAATCAGCAAGGAGAAGATGATTAGCCTGTTCCTGGTAGTTATTACCTCAAACTGAGTATCATTTGCAGTTAAAAGTGTATCCTTCCATAGAGGATAATTCTCCATTGATAGTTTTACTCAGATCCACAGAAACCAATCACATTTTCACAGCAATTAAGTGCCTGAGTCCAAACTTATGTTGAATACCAAGATGCTTCTCAGTGGCCTCAGTCTGTAGCTACCACCTCTTTCTATGTGTAAATTCTTCAAGCACATGTGGTTTTCCTTAGACCTGCATGGAAGACCTTCATCCTTTGGCTGCAGGTGTCCTCAGACCCTACCCATTAAGCAGCATACTAGATACCCAGTAGCCGAAGGAAAGGGTCCCTTTGAAGTAAGAAATTAAACACTTTATTTCTTTTCCTGGGAGGCTACCACCCCTAGCACCTATTGTTTGTCACCTCACAGCAGTCGGTCCTCACTGGCCATTTCTGGGAATTCTGGGGGGGATGTAACTTACCAGTGCAAGTTCATTTCTTCAGGAAGGAGTTGAAGATTTCATGGGGAGAAGCGATGCTTGAGTAGGAGATGCTTAATTTCCTTTAGTTCCTTTCTAGTTTGCGACAAGCAGACCCAAAGAGAAGTATGTTTCTCAGATAGCTACTTTTGTACATTGATACATGTCAGATATAGCAGTTGCTGTGAAGATAGAAGGGTATGAGACGTGGAGGGTTCATAAGGTTTTTATCTGATCAGCTGAGACAAGTGAGGAATTACAGATAGACTTTGGAACATGCAATAAAATCATTCTTCACTGATCTTCAGCAGAGATCTTAGTGTCCAAAAGCTTCTCCGTTTTCCCAGTTACATCATACAGACTAATAAAAAGTATTACTTTTCCCTACAGACCTTTCCTCCCTTCTGTTCTGCAGAACACGTATGTACCTACAGCAGATAGTGTCCTGGAGAATGCATGTGCACAGCCTGAAACCTTTGAGCAGTGGTTGGACAAGCTCAGGCGTGACAAAATACGTCAGTACATCTGCACAAATCTGCCCAGAAAGGCATTTTCAAAGGGCTCTGACTGCTCTGTCAGTCATGCTCCTACTTCAGGTAGAATATACAACGGTGTATAATATTTAACCACCATTAGGTGTTTTCCGTTTGGGACTTCTTCGTGCACAAGTCAACCACTTAATCAATCTCCTTCATTGTTAGATTAAAAGTGGAGTGACTTCAAGGAAATGAAGGGAAAAGAGAGAATGAGATGTACTGAAAATACCACGTAGATGTGAGAGATTAAACTATTTGAAATGAAAACAATAGTAAATGAGTTTGGGGATGTTTTACTTTATGCCTAAATTGGGTCATCGGCTGAAAAATAATAACTCGGTCCTACAAAGTTATAACTTGGAAATGAGATGGAGACAAAAGTTAAAAGATGAATAATAGAAGAAAGAGATCAAGCATGCAGCAGGGCAGGGATGATAATGGTTATTTAAGGCAGGAAAAAATGACAGTGAATGGTAATTAGCAGTAGTGCAAACACATTTTCCCTTCATAAATTGGGTGTTGGTGTCAGTATGGCTTGTCTGAATGCACATTCAGGGAAGAACATGGCTTTAAAGTGGTAACAAGAGAGCAGGAAAGAATTAGCTGAGCATCACTTGTATGTGTATAAGCGTGTGTATATATACGTATGGTGTGCGTATCTTCTTCCCAACTGTTATCTGAGCAACTTGTATAGAAGTAAAAATATTTTTAGAACCAGATTATCCTGTACTGCATACAAGAGACAATAATGCAGTTATCAGGTATTTAATATTATTCAGGTAGTCCTGTGCTGGCAGATTCACCTCCCCCTCCTTAGCAATGCTCATTACATGAAATAATTTTGTGTCCCAGTCCTGAGGGATGCGAAGGGTGGGATTCAAGACTGAGTACAGCTGTCTGTGATCAGAAGGACACGTACACCTTAAAGCTTCTGGATTCAATTCCGAAGCTAAATTTGTCTAGTGTAATCATAAAATGAAAATGCTCCAGCCTATCCATCAAAGGGGTAAGTCCACGGTTAACATATATCAATCGTTAACCGTTAATCAGAGACCGTTTTGATCAGGCTGGAGGAATTCAAAGTATAAATGAGCTCTGAAAACGTCAGATGTGTTTGGGTGAGAAAGCTATCAAGTGGGCAGGAGGAAAAAACTGAGCTGTAGCTAGATAAGGCTTGCAGTAGTGACAGACCCATGGGCTGTAATGAATGAACAAGTCTTGCTGATTGATTTACTCAGATGTTGATAAACAGTTCACTATCCAGGCAGGTCCACCGTCTCAGAACACCACTGGTCTCCTGGGAGTCATTCATTGACGGGCAGCAGGATGGGGAGGCACTGGGTTTCCTTCTCTCAGGAGCACCTTTCTTTAAGGCTGCACATCATTTCATTCCTGCGCTGCTGACTGAATATAGATGTGGTTTAATTTTATAGTAGGCTATTGGTAATACATATTTCTTTATAAGGTGGGAATTGATTTAAAACATATAACGCTTTCTGAATGACTTCCAGACATAAAGTTTTAGCTTTCTGCTCTGAAAATATTGACTGTAATTATTCAGTGTTTAAGGTGCTCCACTGTTAGCAGAAATGTATTTTGAGTGCTATTTACCATTGCCTTTGCTGAGCTGAATTTTGTTACAGTTTCTCTTTTTTTTTTAATTAAAAAAAAAATAATCAAATCTTTCCTACATGATTAAAATACCTTAGAGGTAATTATTAAAATTAAGCACCTGGCTAATAGGAAGTATGCTATCTGAATTCGCAGTCAAGCCATAGTTGCAACAAATATCTTTTTTTTTTTTTTGGAATCCTTTTTAAACAGCATTTTTTTTGTCTATTTCTGTTATTATTCTCATTTTGTTCTTGTTTGTAAAGACTGATTTTAAATTAGTAAACAGGCTTTCTGTGCTCGTGGTAGGTCTTAGATAAGGTGCAAAAACAATGCTAAAATATGCAGTGATAATTGAGTGTCAATTTAAGAACATGTTCCCCGTTGAACAGGTGCCTGTAGTTTGCTGTGAACTTGAGGTGATTGTTAATACACCGTTAACAGGATCCCAGGAGTTTCCACGCAGTTCATTTCACACTTGGACATTGCAGTATTTGCAACAATTCACAAAGTTCTGAAATGTCCAGGAGACTTTGGCAGGGACAGCCAAGCAAAATGCTAATAAGGAAAACAGAAGAGAAGTCAGAGCCAGCTCTCGACTGTTGCCAGACTCCATCAGCACTACACAATGTTGAGACGAAAAAAAGAATTCTTTCATCTCCTGCAGCCATAAACCAATGGGGATTTTATTTATTTATTAACAGAGAAATAACAGAGTGAAATAGAAGGGAGGGCTTGAAAGGAGCCCATTATGTTAGGCCAGTGACATCTCTCTCAAATGAAGGAGGATCCGTGAACGAGCCTTGTTTCATAACACAGCTCTGTAACGCAGTGATCCGGCAGTCAGAGCTGGGTAATTTACAGGGTAATTTACAGTTCTGCAGACTGGGAGGAAAATACAAGCAAATTAAAACTGATCTGATTAGTAGTCTTATGCTGTGGTGTAAATGCAAGAGTTGTATCAGTGAATTATATAATGTGTAAAGCAATAAGTCAGCCAGTTGGGCTACCAAGATCTTAGGTCAGTCACATAACAGGAAAGCATTAGACATATGTTTTACTTCAGCTTGGAGCAATAAGGTTGTGTTACGTAATGAATGACTGACCTCCGAAGGGCTGAAATCAGAGTAGGCTGCCTTATAAAGTTCCCACTGACAGGACCCAGATCTCTGGGCACTTGGGTCATGGTTAACAAACAGCATCATCAACCTTTATTTTGGCTTTCAATCCAAAGATCATCCTCGATTTTGGTATGAATGTTTTTAGTGCATCTCTTGAACAGGACCCTCTGTTACTTAATCTCTTGTGATGCTGTTGTATCAGAAGTGTCAAGTCTTGACTCAGGTAACTTCCTTCTTCTAAAAAGGTGACTTCTGAGTTAAAAAGAAGTAAAATGTAAAAACAGAAGTATTATCATGCTTCTTGAACGGTGTTTCCTTAGAGATTTGGCATCTTTTCATCTCTGTTACGAGAAGGGTAACAAGATGCGTTTCATAAAAGTCTGGAGCATAACTGCTAAATGTCTTCTGACTTGCAAGAAATTGGACAGCTTGTAAAAACAGTTCTTGAACCAACAGCCTTTGGAAAGAACCAACTAAGCGGGATCTCCCATAGGAAAATACACTACATGACTGGGGATCTAAACATCTGAGAATTCTGTTAAGCTTTCTGGTCTTTCGGGTGTTTCAAACTTGTTTGCTTAATGGAAAGATGCAGAGAGCCAAGGGTGGGGGCTCCAGAAACCGAACGACAGCTAAATTTGTTATGGGGATAAATAATGCCTAAATCTAGTCCTGTTATTGTTTCTTTTTAGGGAGTATTTTTCCAGGTTTTGCTAAGACCCGTATTGGAAAATGTTTTTTCCAAATTTCCTTTTGAAACAAACAAACAAACAAACAAAACAGTGCCCTCAGCAAAACCTGAATGTAGCAGGAAATCCATCTGTTGGGCTAATGAAGGTGACACGCATAGGTTTGTGCTGCCTACTGTCCCCGCTTCCATCCCTTTAATTGATTTTCGAACCACCCCAATTCCCATATTAATTAGTCTGTGGTAGGTTTAATTGCATTCTAGTACTTTTTTTCCCAACGAACTGAACTTTTTAATGAGTATTCACTTCTTAATAACAGATTTAAAAAATAGACTGTTCTTTTGTGGGAGAGGGCAATGAAGCTCCTCCCCTTAGCTTCTATATTTGCATGTGTGTATATATAATATATATGTGAGTGTTTATAAATATATACGTGGACATTTTTAATAGTTTGATTTGGACACTAACTAGTCCTTTTGTGTTTTTCTCTTTGTTATAAGTGAGTTGTATGATATTTAATGTATGTACTGCCTTTCTCTCCCTTATTCCATCTAAGCAGGGCAAAGACAATGAGGAGATGCAGCAGCAAGAGGACTTCTTTTTAAATCTGTGGAGTGAAGAAAGTCTTGCGCTGTGCCCAGTCAGCCCCAGAAGACAGAGCTAAATACAGCACGCATTTTCATTAGCTTCATGTACTCAGTGCTCATTTGCTGAAGAAAATAGTACACGGTCCCAAGGAACAGAAACCGAGAGTGCAAGAAAGCGTTGCAGCCCCCAGGTTGTGTAAATGATGACAGCAACTACAGTTAAAAGTAAGTTCGTCATGGCCCTGTGCTGGCTGGCTGGGGCTTTGGTCCCTGCTTTGGAGGGTTCAGCTTCCTGGCTGTGCCTGTGTGAGGTTCTGGCATAAGCTGCCTCTGCAGCCTGGCTCTCAGGGCTCTGTGCTGGCCACGAGGCTGTCTCCAACCTGCTCTGCTCCCAGCATGGTTTTCACTGGAGCCCTCTGTCTAATTCTGTATTTCTACCTTTATATTTGCTGCCCCTACCACCAAAACATAGTGAGAAGAGGGTGCTTTGTGGTCTGATGGAGGTAAAAATGCAAGAGAATGCAGCATGATGGATACACGTAGGTCCAAATCCTGCAGTCAGCTCTGCCAGCGCAGTGGTGAGCAGCTGCACTGAGCCTTTGGCAGCACTGAGCATGTAGGACTTCTGTTCAGCTCAAAGAGAAGATTACTCTCTAGAGCCTTTATTGTTTCAGCTTCTTTATGCAGGATCCAAAAGCAAGCCATCTTCAAATTAATGTGTTTTGCCATTAGTAGCAGTGGCAAAACTTGCTAGGCACTCTGGCTAGGCTCTCCAGCACTGGTCTAGTTCTTACACAGTGGAGCTAATAGCTAAAGCTTGAACACATGGGTTTTATCAGACCAGAAAGTTTAAATCTTCCCTTTAGACTTACAGTCTAGTAACGAGGGCTATTCTAATTACTGTGATATATTGTTTGTACTTTGCTTTACTGGTGAACTCTGTCATGTTTGCTATCATCCTTTTATGAATTAAGTATCTCTGGTCTCGTTTTTCTTCTTTTTGGCAATCCAATATACAAAAGACCGAATACCTGTTAATTGGGGCACCTGTTCTCTCTAGAGGCATTACTGGTTTTGCTCAGTATGAAAAATGATGACAATTAACTTGGAGATGCAGGAAGCATTTCAGTGTATATTAGTGACGATGACTTTTAAAGAAGGAAAGAGCCTATAGTTATGTAATTATTTTAACTGTTACCGGGGGGAAAAGATTTCAGCTCTTGGTCTTCTAGATACTAAGGATGGCAGTGGAAGAGGTGATTCAAATCCCACCAAAAGCTTCCTCCCTCTGTACCAGCCAGTAACACATGCTATAACTCCAGGGCAGGTTATAATCCTTGTTTTATGGCTACTTGGAAGGTATCTTAAAGCCCTGTTGTTTTACTGCAACTGGTGAAATAGCACAAAAAATGAGACACAGCTGATGTTATGTTTCATTTATTTATTTGTGTACAAAGAGGCACTGTGATTTGTTGCCATTTCCAAGTGCCTTATTATCTTGCCACTGTCCCTAGCAGATCAATTACAGCAAGGGTGGAGCTGACGAGATAACTAGAGTGGAAAAATTACCCTCATATAAAATTTGTTCCCAGGTGTTTGCTGGCATGAAGCAAGATAGCTAATGTAAAGGACAGTGGCCACATTTATAAAGGATAACTTTTAAAAACCTGTTAGTGACGTGAAGATTTAGTCCATTCCATAAGCATTGTCTGCTATGGTTCAGTGTCCTTCTATTGATAATCCATCTTCAGTTTGGAAAGAGGATGGCAAATTTTAGAAATAAATGAATAAATACACACTCCAAGAAAAGCTGTTATGAACATCCCTTATCCCAAGTCAATTACTTCAGCTTTGTAACTTATTGCAGAACACTTCGAAAACATCTCTTAAATGTAAGACTCCAGGCTGTAGTATTTCATTCTGAATTTTCAGCTTGCCTGCAGCAAACAAGCAATGTAAATACTTTTGCTTTTCTTGTTTTGGACAGTTAGTCATAAAAAGTACACCCAGCCACAGCAGTGATGGTGAGGATCCTGCAACTGCGTATGAAAACGTTAAGTTAGAATAAGTGGTAACATAATGTTGAAGTGTACAGGACTGCAGTAACTTACATGCTGCTGTAGCTGCAGGGGCAGTGAAGGTCACCATGCACTGGGAGGTGGATGAGTGGAGTCCGGCCAGAGGCGTGGCAGCAGAGGATGAGCATCCTGGTAGTTTTACAGCAGGAGCAATGACCCTTGCTTTGTTTCTGCAGGTGAGAAGGTTGTACTGAAGCCAGAAGGGACTGTTCTGATTTACTATTGCTGGAGAAAACTGGAACTGTATTGAACTGCGCAAAGTTACTGAGTAACAGTAAGACTGCAATCCAGAATGTGCGGTGTTAGATGAGGCATAAGGTTGAAAGGGCAATGGAAAACTTCTACTCGGCTCAAAAACCTTCAGCGTTTTCTCTCTCTGTTAACAATTCCTTGCTTATGATTTAACTTTGTTCTATTTCAAATGCTGCTGTTAAGGTACAAGGCACAGCATTAGTTTAGGACAATGATCTCAGCTGACACCAAAGGAGGTGATGCTTTTTTGCGGTGGCTTTCAGGTAATGACCTTTTGCTCAGTTAAACCACAAGTGTCAAATATGCTTTTTCATCCCCTACTTATTACGGACCACATAAAAGACCACCTCTGGATTCAGTGTCTGATAAACCATAGGCCATCGGCAAAAGGTACAAAGCAGGAATCCACGGAGGTGGGGCTCAGGGAAAGCAAACTGCAGTGGCTTGTACTCAAATATTTCCTTCTCGTGCTGCCCTCACTCCTACAGCTTCCTCTGTTCTCAGATGCAGTAAAAAGCCTTTTCAGGGATATTCTATCTTTATGTCTCTGTCACTTTAGGTAACTTCCTGGAAGATCTAAGGAAAAAAACCCAAACCACCAACTCAATTTCATAAATTTGATACTGGTTTTGTGCTGGAAAAAGAATTTCCAGACAAAGACACAATAGTGTCATAGTGCTACGGTGACCATTCTCTGCAAGATTTTAATTCTACCCAGCTTTCTTTTAGTTATTCTGGGTCTGGGTTCTGGGCTGCTATTTATTATTTCACCTGCTGGGCCCTTCGGCAAAGTCTAGGATCAACTGACAGCACAGGAGAGCACACAGCGCACCCCACTTCCTTCCTTATAGATTATGAGAGCTCAGGCAAAAATGAAAACAGTTTCTTACAAACCTTAAGACAAAATGAAAATAGTTTCTTACAAACCTTAAGTCCTGCTACTAGGAACGCAGCACACTGAAGATACAAACCTTGCTGATAAAGCCTGCAGGCTAATGTGCAGAAGGACAGTGCAGACTGTTTGGACAACTTGGTCTGTAGGAGAGCGTGTTTGAGGGACGTGAGGGCACTGAGTTGTGGACTGAGATTTTATGAGTCAGGGCAACAAGTAGACGGCGTATCTGTGCAGCTATACTTCCACAGCACTTAAGCACAGCAGTTGAGCACATCAGACGTGACCACAGACTATGGCAGTACTCACTGTTAAAAGCCATCCTGTAATCAGCCGTGCCAGCAGTGAGTGCTGTGCGATGACAGCAGTGCAGTCCTGTAGCTTCCCGAGGTGGGTCACTCTGATTGATGTTTGTTCAACCTGTTTCAGTTACAGTGTGCGTTTTTTTGTGGATGTCTCTTTTACATAAGCTGAAATGATGGTGGTAGGTGGGGAAGGTGACCAGGTGAAGCAGAAAGGAGGTGCAACAAAAATCCATTAAAGCTTTTGTGCACAGTCCAGCCTAGGGATGTCTGACCCAGGTCGGCTCAGTGCAACTCCTATTACAAAGTGTGGCAAACCATAGCATTACTGTTAGCTGAATAGATGCTGAATAATCTACTTTCCTGTGTGTTCATATATTATTTACCTCCCTGACCTCCAGTTTGTCACTCTATAAACGTGGCATGATGATGAAGGCCACAATTTGTCTCTGTTGCTTAGAGCAGCGTGGGAGCTTTTTGTATTTAGCTCTGGCTTTTCCAGCCCTTGACAGTCTCAGGGTCGTTTTGTAGTCCTCTGTTCTTGCTGTATTGCAGCAGGAAGGTCTATGCCCAGACAAAAGGTAAAAGCCCATACATCCTTTATTTGAGCATTTCACAAATAAATTACAAGTTTCTTTGCAACCACGTCATAAATCAAAACGTTTATTTACACCTCAGAAACAGCAAGCAATTCAGCAACTAGGGCCCAAAGAAACAACTGGAAAAGTAGCTGAAATAAGTTTCTTTGAAAATCAAACAAAATTATTTTTCTCCTTGCTCGAGCTTTAAAAAAAAACATAGAAAATTTCTCTGTGATAAGTTAGAGATTGTTGTGGGGCAGATTGTTACGATTTCTGTCTGAAATGGCAGTAACAACACAGCTGGTTTGTACTGAATTCACCGTCACAGTTCACCAGACATGCTCTCATTCTACAGTCCTGAACAGGATGTGCATGCATGTACATACACATGTCTGTCTTTACATTCATTTTAGCCCCAAATCATCAAATACAGTCACTTATTGATGCAGAGAAGGAGTACAGTGTTCAGATGTTGAATGAAACTCCCCTAAATAGCTGTCCTTTTGAAAACAGAGTGATGCAGTTATTCTGGCTATAAACCCTCCCATTTTCACTACTGATGACCAGCTTATACACAGACAACTAAAAGTGAGTCAGTAAACAATTACAAATATCTTCAAATGATATAAATTTTATTAAGCGAGGACAACTAAGGGTTAGCATAAATACAACATGAGAGTTGGAATAAGCCTGGATTTCAGTGTGGGGTGTTTTGGTTGTGGGTTATTTTTTTCCTTCTTTTTTTTCCTTTTAAAAATCAGACCGGTTTGGCATACATCACCCCAGCTGTTGCTTAACTTGTGTTCATCCATGGTTCATGGGATTAAACTGCTTATTTCAAATCCCATGTTGTATGAGTTTCCATCTGCATATATTATATATATATATTTATATATGTATGTGTATATCTCTATATATCTACATATATACACACACATAGCAATTGTGCAACTAATAACTTTCCACCAAGAGTGGATGAGTATATCCATTCCATTTGGACAAATACAAACCGACTAGCATATCCTGATGTGAAAACAGTGTAGTCAATGGTTCTGTGGTTGACAAAGTAAAACAGTCAGCTATACCTGCTTTAAATGGAATAGCTGTTACAACTAGTGCTGAAATACTTTGCACGTTAACCCTAACTATTGTAGGTCACAGAATTGATAGGAAATTATTATTATTTTAGTTATTTATCTTTTTGGCACCATTGGACAGTGTATCTCTCAGGCAGTTGAGTCTCTGGAGATGTATTAAAGGAAAGATAGGATCAGAGTTTTGCCCTAGACTTGGTGTTCTCAAGCTGATGTGACTTTAATTTATCTTGTGGTTTTTCTTTTAATTAAATGAGTCATTATTAAATCCATTCAAAAAGAAACTTGGCCTTTAGATAACTAGTGACTTAAAATTACTTGTGTTCAAAATTCCTTGCACTGGAAGCAGCTGAGATGAAGACTGGCAGTTTTCTCTGGGTCTCAACAAGAAGTCTCGCAAAGGAAATGCCAACGATGTGAGAGTTGTTACTGTAACTAAGTGCTCACTCTGGTACAGTGAGCATTTAGGCTAGGTCCCTGTGATCTGATTTGAAGCCTGTAATTTAATAGATGAGGTTTGTATTACAGGGATCCCTAACTTAAATGACTACATGAGAGACTGGGACAAATTATTTGACTACAGGCCACAGCCATTTCAAATAAAGGTTAAACCGAATTGGGTTGGGTTCCCCTGGGACCCATTAAAGTCATCAGTGAAGGAAGTGAGTGCTCTGTGGGAAGCATCTGGGCTGTAGGCTTCTTTGTATGTCACAAAGACAAACATTCAATTATATATATAAGCAGTCAACGATACTGTGACAAATATTGCTGCTTTACTGTTCGCAGCACATCAGTAAAACCATTATGTGGGGAGGTCTAAATGAAAATTTTTGTTTAAGTATCACTAACTGATGCTCAGACAAGTCTACTAATGGAGTTGCTCTTTGATTTACGCCAGTGTTAAGTGGGATGAGAACAGGGCTCAGAAAGTGTAATAGTCAGTGTTCCACTTGGAGCTAATTTTCCTTGCTAACCAGTAGGAAATTCAGCTGTTTTCCCTTTGATTTAATCTTCAGTCCTGCAGTTACTGAACAAAACGTACATTCGTAAATGCACGGAGGCATATTGCAAGCACACGCGTGAGGTGTACAGAGTTCAGTTAGCAAGTGCACCACAGATGAGACCTTTTCCTTGCTAATAAACTCTTACTGATGAACGTTAAACCCTATTTGTGTTTTAACAGCAGGTACTTTTTTAAGTGAAACGACTTTTGCACAAGACATTTTATGTGTGTTTCAAAAGGAAAATCAAGCTCACTGCCTTTCGGACTCCAGACAGCACCGTATGTCTGCAGACACACAAAAACTGCAATAAATGTTGTAGTGACCAAACAGGCAAGGTAGGAGTAAGTGCTGTATTACAAAACCAGCAAGCTTGGCTGAATGAGTGCTAAAGAAAAAAAGCCAAACAAACTAATTTTGCAACTTCTGTGTTTCTCTCATAATGTTGTGAGAAAGTAATTCATGATTTTTTCTCTTTTGCTACAGGAAATGAGAATCATTTTTTAAGCCTGAACCCACAATCTTTTTCAGGTAAGAAAACTCAGATTCTGATGTGGTTCCTCATTTGCATATTGCCACAGAAAGCGACACAATTGCTTGTTAAAAAGGGTTGGTGCTCAGGTACAGGTTCCAGGTTTCTCAGAGGAAACATTAACATGGCAGCTTCATCTTCTCTTTGTGTGCTTAGGTAGTCCAGTGATTAGCTCAGTCGGAAGCCTAGAGATGCACTGTAAAGGCTGGGAGGCTTTAGTTTGGCTGGAGAAATAGTGGTACTGGTGAATGAAGGCTTTGATGCGTCTTGATTCAGAGCTTCAGCCGTTGTACTGACTTTTCTACATGTCAAAAGGTTGCAGTGTTATCCGAGAAGAAAGATCTCTTGTCCTCGAGCACAAATTGGTATAAGAGTCTTCCCATTGTTAGTGCAGTTCCAGGCAGAAGAAATTTTTGTTCATTCTTGGTTTTGGATGCCCTTGGAATGGTTCACCAAATGCTGTGTGAACCTTGGTTTAAATTAGAAAAGGGTATCTTTATCTGGTACTTGATAGGAATGACACTAATGTCAATGGGTGTCTTTCCAGAGGTGGGTTTTGCTGGAAAGGGAGAGGAAGAAAGCAAGTAGAAAAAGAGCATTTGCAGTGGGAGAATATTATAATCTCTTTTATTCAAGAGGTTTTGTAGATTAAAGCAGAGGGTGCAGTTCATCTTTGGGTTCATTTGGATTCATTCATTAGACACGTATCCTGAACATCCAGTGGTGTTATGCATTCGTTGGTTTTTCCTTTTGAAAACTGTGCATAAAAATTTTAATTTAAAAAGCCGTGATTGCTGATGACAAAGCAGCAGCCCGTGGTTACTGTGAGGTATGGGCCATGAAAGCAAACTAGAAGCACTCCCATGTTCGTGTTTGAGGTCAGGCACTTCTCGCTGGAATGCCTTTGGCTGCCTGTCTGCCTGCTCCTGGAGCCCTTGCTCTATAGAAGCTCCCACTCACCTTAGAGCACCGCTTTGCGAAGTGAAACACGCAGAGCTTGCTGCTAGAGAGGCGAGGTGAGTGGGAGATTCCACTTGGGCAGGGCTTCAGGAGTCACTGGAAGAGAGAATA
Organism: Pavo muticus; assembly: GCA_016647715.1. NCBI lineage: Eukaryota > Metazoa > Chordata > Aves > Galliformes > Phasianidae > Pavo > Pavo muticus. The sequence goes on along the minus strand of JACDJE010000160.1, from coordinate 4,131,668 downwards.
GGTTCCCGTGTGAAGGCAGCTTGTATCTAACCAGGAAATTTACAGCGCTGGGGAAGTTCGCAACACAAACTGTTTTTTTCCCTCTGTTGCCATTGTTATTACTTTCGATTAAAAAACAAAAGACAACAAAAAACGGTTGTCGTATTTGGTACAATACAGGAAGTCAGAGAAAAGCTATTGTACAGCAATTTTTAACCACCAACACACATTTAATATCTAGTGTAGCGTTATGGAAAACTCAATGTATGTTTGGACTTTTTAATGCTTCCAAAAAACTTTACTATTTCAACATATATGTGGTGTGGAAGATATGCTCATAATCTCACTGTAGTAAAGACAACATACAGCATGACTCATAGGTACTGTAAAAATGCTAACTAAAGAATGCAGCTGCAAAGTACTATTGCATAAGGAAGCTTTCTTGTTTAAACTTTAAATAAGCAAGTTTATTAAAATATTCTAAGACACTTACCTTACCCTAGTTACTGGCAAGCTCTAATAAAAGCCACAGTCTGTCACTAGTATACTTCTTTGTGTTAATTTTATAAAAATTTGGTGTGAGCTTTGATGGATCATTTACAATTTATTAACAAGATGATCATCTTGGTACAGTTTTTTTCTTTTTTTTAAACCTTACATGCTCACAGAATAAAAAAGGATTCATAGTTATATGTAACGAACACCCTTTTTTTCCCCATGTCTGCAAACAAGTGTGGTAAGTTTACACACACAAAGAAATGCTCTTGTTACTCTTAACTGGAAACTGTGTGTACACGTGTATGTATGTATATATATATTCAAAACTATAGATATGTGTGAATACACTTAGATAATAGGGCATCTGTTTTCCTCCTTGCACTGATACGTGTAATGACAGCTGCGCAGAGGCTGAGAGAGAGGCCAGTGCTTCTGAGAAGCACCTTGATTTTGCTGTTCTAATCAGCTTCTCATACGCAGACGTTACCTACTTTGTCTGCAGAACTGACAAAGGACTTAAATTTTGTAAACTGCCCCAGCAAATAATTATCTGCAAGAGCATAGAGGAAGCTGACTTTAGCCCCGTTAAAATCAGCCCAGCATGTCCCATTGCTGTAGGTGGTGACCATATGGTGCTGGTTGCACTGAGTGCTTCCCCTTGCCTCGCACATCAGAGCTCGCGTACCCTCCCGGCACTGAGATGAAGAGCTGTGCTCCTGCTGAGTCTTAAATTCAGTTTTGGGGCATAAGGTGAGAAGTCTGGATCAGAAGCAAGCCAGGGGGACTTGCATTTCCTGTTTGCTGAACCTGAGGTACAAGAAGTGATGCTGCAGAGCCCTGGGCCTGCCTTATTTGGTGTCAACAAAGTGGCTTTTTTCAGTGGTATGACTGCAGTAGGCTCTCCTTCTGGCCACACTATAAACAGCAAGTACAGTAGGTTTAGCCATGTCGAATAGTTACGATTCATCTGCGGCTGTATTACTCTGCTTTGTCAGTTGCACATTCCAGATGAATATTTTATAAAAGCTAAACCAGTCCTATAACTCTTCTCTCCATATAAATATATATATATATACATACACTCATACATATACAAATACTAACCCACAGACAAAATATTTTCTGAACAGTTGAATAGCAACAAGTCAACAGTTAGAAAAAAATGGAGTCAATCTGTTTTCTGCTCCCCAAAGGTCAAGTTTAGATGTCATGGTCTTTTAACATTCAGTGAAAATTCGCATAAACCTTGCATCTTGCAAGAGGAATCCATTAATAAATGGAAGTTAGGGCAGAGGCTGTCAAACACCAATGTATAGTCGGACAGATTAAGTGAGGTTGCAAATTAAACTGAATCTGGAGCAACTGAGGCCTAGTAGTGTGAAGAACAGTAACTGTAAACTGCAGTCTTCAGATCTGACGTTTTCTTTTTTCTCGTTGCCATGGCAACTCGGTAGGACAGCTTCAAATGTCAGGAGTTCTTACAGACCTAAACGATGGGAAATGTGTGTGATTATTACCATGCAGATCACAGTACCTTTTACCTTTTTGTCTTATTACCTCCCCCAAATTACTGATGGAGAACATGCACATCTATCAGCAATTCAGTATGAATTATCCAGGTTGAGGAACAATTAATTGTGAAGACAGAAATCTCCAGGAGAAAACCCCAAAATGTCGCCTGGAGCATTCGGAGACCTTTGTGGTGCAATTCAGGAAGTTGTAGTGCAGAGGTCTGAGTATAAATTTTGAGCCAGAACCTAATTCTTGACACCTAATTACTTGACACCTTGTTCACTTATGTTGGTGCAAGAGTGCAAGTAAAATGGCACTGAGCTTCGTTTGCGTTTGCACACTGACTAGCAAAGAGCAGACAGACGTATTTTTAAAAATAACAGTCTATTTATGTGTTATGTGACTATAGCAGGGACTAAAAGAGCTGGCATATTTTATTAACGTTGCTACAGAATTGCAGATCTTACCTTTATTGTCTAACCTTTTAAATTATTTATTATTTTAAGTGAAGGTAGCACAGCTTGAATGATCTTCCCGTTTTAGATGGGCACCTTGATAATACAAAGGCAGTAAATAAGCGTAGGAAACCAAAGATTAGGAACTAATCTAACAATTGGAGCTAATGGGTTTCTTTCCTCCAATGTCATTTGGCAGCACGAGGACACTACTGAATTGGAGATATTCAGCTTTGCAGTGAAAACATAGAAAGCTGATACTAGCAGAGCACATAGCTGAAGCTCTCAGGAGCTCAGCTTAGAGCTTGCCTGGTATTGATGCTGGTGTGGCCCCTCTCAAACAAGTACAATTTCTGATGCTACATTGTTGGTTTACTGGTTGTTCTGGCTTTGGCTGGGATGGAGTTAACTTTTTGTTATTAGCAGCTCTTACAGTGGTATGTTTTGGATCTGTGATCAAAACAGCACTGAAAACAAAGTGATGTTACAATTGTTACTGAACAGTGCTTACACAGTGTGAAGGCTTTCTCTGTTTCTCAGGCTGCCCTGCCAGCCAGCGGTCCGCAGTGCACAGTGTGCTGCGAGGAGCACAGTCAGGGTATCCCTTACCCTCTGACATTTTCCTCAGTAAGAGCTGGGGGAAGGACATACAGAGGTATACCATTTGCATTCCCAAGTTAGTTGTGTGTGATGAGCCCTGCTTTCCTGGACAGCTGTCTGCCAATGGGTGAATGAGTTTCCTTTTTTGCTTTGTGCACAGCCTTTGCTTTACTTGTTAAACTTTCTCCATCTCAGCACATGTGATTTTTTTTAGATTTTGCCCATCTTGCTGGGGTGGAGAACTCCCAGCAGCGCAGCTTAGGACTCACACAGTACGTGGCTCTGTGCCCTGGGATGAGGTAACTGTGGTACCAAAACACAAAGGCACAAGTCAGGTATGCACATCAAAACTGACACACACTCAGGAAATGCAAAATGTTTGTCCAGTATGTGTTGCATTTTACTCTGAAATGAAGAAGTACTTATAATTCTGTCACAGGTGCAGAAAAAACAGTACCACATTGGTCATTATTAGATGTTGGCTTGTAATCTCCACTCATTTGCTTCTTCTTTTGGGGCAAATAAAGCTTAATATAATTATTGATAAGGCTGTTTTACTTTTTGTTTCTTCTTATTGCTTTGGCGTTATTTGAATTGATTTAAACATTAAATTCCTCCACCTAGGGAGGAGCCTGCCTAGATGGGCTGTGCAGCAAGGCAAACACCTGGAGAGCACACAGCAGCCCGCCCTTCCGTGGCCTCGGTTCTCTTAAACAAAGGTCAGTAAAGCAAATTAAGCGAACATAATAATCCACAGAGGGACTGATGGGTGAGAATCACTGAAGTGAGAAGTGCCACTGAGATTTCCAAATAAGATAAAATCTGGAACTGCTTGACATGGGAATTTGTAGCATGCAGAAAATGCCTGGCCACAAAATTAGAGCCCAGATTTCTATATTGGAACTTCGTAAGCACGAGTGCCAAAGTTTTGAATGTGTTTGGATTAGGGATTGGCTGCTGCTAAATTCTCATAAACAGCTTTTTCTCCTGGGATAGCGGAAAGCCTAAGTTCAGGACTCTGATCTCTGAAAAGTAGTATTTCTATGTTGCAGTGAAGTTTATCATCATTAAAGGGCTTTTGCTCAAGCCTGACTCAAAGGAAATAACACTAACTTTTGAATCAGCAGAGCTCTGAATCCCTGGAGGTCTCTCTGCTAAGGACAGGCACTTGTATGTGATGAATGAACAGCAGCTGTAGCACTGAATTTCTGTATAGTCCATAGGCTGAAACGTCAGTGACATTTGTCACCAAAGAATTTACAAGTTATCACACATTCAAGCAGCTAGTGACTGCTTCACCAACAGCTTGTAAATAAAGGGCAATATAAGTTGATTTATGAGCAGACCTCGAGAAAAGCATGTATATTTTACATCATGTTGATAGATATAATGAATGTTAGTAGCTTTTCACACACCTTGCCTTTCCTGAGTAAACTATATATTAAAACTAGTTCATTCAGCTTTAGCTATATGGCTTTCTTTTCCTGTACTAGTTGAAGGCTACCTTCTCTCTCTCTCACACACATACACACAATATGAGCATACTTTTGGTTTTCACTGCCTGTTTCTCCGCTTGCTTCTCCAAACACCACCCTGGCTCTTTTCTGCCTTACATCTTGAAGCACTCTAGTTCCTGCCTCAACTTTCCTCATCCTTTTTGACCTGCTGGCTGTCTTGATACATTCAATTACATGCCTGGAAATCTGATGCTTCCTTTGGCTCCCGTGACGATGTCTTTTTCTCATCTTCCTGTGACACCTCTAATCACTTTTTCTGCATGTCCTTCTGTCTTAATCCATCCATTCCTGGTTTCTGGGGAAACCTTTTTTCCTCCACTTCAGTGTCTTCACCTTTTCCTTGACACCATCCATATGTGTTCAGTGATTACTTCAGTGCTGACAGTTCAGAGATCTTGCATTCTCTACATTTTTTTCTTTGTTTAGACTAAAATGTTGACCTCTGGCTCTGAATACCCTTCTGATGTTCAGCTGACAGCTCTGCACAGCTAAAACTGAGCTCTTAAATCTTTCCCCTAGAGCACTCCCCTTCTTGTTCTTCCTTTGATTGCTCTGGACAAGACCATCATCCTGCCTCTTACTCAAGCTTAAAAACTGAGACAAACTAGAGAGCATTTTTGTCACAGAATCTCCTTCTTAGGTCTGTGTATTTAGGTTGTGTCTTAATCTAGAGGATTCTTTCTCACACATGATCCCAAAGGGCTGTCTCTAGCTACATCTCCTACCAAGGCTCTGCTTGGTTAGCAGGTTTGCAACATCTTTTCACAACCCTTGACAAATTCAAGCTACTGTGCTTCATATCCTGCTAGTCTTTTGCTGTACAGAGCATTTTCCTACTCTGTCACTGATGCCTCTGTAACTGTAACTCCTTCATGGCTTCTTCCTGTTGGCATGCATGTTCAGTGATCATCCCTGTGTGAATGGTTTTTCTTATTCGTAGCCAGTGATGCCAGCTTTCGTTGACATGTTTTCAAAGAAAACATCTTCAGGCTTTCATTCCCAGGCTTTCCTGTGTAGTAGGAGGAGCTCCCTGCAAGCATCAGTGCTTTCTCCATAACATCTCCTTTTGGTGATACATCAACAAAAACCGTGACATTGGCAAAGGGTGCCAAGCCTGCTATGAACTCAGCTCAGCACTTTCACCAGCCTTAACAAAAAGTTGTATTGAAGCAATTTAATCTAAACGTGGTTTGGAAGGTTAGTACATACCCTTTGCTTTTGTATTTTTAAAGTAGCTTCAGTATTAAGAAATATGGACTGGAAAATTTCTGTAGATACTCAACTTTGGTGGGCCCAATAAGAATATTCAAGACCATATCCATCTGTGTTCTTTCTACCGCACACAGCAGTGATACAAAACTGCTTGCAGCCAATACAGAAGTTAGACTTTTAGTTTCTGTGGTTAATATCAAAGCTTATCAGTTACAAACTTACTGTCTAAAGATGTTCTTATACAGTCATATCAGGTGTTATTGGACAAGCATTCTGGCCACTATCTATCTATCTCCCTTAAAACAAGATCTGCAGAAATCAAGATTGTCCAAAGTGTTGTGCAGAAACCTCGGTGACAAATACAAGCAGATTTACTGAAATAACATAACTGCTCTAATATAAATTCTCTGCTAATAGGATCAAGTATCTGGCCCATATTTAAAATCACTTTATTTGCCCAGCTGGATTGCCAGCATTCATCAGTGTTTTCTGTATAGGAATGGTAGTTTTATTGTTTGCTTTATTTTGCCAATGACGAGAAACAAAATGAAAGTTCTAGAAATATATAAAGGCTGCCAAATTACTAATGTTATTTCTTGAGTCTCATATCTAAACAGCCAATCTAAAGGCTGTAGGCTTCAACTGTTTACTCACAGACTTCAACATCGTTTTCTTTTTTTTTTCCTTTCTTATCTATTTTATATTGCACATGACTTACAGCTTGTAGCTGGCAACAGCCACATAAAAGATGTTGGTATTTAAGGAACACTGTGAGCATAAAATGTGCAAATATTGTGTGCAAGGAGCATGTTTGTTCATCTGTGCTAACTAGCTCTTCTATGGACTTAATGCCCTGGTGAGCCCATGCCTGGCAGGTTTGAATCTGTACGCTAACGATCATTACGCTTAGTAATTATTTTATTAGTATCATATGTAAATAACATCAGTGTATCTGTGGTTGTTCTCAAGAATAATTACATGTCGTGTGTTGTAGGTAGACAGAAATCACATTAAAAACAATAAGTGATTTGCAGTGTACAGCTGCAGACACGAAAGCTATAAAGATGGCACATGTATCATGTCCTTATATTGCCAGCAGCCAACCTCCTCTGCCTTAAGAGTACCTGGGGAATGCACAAGTAGCATAATGCTAACATAACTATATAGAACTTGTTTTCCCCAGAAATCACTCTCACTGAAGTCTTTAATGTGATTGTCCCCGTTTTTAATCTCACAGGTCTCTGCTCTACCTGTTCTACGCCTGAGAGAAACATTCAGCTATGTTCCTTTTAAGATAACAGCCAAATAGTGAGGTAATGATGAAACCTTCAGTTTCAGTTCTGTGCATGCTGTCTGAATTATTACTGTTATGGTTAACATGTCTCAGATAAGAAAGCATTGCTCATTATCATGAACTAATGGTGTTTGTTGGCATTAATATTTTAGCACTGGAAGATCATGCTTGCTTTGTTGGTCAAAAAAATACGAACAAAAAATGGACATGTTGATGGAGTATAACAGTGCTATAGGAATATAGGTCTTTGTATGCATTTTGGAGTAGGGAGATTCATGATGTAGATACCTAAGATGGAAAAAATTACTGTTTTTACTCCTACTAAAGTCAATTGATGTAGATTGTGTTTGAAAGGTTAAAAGAGCTGAAGTTGGTGGCAGACTTCACAGGACTGAGATCTTGAATCATCTAGTCATGGGGTTTCTGATACTGAATTGCTTTGAAAATTGAAAGAGGAGGAAGTCAACTAATATAAGGTAAGTGTCTATAATATTGATTTCTTCAATTACTGTAGCCACCTGTCTACTCCACAGTGAACTAATTTAAGGTTTATCCCTTATGCTGATTTGTATGAAAAAAAAAAAAGGACAGTTGATTAATCTGAAGGCTTTGAAAGATGTGTACCTCATGAGTCCAGAGTTATCACTTCCTTCCACCTCTCCCATTACACAGACTATGCTTCTTAAATTGCAGTTTAAACCTTATAAAAATTAAAAGCATTTAAGTTTCATGGCGACCCTCTGTGAAGGAATGAACTTTACCCAAGATGTATTCATCCTTTAATTTTCATTTATCATAGTGAAGAAAGTTAACACAGCTGGAGTCTGGAGTTCAACTCAGGCATGCTCCATTTCTTTAGATTTCCTTTAATTACCTTCTCATCAGAAATATTACATTAATCTTTGCTTAATTAGAAGTCTGCATTACATCATGGACTTTATCAAAACCTCAGTAATGTTAAAGGGGTAATGGAAAAATGGTAGAAGAGATCAGAACCATGTTTCTGATAAGGCAGTTAATCAACATTCAGGTACTTCTTTCCTGACTTTAGCATCTATAAAAGGGCATTAATTAGATACACAGTTATTAATATAGCTTTCATGTAGAACTTGGACATGAAAACCATTTCTGTTTTTCTATCACTGGTTGATTTGACATAGGTAAATTTCAACACCGGTAGCGTCAGTGTTGGCACCACATGCCATTAAAGTATAATGCACTGGACATTTCTGTCACATAATTATTAAGTAGTTACATTCACCTGTGGCCTCTTCTGAGCACACTGACTGTATGTTGATGGAAGTGCCAAATTCCAGTGGTCACTAGTTGTGACTTCCTGGAAACTGTCTTCTGAGAGAAAGATGGGGATCTTTTCATGCCAAATCTCATTGGATGAGAAAGACTGAAAGCACTGTCCTCAGTCAGATAATGTACAGTCTTAAGCAATTAAGAAATCCATTATTAATATTAGGTATGCTTGTGGCTAGAGCAAATTTGTGATCTCACTGAACAGTAATAAAATCATAGACATTTTTACAAAGTAAATGAGTTTATCCTGAAAACTTGCACTTGTAACATCAAACTTAAGTGGGAAGCCAATTATAAGAGGAGATGATTCCAAATTCTTAATGATGGGAAAAACACTGTTTGTATATGTTAGTGCTGTGTTTGTGGAATGAATATCTTGTAATTCTGTTCAAAGCTCCAGTAGGTGCTCATATATCAATGTCAGTATTGAACTTCAGGTGCTAAAATCCTTGCATGCGCCATGCAATTAGCCAACATGGGCAAGACTGGGGAGAAACATGCCAGGCCAAACTAATCAGCTTGCACAAGGGAAAAGGTTGCTCAGGCAGAAGTCATTTTCAAAGGGTATCTGTTTGACACCAGCAGCTGATATTTCACAGAACCAAAGCAGTCTTACTCTTGTAACTTCTCACATGAGCCTTGCTCACTGCTGAATCCTTGTTTCTGCTTCTCCTTGTCATGTACTCACATAACATTAACATTGCACTGGGTTGCCCTCATGACATACAAAATGTATGTGGATGCGTAGTACTAACACACATTTATCTGAGAGAAAAGTTCATTAACTAAAAGGCCAGTTACGTTTGCAGTTCAGTACTATGTATATCTTACACAATTGCTATTTGTCATGGATTTCATGCATCTTATTGGGGGTGGTGGTGAAGTAAATTCTGTGATAAAGCAACCAAGACATTGTCAATGGTTTTGTTTTTTCTTTTTTTTAAATTGGAATGGATTTTAGCTGGGGGCTTTGCCTGAATAATGTCACCTTTGCTTGACCAATAGCAAACAAACACTTCCTTTCTTTGCCAGTTCATTGAAAACAAAAGGAGAGAGGTGATTACCTGCAGCCTGGAAATACATTTTCTGATGCTCTAATCTGATAAATTGAGCTGAACAGTTGAAAATATGCAGCAGTGAAATAAGTACCGTTTTGAAATAGCAATGTTGGACAAATCTGATTTTTCATATATATACTGAAAATGAAGTGCATAAAAAAAACCCCACACCTAGGCAGCCTTTTAATGCAACCTGTAACTGTTTAGGCAGTCAGATCTCAACTTCCACAGTAGCACAGATTCGTTTACTATCATTTTTTAAGTAGTTTAATGTGAACCTAAATAGTCCAGACACGTTCAGATCTGCAGGCGTACCCTAATCCCAACTTGAAATACTAAAAGAATCATCTAAAAGAAACTCTTATTAAGCAAGAATAATAATGAGTGGAAATTAGTATGCTTTGAAGCCATGGAAGAGATGAAAACTGTCAAGTTTGGCTACACAGAACACATCTGTGTGTGTGGGTAAGATAGGGTTTTAAGATGGAGGTCTGAAATACTCCAGACATTAATGAGGAGCAAAAGCAACACCATCTAACTTTTAGGCACAATCAGATCTTCAGTATCACATACAAGTGAATAGCAAGCTGTCATCATGCAGAATGTGTGAGGTGTTGGGATGTGCTGAGGTAGGGAAATCTCAAAGGAAGCAGATGATAGTCAAAAGAAATAAAAACAAGTGTAGCTGCTGTTGTAGACAGGGAAAAGTATTTGAAGTGGGCATCTGTTCAGTTGTAGTTTTTAGTCATAGTCCACTCCAGAACAGTATTTAGCTGATGTTAAAAAGCTCTTCTGAAAAGAAACACAAACTGTTATATATCAATGGTTACTACTGAGAAAATGAAAACATAAAACGTTCATTTGAATTCACGCCACTGAATGGTCTATCAAACTGATCTCTTTAAATGTTCATTTCATGTCTACAGAATGACCATCAGGAACAATATTACAGCTTTTAGTGAAGTAGCTGTATTTGCTGGTAATATTTTTCTGTTCTACATTCCAAACACACAGCTTCTAAAGTGTAGTGGTTTTTTTCCAAAGCTATACTTCTAGAACATGTTTGGATTGTTTAAAATATGCATAAAACACCATTTCCCACCTAATTGACTCAGTAAAATTTAATCTCATTAAGTACATTTTAAATATGTTTATGTATAATTTGAAGGTATTTCTATTTGTCATATCTACGTGAGTAGGTATATAAACATCCTCTCTCCAATTATATATGTACATATGGACTTCTGTGCCATTTCAAGCCCCATTAAATTTAGGTGGGCTCCCAAAGCCCAATGCACAACAGGACAGAGTACACCTGCAGAGAAATTAGAAGACTGGGCACAGATGTCTGTGTTACAAGTGAGACTCCTATCAAGACAGACTATGCTCCCTTTGCCCTCAAACCATCCTTCCCCTGCTCCATAGCCCTGGAACTCACTAGGTGTCAGTATTTTTGAATTATTTGGGTAGCATTAATTAGCTACTACTTTACTTTATGTACCCATGTGATATATGCACTCTGTGGAATGGGAATTATTTTTTGAGAGAGAGGGGGAGGGCCTTCTCTAAAAGAATTAATTGTGTTACATGATTGTCTAAAACTCAGCCAAGTAACACACAGTATAGGCTGAAAAGTGATTCTGCAGGTAACCAAACAAAACTTGTGAAGCGAAAGATGTGTGATCTTAAAAAGTCTTTTCCAAACTTTCTGTGATTTGTCTTAGTCTCATGATGCCATTCAAGAATGCATTGCTCCAGTCTTGAAACACTTGATGTTCCTGCATAAAATAACACAGGATGTACAAGAGATACAAATGGTGCTTTGAGAAATGAACTAACTGAAAGAGAACACTGCAGTTCTAGCTGTATGTTCAGATCAATTCAACTCTGCTAATACCGTTTAAATGTTTGTAATGACTGACTTCTTAATACCAAACCTGACTTGCAAGGAAGAAAAACCAAACATTTTGTCTGTTGACACTGATGCTGTATTCTTCAAATCAGAAAAATACTAGGAAAAATACTATGGGAAGGGAGGGCAGGCATTAAAAGAGGAAAAGTTAGGGCAATTAATAGTAAGTTAGTTAAATTCAGGAGTGTCTTTAAGGCATCTCTGCAATCACAGCACTGACATCTGTGCAAGTCTCCTGTTTTTCAGCACACCTGAGGCCTTTCACCCTCAGTTTAGCAAATTAATTCCAATGCAGAGACTTGCAGCTCATCTAATTTCTTCACAGCAGTGCTTCCCCCCCCCAGCCTCTCACCTTATTTTCTCTTCGTAGTAATGGAATATTTTGCTTATTATGTTCAAGTTAACTTACTTATACCTTTGTAGTCCACCGGTCAGATTACCAAAACAACACCGCACATTAAAAACAAACCAAGCCAACAACTAAGACAATACAGCAGTAGGGAACAACATGGACAGTCTCAGACCCAGCACCAGACCTGCTTGATAACATACCTTCTTTTTCTCCAACTCGTCCTCCTCAAGTAACTGATTTATGCAGTCCTTCTCTTTCACTAGAAAACACAGTGAACCCTATCTGTTCTTCTTCCTCACTCTGAATTACTAAAATTCTAAATTGTATCTGAAACAAATTGGTCCTATCTTATCTGCAGCTGCAGCAAGGAAAAGCTGACAAAGGACAAGATGCTGTTACACTAAGTCTTGTTTGAAATATGGTGCCTGCAGTAATGACAGGAGATTTAATATTCTTTCCAATATTTATTAGCATTAACTGTTATAACTTTGGACAGCCCTCTATCTGCCAATAATATGTCTTGCCAGCTTCAGTTCAGCGACTCTCAGAAATATTAAGTTAAGTTAGTTTAAGTACACAGTATACAAAGATACTTTTTTTTCCTCCCCAATCAACTCTGTAGCTGCCATCTTTTAATACCACCAAACATCTTATTGCTTTGTTCTGGAATAACAACATATACTGCCCATATACTTCAGTGTCCTGCATTTCCTATCTGGGCTGAGAAGAGCTCCTAAGCTTTTCTTGTTCGAAGTACATCTACCTTTCCAAGGGCTTCTGGGCAGCACTGTAGTCTGTATCTATCTCACTATCCCCAGTATACTGAACACTGTAGGCGGGTACAGAATAGGTGGTACTTTCTGCATGCATTACAGTTTTAATCAGGCTCTTCAGTTCTGTGCTCCGTTACTTCAGGAATCTGCCACATATGTCTTCTTCCGTGACTTACAAAAGCAGCACATATTCCAAGTGTAGATAATAATTGTACCATTTAAATGATAATACCAATATGTTTTGTATAGGGAGGAGATTCATGCAGGGCACTTTCACCACACACAGCTCTTTCATAGGGCTATCTATCCTCACACCAGATGTCAAATACAAAAAGACATACTTTACTTTGGCATGAATAACAAAGTTCGTTTGACTGAAGGATTTACCTCCTAGGAACAAAAGCCTCATAAAAGATAAACACTGGGAGCAAACTGAGCCTCGTAAGGGCTTTTGCAAAAATTAAACCCATAACTTACCACTAGAAATAGGATATTTCATCTGTTCAATAAGCACTAGAGTTCTTTTTGTTTTTATGGCATCGTAATCTTTGATTACTCTGATAAATATTTGGACTAGACAAAACATTGTGATGGAACTAATCACAGTTATAAAAGAACTATGTCTAAAAATGAATTTGAAATGCAGTGATATCAGCACATTTTATAGAAGTTCAAATACAGAACCACATCATTTAAACTGGCTCCTGGCACCATTCTTTCATGTCTCCATGTAGTCATCTATACCTGAGAAAAATAATTGCTATGCTTGCTGGCTTTGCACAAGCATGAAAAGATGACTGTACCAGACATGGAGTACTAGCCTCTCTGTATAATTGGATGAACCAAAACACACAGCTGTATAGTGCAAATTTTAGCAAAAACAAGAATGCAGTCCTGCACCAAGGGTTAGGTCTCTCTTATGCTGAAGCCTAGCTAGGGAATTAATGCTCTCAGATGCAGCATCAAAACACATACCAAACATCCTCTGTCTCAAGGAGGAGATCTTCCTTTCTTGTCCCTTCAACTCACCTGCCGTGTCCCCGTTTTGGTTTTGCTCAGGAAACAGATCACTGCACAGCACTGAACAAACTGCTGGCAGGTTATGTACAGAATCTTACTCCACTCTTTGGTTAAAATTACAACTCTAAGGCTGTGAAAAGGCTCAGTGCACTAGGAAACGGTGCACACATGTCAAGACAATTCACTACTTATTCTTTTACGGTAGGAGGGGGAATCTCTCTATCAGTCTGAGCACCGTGCACCATTCAGATCATAGGGGCCAACGCTCTGCCCGTAGTTCAGCTGGAGAAGATCTGTAGTCAAAAAGAGCAGCTCAAGAAGCATTTTCCAAAACTTGGAACTGCTTTTTAATCACTCAATATAATTGGGGGCTAGAAAACAGCAACATGAATACTTTCAAAAGCAAAATGCTTTTCTCTACCTCATAGTCTGAGCAGATGCAATAATGTAAATAAAGTTCAAGTACAAATCATGTCCAGGAATGTTAGCCCAGTGATGAAAGTCATGTTTAGTACTGCAACAGCAACATTTATGAAGAGGTAATGAGAATGTATTTGAAGCAGTGGGCTGCATCTTTATATCACTGATGCAATGCTGTCATGTACTGTCACATATTTCTAACATATTACTTCTAACAGCTGAAGTCTGCATTTGTTTCTAGTTGACTAAACCCAGAGTAACTGAACCAAAGCCAGATGTCGCTGATTAGAACAAAGAATGGGAATTTTTACTTAGCATTTATATAGTCCTTTTCATCTTCAGAGAGCATCACAAACATTAGCTAGTTCTCTCACAATAACCTTCATGCTAACCTTCTGAGATAAAAGTAATATACTATAGGAAAAAAAAAAAACACCTGAGAAGATATGTAATCAAGCATGCACAAAGCCTCAGATGTGTAAACTGTCTTGGCCTCTGTCTAATGGTAGACTGTACTTCATCAAGAATATAAGGCCTTTCACCACGGCTTGGGAGTTAATTCACCATACAGTGCATTTTACTAACATTATGTGATGGTAATAGTCCTTGAATAATAGATTTTCTACCACAGCTATAGGATACAGCAATTCCTTTTCAGCAGTTAAGGAACTCGAAATAAAAGCACATTAAAAACTTGCTGAAAACTGTTACAAAGCAAGCCAGGGACACATCTAGGTTGGATGTTAGAATTCTGTAGTTTCAGTTCCTCCTCTTCAGTCATTTTGGGATTTCTTTTTTTAACTCCTAATTCAGATTAGGAATTTCATAAGACTTGTAGAAAGCTTTCTCTAAAGCAGCAGAAGCTTCCTTTATGCATCAGTTCTCTCTCCCTCAACACAGACTTGCTATTCTGGTTATCAGTTTGAGTGTCTCTAAGCCCAGAATCTTGAATAAGTTCCTTATGTTCCAATTGCTTGTGCACTTTACGGACAAATAGATTGAAGCAGACGGTTCTCATTTTCATGGTGACCCAGAACAGTTATTGTTACAAGAACACCTTTTAATCTCCAGTTTCTGCTTTTGAATTGAATTCAAGTGGGGAGAGATGAAAGAAAGCATCTCAGAAATCTGTTACTACAGCTGGTACTTCTTAGTTTATCATATGCTAGCTTTAATTCTCTTTGATTCTTCCTAGAATTATTGCTTCTATTTCTTAATTTGACAACCCGGCGTTTGTTGCTATTTTTTGACTGTGAAAAATCCCTCCCCTCCTACTTCTGTATAGCATCTTCCTCAGGGAAAAAATAAAGTCAACTTCTCTCTTGGTAAGGTTTCTTGTAGTGCAAAAACAAGCAGATAAATAACATTCATTACTTACACTTAAGGAAGAGACTTACAAAATAAACTGAAGAGTGAAAGAAGGATAAGAGTCATGCTGATATGAAGGGCATCACTTGCACTGCAGTCCATTCTGGATTTCTTGCAGGAACACACTTGTAATTTCAGTTCTGTGTTGTTAGTCAGAGGTGGTTTTCCAGAATCTGTCACTGAGATTGGGATGTTGTAATTGGCCTTTTTCAGGTTTTGAAGCAGGACGACCTGGGCATGAGTATCTGCAAAGGATAAGGAGGTGAGAAACAGCCAAAGAGCGGTGATTTGGATAGGAAGAAGCATTTGTAAACGATATCAGACATACCACAGTTACTGATGGAAATTAAGAGGAAAATGAGAGTACTCTAAGGAAAGATTAGAGAATTGAATTGCGTGGGAAGTAAGAACAGGCAGTTACAGAAATTGTTTCAGGGGTTTAGAACTCACTGCAAATATATTCCAAGCCCCATCAGAAGAAGGACTTTCAAGAGTCCCTTTTGTTTAAATACATTATTTGGTCTGCAGATTATTGGCAGAAATTACTGTGGAAACAAATATACTAATGCAGTGCTAAGGCATGTCATGCCCAAAGCAACATAAGAGGGAAAAATTTATCTATTTGCCAAAGGAAAAATCCCTTCTTGGAAGGAAGCACAGGTGAAGGTGTTTAATTGCTTCCCGAGTTTGACTGAAAAGGCAGTGAAGGCAGGTAATGCACCTTTAGATCTACAGATCTGCCTAGGTGAGTGTGCTTTTTTAGGAGGTTTAAAAGAGTATTGGCTTGATGATCGTAGAACAGGAAATTAGTGAAGGAAATGACTCCTCCACACTGTCCATGATATCCTTGCTTCAGGCAGAGATGTCACATCCATCTTTATTTCCTTCTAAGCAGAATATGAAATGAACTGCTAAAAGATTAGGGAGCAGCCTCGCTGAAAGGGTCCTGGGGGTCCCAGTGGACAACAAGCTTAACGTGAGTAAGTAGTGTGCTACTGCAACAGTGGAGGCAAAATGGATCCTCAATAGCATCTGTAGCATCTGTGCATTACTGCTCTTGAATTCGTGTAACAGACAGCCTCAGTGTGAGTACAGTGGGATGCAGAGGCAGGAGGAATAAATGCCTGAAAAAATAAAGGACTTACTGTTAAGCTTGGTGATTCTCCACAACTTTTCTGGGCCAGATTGCTTACTCAGTTCAAATTTAAATGGATCTGTGTTGGGATGGAGGTCTTGGTCTGATGCTCCTAGTACCACTACTCTGAGATCTTTAGCATCATCGCAGACTTTTGCCAGTGTTGGGTAAAGGGATGGGACATTGTCATTGACGTCCTCCAAGGTGATGTGTAAAGTTCCTGTACCTGTAGCAGGAGGGTTACCTGCATGAAGAACAAACAAGAGCTTATTAAATCATCCTGCCATAAACATTTATCATATTTGTACCTGCATGGATGCTGAGGAAAATAATTTTTATACATCATTCTTCTGTTACATGAGAATTATTGCTTTTAAAATTGAAGAGTTACTGTTGTAAATTGTTGCTAAATTTTCAAAATGCAATCTGTCTGTTTCTCCGCAGTATGGACAGTTATTCTAAGAAGAGTATTTTGAAGTCAAAATGAGATTAGGACATGAATAGATATCTGGAACAGTCTGTTCATAAACGCATACTGAGAGAATCATAGTGGGAAATATCCCCTGCATAGACAGTGAGGTATTAAAAGAACTAAAGACGAGATAAATAGGAGGATGAATGACAGCAAAGGGGAATCGATTTGTACAGTGGAACTCGTAAGTAGAACAGGAGCGGATTGTTCCTCAGTAACCCTTACCTAGGCCCCCATTTAGTTACGTTAGCAGAAGTGAAACCTATCAGCATGCAACTCTAGAGAACACGATCTTTTATTTACCCTGAGCCACCCTGTGTTAGTGGTGGAGTTTCAAGCTTTCTCAAATTATCTGCCAGCCTGTCTCAGCCATGACCTGTAGGAACCAGCTTCAGAGGTGAGGCTGCTCTTTACTCACCATCATACACTACAACCATTCGTGCTGAGGCTGTGACTGGCAAACCAGCTGTGGCACTGGCAGTGTTGCAAAGGGGACAGCTGCCCACTGGGAGCCGGACTGATGCTAGCACCTCATTTCAGGGAGGTCAGAGAGGATCTGACAAGTAGTAATAGCTTTCAGTCACTACAGATGTGTGCCATGGCTGAGCCAGTAACCTCCTGCTTTCACTCTAAAGCTCAGGATCTTATTACAGATCCCCTTACAGATCATTTTGACAGATCTCAGTTTTTTCTAAATGCACATTTCTTCCTGCATTGTTTACCATATCTAAAAATTTCCCATTTGAAATGCTGCACTTATTGAAGGGTCATTTTGTGATGCTCATTTTACTGGCTTAGAACACACCATCTATGATCTCTGCACTTCCCACAGCTGTAAACCCTCAGCAGGTAGAAAGAATTGAAGAGGTTCTACTTTACTTAACCTGTAAAGCACCAGTGCAGTGTGTCATGGTAGCCTGACGTTTAGCACTTCTGCATGCAGCCCAGTGAACTACAGAATTACTCTCGCACTGAGAGTGCATCCTAAGAGAGAAGTAAATACCTTGTGGTCTGGATCTGATAAACGAGTAACTGTAACAGAATGCAATTAGTCCTTTCAATAACAAATTATACTAATGGTGACACTTCATCTGTTTCATGCACACATAAATGCATAACAAAGGCAGAATTTTCATAGTTCTTTAGCTTTCCCCCTCACTCATCTCTCACTTTGTCATTGGAAGGGTTAGGGTTGAGTTCTTTTTAATGAAAAAGAAATTATTTTTCACTTTTTATTGGGCTAATTGAATTTGCAGAAAGGCTCCAATACATTTTTTGTTCTTGATATATTATTAAGTAAAGTCATACAGCAGAATGGATGAAAAGACATTCGAGTATTTGAAATATGATCATAAAAGCCAGCCTTTCATGCACTTAATTAAACTGCTGTCTTTAATTTTGAATGCATTATTTCCACACTGGACTGATAATGTCGTATGCACTGCCCTTCTTATCTTCCTCTGAAGTCAGTAATATTAAAATCTGCCTTTTGAAATTAAGAAGCCAACAGCATTATGAATGTACTGTTATTTTGTCAAATGCAGATATGACTGCATTTCTCTGCCACGTTAATGTTTCCCTATCTTCATATGGCTCATGGGCCAGTCAACTATTCTGCACAAATAGGGAGGAAGGAAATTGCTTCTGTCCATTTCAATGACTTATTCTCTGGCTGTTTTATTTCTAATGATTTAAACAAAATCTTTTGGTGATTTATGAAGACTTCCAGAAGAAAAATAAGCAAATGTCAAGGTCTTAAGCTGACGCTTGTTAACACACACGTCATAAAAAATGCAACAAAAAAACGAATCAAGGAAATATGGTCACAATATATCCACTGGGAATACATGACTTTTATAAATGTGACAGTATTATGCTTTTGAAATAAGAAACACTCAAAAATCCCATGATCTCTAGACAGCTCTAGTTTTGAAATGAAAGATTTCTTTAGCGTATTTTAATCCTGAAATAGAACTAATTCTCATTGTAAAACTTTGCAGCTGAAAGGAGAATTAATGCGTAAACCAAGACATAAAGGGCTCAGTCCAGTAACCCTCGGGAACATCTTTTCAGAAGAGCTTGGTTCCCATTTTGTCACTGAACTGGTCATTCCTGATGAAAACGAATACTTGGAACTTTTAGGTACTTAAGAGTCATTTGGAACAGAGAAAATTTCAAACTCCTGCTATGCGTTCCACAGGTGGAATAGCTGTGGATATACTATGGCATACATATGAATGAAATGTCATCACATTACTCATTACTCACATGTAAAAGCTGCTAAAACAGACTGAAGGATGGCTAACTTCACACTGAAAGAAAATCAGTACTCGCTATTGAATCCTGATGTTAATAATCTAGGTCAAAAATGAGATCCTTAATGAGTAATCTTGAGGCGGTGATGTAAGAGCTTTCACGTTTGTTAAGGTCTGTGGGACTAAAAATTTGATTGGCAACACTAAAAATGTACAGATTCATCTTAGATAGTGATGCAATTGGAAATCTGTGTTACACGTATCTGAATTGCATCGGGACTGTTAAAGTCTTCATCTCCTAGCATTAGACCACGTAAAAATCTGGTAGTAGTCTTCAGTTAGGCAATAGCTAGTGATGTTGTAAGATGCAACAAGGAAAAAATAGACTAACACAAAAGTAGTTCTATTTCAAGAGTCAGAGACCAGCATAGGATATGATGGGATCTATTGTCTGTGACCTAGAATCTGTAATGCAAAAGACTGTTACCAGAAGATGTCAACGTTAAACTGGATTTTAGTACTGTCAGCATAAATGGCCATATTGCTACCTTTATTAAAAAAAAAATAGTATCAAAAGAAATGTTACACTTTTATAATTCTATATACTTGTATTACAATGAAGAGCTGCACAGAATCATATTAGAATTGCTAGTAATGTCTTAAATTATAAGCACTCTGAAGAAAAACCTGGCCAAGAAACTTGAAAACTGAAATTCAGTTTTGCTCCAGAAAGTTCCCACAGGAACAGTGATGGCATTCAGACATCTAACTACTCAAATGAGACTCCAAATCGGGCAGTCAGATTCTTAAAAGATACCAATTACGGACAATGACAACCATGGATTAAGATGACATTTCTCTTAAGTATCAAAACTTGCATAAAATGGCATGTCTAACAAGCAGTTGTGGTTGAATGGCTGATGATGCATTTAATCTGAGCATAACATTTTTATGGGCATACAGAGCCATTTCATGTTCCCCTTTTTAGTTTGTAAACAGAAATGTGATGCTGCGTACTGATTTCTAATACGGCCGAGCTGTGCTTCATGAAATTAAAACCAATATTCATACTGATTTGAAACTGAATTAAGAAATTCTTTATCAGTGTACCTTTCAATACCAACTACTTTCATGTATTTGAAGTGAGAGCAGAAGTACAGAGTTGGCTAACACCACACAAAGGTGAGTCTTTCTTACTGTGCTAGACGTATCTGAAACCAAATACTACTAAAAGTGAAAGTCAAGGACTTCATTTTGGGGTTATTCAAAGGAAAACTCAGGAAGCGACTGCGGGTTGCCTACAGAGCATACTTTTTTATGGCACTGTGTAGACACCTGCATTTCTACCATGTCTTCCTACAGTTAGTATCATAAAAGATTGCACACTGCATTGATAAAGTCCACAGCCATGTTTAGCCATGTTTAAATGTCTCACCACACTTAGCGGAGACATACCCGTGGAAGCATTCAAATCATCAGTGAAGATGCTAATAACTATGTAGCATCGAATCATTCATGTGAGAATTGGCTTTATGTGATGGTAACTCAAAATGGTGACTTTCCTTGGACCATTTTGACTTCATACAGTTGTTTCACTTGATGCTAAGGAAGGTTCGGGGCTGCCTCAGCATCTGGGCCACGTCAGTCAGCTAGTGCTGGACATGCAGTAGATAAACGTGGTCATCCATCTACACTAAGTTGCCAGTACGTACTCCCAGAAACGAGTGAGAAATATTGCTCTAAATTGGCTGATTATTTTCAAGATGGAAAGTGCTGCTTACATGCATCAGAAAGAAGAAGAAAGTCATGAAGACTTAGTCTTTTTCTTGCAGCTTTCCTTTTCCAATTTTCAAATACCAAGAAATATAGATTATATTACCCTAACTGCGTTTTACAAACATGCAAAACATATTTAGGATTTAGAGAATGAACATTTTTTGACATTTGAGATTACAGCGAATTATCCTTGAAAGTGAAAAATGGGTATTCCTTAAATGTTCTTGAGAATGTATCCCGGTAATACAACTACTTGAACATTGCTACTTAAACTGATATTCTTTAGTCAACAAGTCCCTAAAATAATTGAACCAGTATTTCCCATCCTGCCTGGAGCTTCCTGAGTTCTGTGTTGTTTTTTTTTAAATCCCTCTTTGGAAAGTCTAACTTACACACATGTATATAGCTTTGTTTTTTTATTTGTAGATTTAAAGGATTTTATAAGCTAAAAAAATGGGGAATCATATTTTTTCAGCTAATTGGAATTCATTTAATTTATGAAAACCTCTCGTTTAACTCTTCTTCTGTTTTGACACCAAACTTGACTTGATCTAAACTAGAACAAGTTGCACAAGGAAGAAGGAAGTATTATCAAACACACAAAAAAAAATACGTTTCCACATGCAGTGTGAAACATACCTTTGCCTAAATTAGATGAAAGTCAATTTACTTGTAAATAATATGATTTGTTTAGTGGCACAGCTAAGGAACAAAGGATTGGTAATTAACTAACAAGAAAAAACCCCAGACACAAACCTGAAAGCATGAAGATATGTGGCTGTGTGTTTTCACTTAAGTTCAGGAAGTTCACCCAATGGCACGAGAAGTTAAGAGATGTGAAATATTCTGCATTTAAAACACTAATGTGTTGTATCTTGGTCATTACCACAAAGGAATATTTATGTGTAAATGCCTTTGCAGTACAATTTATAATTAAAAACATTTAGGAAAATAATGAATTTAATTTCAATTACTATACTTAAAAAAAAAAAAAAGAAAAAGATTAAATTTCCAAAGAAAATTCAGCCAACTTAAAGAACCATCAGCTACACAGATTTAAACCACAGTACTGCTAGAAGCTAGAACAGCCTTTAGAAGGAATGGAGCATGAACTGTCACTTTTCACATGCTCATTATGAATGGTAAAAAGACTTCTGCACTCAATTCCTCTTATTAAATTAAGCTCCCAGCACCATCAAATTAATACATGTTATCTATGTCCTTCTATGCCATGATGCAAAAATTACAAGGCCATTTAATTCCTCAAGCAAGCAGTTTGTCCTCTGCCAGACATGCAGGGTATCACTGCCATATAGATTTCTTCTCAGACTGACAGAATGGAAATTCATTTGCTCTCAATTCTACTAGAATATTTATGGCTTACCATTTAGCAGTGGTTTTTAATCCACTTGCACTATCATTTATGTAGCCACAAAGCTCCATTCCAACTTCTTTTACCTGCTGAGACTTTCCTGTGGGCTAACAGTTGCACAGATACAGAATGAGAAGTTGGAATGAACTGTTTGATCCATTACAGTAAGAACAATTTTTCTTCATGTTTGAGCCTAAAAAAAGCCTTTGAGAATGTGAGTTCTCTAATTTCTGGTACAATTACATTTCCTCTGCCCCATCATGAATAAAGCCTTCTCACTTTAAGCTTTTGTAAACCACATCTGAATCATAGTCATGCGAAGGTCAGTTTGAACATCCGCAATGGCATCTACAGAATTCCCTTCATTTTGCTCCTATGTAACTAACTGTAAAATGTCAGACTGCCTAAGATCTCGCCTTGGATGTGGATTTATTTTTTACCAATTTCTCTACTTTCAGCTTCACATTTGCCTAAAGGAGAAGCTGTTTCCTTCTTTTTAATAGAGAAGATGGGAGGAGAACAAGGAATGAAAGGAGTATTTCAGAAATTCCCCAAGCTGGACAGCGCTCTGCAGCCAGGCTGTGCAGGATGCAGTCAGGCTGTGTTATAGGCTCTCTCTTTAAGTGATTACACTTCAAATACAGACTGTGAGAAATAATGCTTCGTGCTCTCTAATGATACTGCCATGAAAATCTACACTGAAATTTCGGAGTCTCCTCCCTCCTGTTTCTTCCCTACCTCCATACGCTGTTCTTCTCATCAGACTGTGTGTGCATATGAGGTGATCTGGCAGCAGGTACTCTCACTGCAGGCGTAAATCCCATTCAGACAGCCGTGTTCCATTATGTTTTGTGTTCCAGCTGAACTCCATTAACGGTTCAAGAAAAGTAAATGGAACCAATGGAGTAGGAAAAATAGCGGGATTTGGGTTTGCTGCTCAGAGCCCGACATATTTGAAATCTGGCCTTATAAATGCCATACTGACATTTTCTAGGAAAGAGGTCCCAAATTTCCCATGAAGTTGAAATTTCCCATTTTAAAAACACACATTGACATATCGATCTTTTTTTTTTCCCCAGAACGTATAAAATAGTTTCCAAAAGTTGCCATGCTTCATTCATTCCCTCAGATAATATATGTAGATCCTATTTTTGAGTAATTACATTTCAAAAGAGCACAGCTCTTTCAGCATATCAAATTGCTACTGACATATGCCATCCGTCTTAAATACTGTTTTCAGCATTCTAATTTCTTTTTCTAATCATGAGTCCGTGATGACAAATTAAAACAATATTTTGCGTGCAATTCATATTTTGCTGAAATTTGAAATGGCAAGGAAAGGATAAGTATTCCATTTATTTTCTCTTCTCAATTAATACAGCAATTAAGATAAGGGGTATAAAACTGGCTTAATTGGGTTGCTATGGCAACTAATTGCCTGATTTCTTCAAAAATAGCATGTTTTAGGTGGAATCAATCTGTGGTAATTTAATTATGTACATCATGAAGCAAGAAGACAGGTTAGGTACATGTAAGGAAAAATTCTATTTGCAAATGGTGACACATCTCTTTGTCACTCAATTATTTTCTAGCTGTTGTCTGTTTCTGTTCATTACACATGGTACAGAATGACAATTTTTCCTTTAGTGATTAGGAATATCAAGAACCGCGCAATGAATGCTTGAGAGTATTCAGCTGGTCCTTGGAAACAAGGAAAAAAGTGAGAATTAGATCCTGACTCACCTCCTTCTCATTTTCCTTTCAATGTGCAACAGGGAAACTGAAGCAGTACGACTCAGCTTCCTAATTTATACACACTCAACTGGCCACAGCATGAAGCAAAATCCTTGCACTGGCCAGAGCAACTTGGGGATGGTGATGTCACAAGGAGGGCAAAACACTTTTGGAAAAGAAGGTGGTTTTCACTCATGGACTGTCGCTGTTAGAAATGATGAGTCTTGTGATTAAAGTTGTATCAGTTTAAATTGTGAACTGAGTATCTTTAATGTATGGAACAGATAACGCATTTTTAATGACATTTACCCTCTTCTATGTTTAATGTAGCATAAGTACTTTTATTCCCAATTTTTGTCTCAGTAGATCCCTGGTGATGAGAATAGCAGGGGAGAAGCTGGCTCACTCGCTGGCAGTGCACCGGAGTTTGTGTCTCAGTGGGAGAGCACTGCTGCCTGGCTTGGTGCAGGCTGTACCCTGCCACGATGTCCTGGGCAAACTGGAGTTGCTATCAGTGTTTACATGAGTCAGTAAGATTGCATATTGGCATTTCCACATTTCTCACCAGCAGCTGGCCTACCGACCTGCGCAGGTGGTGTTCCATGTATCAAACAAATAAAAGTAACCAAAGTTTTTCTTCTAAAGACCTGGAAAATTTATATAATTGGAACATTAACTGGGGCATCGTGCTCCTCTGCAGTTATACTGTTCATTAACTTCAGAGCAAACTGTTTGGATCTATATTACTATTCCTTCTTCTCTCTTAAAGAAAAGGGAGAAACATGACTTAGCTTTTTAACACGTTACATATTTTCCAGATATTTTTAAATTTGAAACATTTTTTTCCTCCTTTCTTTTCTTCTAAATTGTGACTCAGACTCTCAGAATACAGGTGAAAAAGGACAATTCCAAGAGAGTTTTTTGCATGACAGCCCTTAGGAGAAAAACGTACGGGCATTATGCTTTATGAGAGTCATCTCAAATGCTCCAGACTGTAATAGGATTTGTACAACATAGTTACACAGCTCATCACCTGGAAAGTCTGATCCAAGCAGGTATCTCAAACTCAAGCGATTTATTGCCCATATATGTGTGTTTTATACATAATACTCCCAATAATTGTACTTTATGATATTGCATTGTTTTTAGTGATTAGATTGATGAATAAAGGAAATAAAATGGTCACCATTGCTGGCACTTTTCTTAATCCTGATAACCCGTGATAAGGTTGAATGAAACCAAGTTTGCATAAACCTGACTTTGTCCTGTTATGAGCTCATTCTCAGATTAAACACAGTTCATGACACTTCAGTGTGTTAACTTGCTTCATGATATTTCCTACCATTATTTAATTTCTTCTTTAATAGATCAGAGACTCTGTGTCCACACACGTCTTTAATAAAGAGTTTTCAAATTCTGAAGACACTACCTTGACCTTTACTGAAATCAGAAGTACAGAGCAAATTATGATATTCATTCCAAAAAGTTCTTTTTACCGTGAAATTTCCCTCAATAAAAGGTCAAACTTTATTATCTATAAAATTAATACTGTGTCCATCAAATGCGCTCTTACGCATTGTTTAAATTATGTTTGGAAATGTATAAGAACTGTTTAGAGCAGATGTGATATAGTTCATACTTAGGTACGTTTCTCTGCAGTTAATTGGATAATAGTATCAAGTTCAAAAAGAATATAATAAATAACAGTATTATTTTCTGCACTGGAATGACTCCATTTTCTAATAATTCTCTCATGATTGCTGTCCTACACATAAAGAAAGCTTTTGTGATTTACTGAAAAAAAAAGACAGAGATGTGATGGATTTATATAAAGAACCACCAACTATGAAGCTCCTGGTTTGACTTCTGGCTGAAATCTCCAACATTTTACTAGGCAGAAAGACACCCCACCACTTGTCCCCTGCCCTGAAGGGTAACAACCAGCAGTCAGTGCCTGATGTATCCAGTAACAACTTTGCCCCTGATACCAGTGGAAGGGGAAGAAAAGAGTACCACCATGAGTTTTGCCTTCAGCTGCCTCTACAGCTGAAATAAGTTAACAATGTGTGGTCATTTTAAAAACAGGTGGTGATAGAATATGATGGATAAGAGAATCCCTTCTGTAGTTAATATATTCTATATGCTATGAATACTAGCAGAAAATAATTTGTCCTTTTAATGTTGGACCAAGGTCCTTTTGCAAGGACTAATGTCCAGATTTTTATTTCATTTTAGAACCTTGCCACATTATAAATGCCATTAAAAATCAGCACACAGCTCACAGACACACAGCAAACATCATGTCTGAATGACCATTATTGGCACCTTAGCATGCCAGTACTAAATGCACACATGTGGTTTCTAATTACTTCATTAAATAAGTCAGTAATGTTGGAGTAGATTAGCTCCCGTGCTAACAGGACTACCAAATTAGAAATAAACACAACAGCTGCTAGAATTAGATGCTGACTCAGTATGTCAGCTGAACACGATTCCTTTGTGTCCAACCTGTGTTACCATGTCCTCTCTTACTCTGCTATGTAGTGCACCTTTTAGTGCACCTCTTCCTCCTCTTGTTTTTCCAGCATGGATAAGGTTCTAGGAATGAAGAGGGTTCACTGAGCAGTAAGGCTCCTGCTTTAGAATAGCCGAGTAATGAGTGTTACTCTGCTGAGAGTAAGATAAACATCTACCCAAAAGTAAGGAAAATCCATCTTCATACAGGCTGATTCCCACAGTAGGAAGTATTCAGCATTTTATAGCTGAGTGTTCCACCTCTTCTCTTTGAGGGTATTTGACTGCACCTTTAAAACACGTGAACTTTGTTCTTTTGATAATCCCTCAGTAATATTATCCTGGAATGTTACTTTCATCCTAAGGCGATATGTCCTGGTGTACCATGTTTTAAGATGCGTTTAAAACTTCTTTATTTGATAGCAAGTTAAAAACAGAAATAAGTTTAGTGCTACATTTTGCTATGGAAATTTCCCTAGAAAAGATACGGTTTATGAATGACAAGGAAATCGCTGTGTCAGCAGAATTTTTATCTTTTATATTCAAGGAGATACTTTTTTCTTCCTTTTTCCCCTCCCCGTCAGGCCCTACAAATGTTCCCTGAGTCATGTGGTTACAAAATAGAGCATTACTCTCCCAAAAAGAACATTCTGCAATTCATCACCAGGACTAAACCAGCTGCAGCTGTGAGAAAACATTGGCATATTAGCTGTTATATTACGGACAAATCTGTTATTTATTTGGTGCCGTTAGCTCTGGAGATTTGCAGAAATGTTGAGGATTTTCTCTTTTCTTTATGCTGCAAAAGTCGCTTACTGAATTTTCACTAGATAGTTTAATTCTGATTGTATTTGACAGAAGGAACTTTAATCCTCACAATATTTAAAAAATATTGCATTTTAACAAGGGTTTTTACTTACGTTTTTATTGCCACTGTCACTGCATTGAATAGAACAGAATTCAGCATATCAGGGACAAGTTGTTATTGGAATTAAGGTGCCTTAGGCTTACTAACTGCTCAAATATTATGAGGAAATTAACTCTGATAAAGACGATTTATTACTTTCCAAGAATATTCATGTACTATTTGCATCTCTTATTGAGATCTCAGCATAGGAATAAATATTTGAGATGTAATCTTAAAGCAAAGTTGTTCTCAGTTTGGTGTTTTTTCTTTGTTATTGAGTGATCTCTTGTACCTTCAGATGGCCAGCTAACAAAGTGCTTAATCATATGCACGTGTACCTTTCTGAAGAGGAGCTTTCAAACAGAAAAACAAGTAGTTATATATTTAGTGAATATAATCCATAATAGTTACTCACCACTGTCTATTGCCAGAAAGAGAGCGGTGTATATGTTATTCTGAACATGAGGAGATTCCCGATCCAGGATAGCTGTGGTGGCAACGGTACCATTGGTGGGATTAATCTCTAGCCAGCTTGCTGGATCCTTGTAAACTGAATACCTGAGTAAAAAGAAAATGATCATTATCAATTTGTATATTTAGAAATAAAACAGTTACGTTCCTGCAGAAGAATATATCTTTTCAATCTTAGGCTTCTATGGGGTGGGTCTCTTAAGACTTAAAAAAGCCAACAACAGCATAAACCTGGTGCCTTCCTTTTGAGGTGGAGCATTATCGTTAGGTTCATTTGACAAAGAAACACAGATTTGAGCCAACACCTTTGGATACAGAAGCCCCAGAGCTCGACGGAGAAATCAATATCTGAAACATTATATAGGATCTGCTTCCCACTAACAGTCTTAGGAGTGTTATACAGCTAAAGTATCTGAACGCTTTCAGTGGGCCTCTGCAATAGCAGTGGTATTTACAGACTTCATAAATCCTCTCACATTCTTCTTCTAGACTCGAAATTCTGCTTGGACTAGGATTTATTTCCTTTTATTGCTTTTCCAAGTATTTTTCATTTTTTTCTCGCAATTAATTATTTAGGATGGGTCTGGAGATGCAGTAAACTGCGAGGTATGATATCAAAAAGAGAGTTTTGATTCATTAGGTCTGACTTGGGAACTGGCTGTATGCAGACGCCCACTTTGCATGCATTTGTTCTGCAGTTTTTGATCCATAGTTTTTTGCTTCTAACATTTGATACAGCTGAATCTTGGAACAATTCAACCACACCCATGTTGACGAAATCTGAATTTGAAAACGCTGTCTGCCAAAATTCCATAGTACATAATTTGCTACTGGGCCTTCTTTGTATTAATCAGCACAGATATTTAGACCCTGATACTGGAAATGTTTAGAGAGGTTGTGGACTTTCTGCACTAAGAACTACCTGCTTTAGCTGAAGTAATAAGCATAAGAATGTTCATTACTAAGGCCTGATTTTATACTCAGTTAAATATATTAAGCAACATAATAATACAGAGCTAAGTTAACTGGCAGCAATTCCCTTTCCAATGACATCTGAAATATCTTAAACAAAATCTCAGATAATATAATCAATAGTTAGTATAATAACCTGTTTATCTTTTTTGTAGTGATTGCTATATGTCCTGAACAGCCATAAAAACTTCTGTAGACATTTTAAATGATAAACAATTGACATGAAACCTGTTATTGTTTAAAGAGCTTGTGGCAAGCCAGTGCCTTGTGAGGGTGCTCATGTGAAAGGTGTTGTGTGTGATAATGGTGCGAAAAGCACTCGTAATTTATCAGTGCAACTACTTTCTGAGCAAGGAAACAAATGTAACAGATTGTTAGAGAGGGAAAAATAAAGCCTGTAAAGAGAAAGCAAATGGTATTTGCTAGAAGAGGAAAAAAATTGCAGGCCAACCAGAGACGTAGTCTTATTGAATTCCTACTTCAGAGGCTTGCTTTGGTCTCTTTTCCAGGAAGAGGAAATATAAGTCACAGTGAGTTGTTAGATCCCTCTAACAAACTAAGGCATGTCTGTCATCATCCGTAACAATGAAGGGGCAATGTTAGCTGTCCTGTCCAGCTGCCTCTGCAGCCCCAGTTCTTGTCTCAGGCCTATAAAACTTCTGCTTTGTCACCATCCAAAAGTCATTTTAACGAAATGAAGAATGGGTCCCCTCCCATCCCTCATCCCAGCAACAACAACTCAACATCTGAAATAATCCCATAGGAAGACATCATTAAGCAAAGACAATAATTTGGGGGAATGGAAACCATAATATTCAGCAAGAAGAAAATTGGTTGCTTAAAAAGGTTCAAGTTCTGGGCATACTGGATTCCTCATTCATGAGCTAGGCAGCGCAGGTACAGTTACTTATGCCTGAAAACAGGACAGAAGCATATTTTCCCAGGCCACATACCTGGTATCCATTATAACTGGGTTAGATGAAAGCAGAGAAATACTTGAATTTTGCTTTAGAACACACAGAGCTCCAGAATCCTTTTGGATTTGCCATATGGCTCACAGGACCATTTAAACAAACTGATCTATAGGCTGACTTTTTACTCCAAAGATCAATAGGATACTCTCATTTCAAAAGAACGAGGTGCTAATAGACACTGGCTATATGAATGCTGTTCTTTACTAAGACTCTCAAAACATACGGCTTGCTTATGTTCCAACAGGAGTCACTGAGAGTTTCTAAACCATTGGCTTCCTTTCCTAGGAGCAGAAACTATCCCTTAGGCAATACATGGAGAAGAAGCAAAGGCAACTGCTAACACGAAGTGAGACATTCCATCAACACAGCATGTCCCTCCACCTAACCATCTGAACACTAATCAATAGCTGAGCTTTATCTCCTGTAAAAACAAGTTGCTCGAATGGTAGCAACGCAGATCCTTATTTCACTTTTTTTTTAATTGTTGTTTTTATAACTTTGCAACAAAGATTCGCACAAACATATGAAACCAGGGCAACCTAAACAATTCACGCTCCATTGTAAAACTGCAAATTCTCAATTAACCCTGAAACAATTTAAGAAGATTCAACACTTTTAAAGTAATGAGAATTTAAAATGGATTGTATTATCCTCCCTGATTGCTCTACAAAGCACTGATGGCTGTGCAAATAAAAAACTGAATTGTATAACCTGTGATTTGGCACAGGATATTGTAAAAGTAGTACTTTGTCTTTCCCACATTTTTTACTTATTGTGAGTTACTGCAGTACAGCTATGATAATTGTTCTGGTTTTTTTTTTTTTGTTTTGTTTTGGTTTTTTTTTTAGGACTCTGCTAGCAAAAGGTTTAGAATAAACTCATTAAGAAAAGCACTATAAAAAATGGAAATATAGAATACGGAACTTCACTTTTTATGTTTGACTCTAGCGGGATCTGCTGATATGTGGCAGTCTTGAAAATCAGACCATGTTTAGGTGGTTAAACGTGAACTTCTGTGCCTGCTTGCACCCACTCTGTTTTGAAAATCATAAGCATGTTGATATATCTGTATGGATGTACACAAACCTGTGTTCTCTGGAATGCCAATTACTGCTTATTTTAGACTTATTCTAGTGAAGCACTCGTGAAATTTAGTGCTGCCTTCTGGAGTTTCTTTGTTTTCTCGTGTTTAATTTAAAGCATGTCAACAGGTTACAGTCTCTGAGGTTTATATGAACACCTGAGCATGGGCAAGTGGGTGTAGCCTGTGTGGTTGTTATCTGCTTGCACAAGGTTCATGCCCTGGCATTTTCTGTAAGGCAGGTATTGCAAAAGAAGCAGAAGAAACAATTCCCTGGAAATCATCGCTGGAAAGTATATACCTTAGCTATAGAATTAGGAACAGATGCAGAGAGGCTGTAGATGCAGAAGGGAATACAAATCAATCTATGCCCTTTGACTATTTGATGCAGAACTACAATAAAATAGCAAATATATGGAAATAATTTTAAATGCATAAATGTCATCTTTCCCTTCTTATAATGCAGGTAAATAATTCAGAGGATGCCTCCTGGGGTGGCTAGCAGACGTGCTTGGTGGCTGTGGCTGGCAGCTTGATTAGCACAGAAGACTATTAGACACAATAGAGGTAATAATATAGACATGGAAATCTTTCCAGAACCACAACCTTGCACTAGCCACAACAACAGTTTCACAGCCAACAGTCAAATAGCCCAGGGGGTCAAAGGAGAGCAGCCAGGCATCTAGGCACAGAGTCAGATGCTGCTCTTGGCAAGGACTGCCAGAGTTTGGTAGTTGCCAGAATTTTCCCATGTGGAGTCAAGGGGTCTTGGCTCTCATGCTATAACAGAAAGAGAAGCAAGGCAAAATGAGGCATTTTGAACATACTGAGTATCACCACAACAGGAAATGGTGGTGCCAAATCTGTACTGAATGACCCATCTGTGCCAGCTTGCTTTGTGGCACTGACAGGAGTAGAGGTGAGCAAGCTGGACAGGCTGGGAAGGGTGGCAGCTCTTCAGCCTTGTAATCTGGGCCCTGCTCAGCTCACCTTGTACAGAGATTGTGTGACCAACAGGATGCAGCAGAAGTGGTTCAGTGGTATTGGCCCAGTGAAGTACCTGACTTTGCAGCTAGAATCTGAACTGCAGGCTACAGGCAGCAAGATGACGCAATGGCTAACTAGTGGGCAAGGCATAATACGTCGTGTGGAAAGAGTTTTGAAAGGAGTGCGAGTTCATCTTGCCCTCTTCCACTGCTCAGGGACTAGCTGGACATCGGTCAGTGGGTGGTGAGCAATTGCTTCCACATCACTTGTTATATACACTAATATATATGAATATATAACTATTATCCTTTTTTCTATCTTAGTAAATAGTTTTATCTCAATTTATGAGTCCTACTTTGTTGGTTTTTTTCCCTAATTCTCTTCTTCTATCCCAGTGGGAAGGAAGTGAGTGAGCGGACGGCTGTGTGGCCTTCATAGAATCACAGAATCACTAAGGTTGGAAAAGACCCACAGGATCATCCAGTCCAACCATTCACCCATCACCAATGGTTCTCGCTAAACCATGTCCCTCAACACAACATCCAAACGTTCTTTGAACACTTCCAGGGCCGGTGACTCCACCACCTTTCTGGGCAGCCCATTCCAGTGCCTGACCACCCTTTCAGAGTAGTAGTATTTCCTAACGTCCAGCCTGAACCTTCCCTGGAGCAGCTTGAAGCCATTCCCTCTAGTCCTATCACTAGTCACATGAGAGAAGATGCTGACCCCCAGCTCACTACAACCTCCCTTTAGGTAGTTATAGAGAGCAATAAGGTCTCCCCTGAGCCTCCTCTTCTCTAGACTGAACAATCCCAGCTCCTTCAGCCGCTTCTCATAAGTCCTGTGCTCCAGACCCCTCACCAGCTTTGTTGCCCTTCTCTGGACACGCTCCAGGGCCTTGATGTCTTTCTTACAGCCAGGGGCCCAAAACCGGACACAGTACTCGAGGTGCGGCCTCACCAGTGCTGAGTACAGAGGTCAGCCACCTGCCAGGTTAAACCACAACACCAAGTCATAGTTTTAAAATGGTAAGGATGTATTCTGCCTTGAGAAGCTTTAAAAGGATAAAATTACTAAATGATTGCTAAAGGACTGAGAACATAAGGCAACGATGGACATCAAAAGTACTGATGTAGGCAGAATAGAAACGAATAATTTGAATAGCTTTCTTAACATGCAGAAAAATCATTACAGTCATTTTCAAATTGTACAGTTGCTTAACTCCTTTTTTTAACCACATTTAAAATAGAGATAAAACCAGATGATTCAAAATTCATTCTCTCTTCTATGTGCATGTGTCAGCGCGAGCGTGTGTGTGCTTACTGGTCCTGGGTGAAACTGAAAGTGTCAAAATATTGATAGCAACCATTTTCATAGCATTTCAGTGTGTTCAGTCTGACTGGAAGGAGCCAGTATCAGAAACATAACAAAGCTTATTCATACATTCATATTCACAGCTTTTATGGATTCTGGCCCTACTGACATAAGGAAAATATATCAGGGTTGAATATACCCAACATTTCCCCTAAGAAGTATAAACACACATTTCTATTTAAAATGGAAGGCATTCACATTATTCAGATTTCTCAATCTGTAGCATTTCACCTACAATTAGATGGCATGTTGAAGTTACCATATCTGTTCTGCTCCTGCTGGGACTATAGCATGTAATGGCAGTCTCTGAACTTCTTCCATGAGCTCTTCATGATCTACTCAAGTAAAATGATTAGTGAGGCAGGTAGCTTCCTGTTTTCTGTGCTTAAGAGCTCAGCATGAGACCTTCATTTTGTCTCTCAGTGAAAAATCCTCCAAACACAGACATTATTTAATCTTTAAATCAAGCCAACACGAATCTCATCTCATGATATCAGTTCCACCTGAAAAATCAAGACTACCTTCCCACCATGTAACATCTTTTGCACTGTGCTACCGGCACCTTTTGCCTGCACTAATTACGGCAGCTAAAGACACAGCATGCCGTAACAGTAGTGAGGAGGCATTACTGGGCATAACTGAATTCATCACGTTAACAAAAACTCTGGCAATTAAATCAGTCACCAGTAGGACTTGTTCACCTTATCACATTAGCTTGAAGAAGACTACTAGTAAGCATTTATGAAGGAAATCGATTATTCAGCTGGCTTTTCACGCCTCCTTTCAATATTACTTCCACACATGCCTTCCCATTTAGATATCAAAAGGTCCTATATCCTCTGAAGTATTAAGAAATGGATGAGAACATATTTCTTTGTAACTCTTGAGAAGTTCTACATTTTCTACTGAAATCCATATGACACATCCTTCTGTGTCAGCTAAACTCAGAGGTGAGCAGCATGCTGTTCAATGTGTAAAAGCCTGGGTCTGAGCCTGCATGTGAGCACCGTACAGGTTAGCATTTCTTATAACAGTCAGCAATGGTCTGCAGTCCAACGAAGAGCCAATGCCAAGCACAGAGCCCCAGTGCAGCTGGCACTGGTCTGTCCCAACAATTCTGTGCCTTGGTTTCCAGCTCCTTTTAAATGAGTGCATGCAGCTAGCATGGCAGTATTGTCAGAACTGTATCGTTACTGCTATGGGCACAAGATCACAAGAATTTCAGTGTAACTCTGCTGTTGCTTAGGGTGTTTGTTATGCAGGCATATCTGAGTAATAATTCAAAGCTAAGTTTTTTTCATAATTTATTAGCAATTCAAATAAAACTGCCTGAAATAACAAGAGCATGTCAGCAGGTTAATGGCTACGTGCTAGGAGAGATAGGGGCAAAAATTAATCAGTACTGTTTTCTGTACATAGACAAACTGCACTGCTGTTAGCAAACAGATACACAGTGCTAGCCTGGCACTTTCTAATTCCCATATTCCTTGTTGCTTTCATGACAGCTGTTCTGTTTCTGAGTTGTGGGTCTTGTGCTTCCCAAGGGGATGCAATGGGCATATCAATCTACTTATAGACATAATATATAATATCAATATATGATACATTATATACCTGTATGCATGTATGACATATTAATAGCTCTATGTGCCATTTGCAATAGGTCTACGGTTTGTCCACAGGACAGCTGGCTACTAGACATTTCATATGTATATATGAGGGATCAGAGTAATGGCCGGGTGTTGTGTGGGAACTGGTAATGGTAGATACTCATGACAGCTGATGGAGATCTCTGTTGAATAACGGCCATTCATTTGTCACCCAATGAATAAGACACCCATAAGTTGATACAGCAACACCCTGCTGCCTTACAGAGTCAGCTGGATGAATTAGTTCTTTAACTGTAGTATTTTCCTTTTCATCCATGTAATACGAATGAACAGGAAAAAAAATCCTGCATTAAGCTCAGTACTCTCCATGACAGATCATGACTAGCACTAGCTTAAAGCTAGCACAGATGTCTGTCCATTGTTCTGGGGACATGACCTTAAATGACTAAAAGGCATCTGTGGGATTTAATATAATGGGGAAAACAGAAGCATAAGTATTTCATCTCAGAATGTTACTGAGGCAAAATCTAAGCGTTTAATCATCTCAAAACCTACAGGCCAAGACACACATGTTATAAGAGAAACAAGTGCTTGTATCCCATTAAAGATCTCTTTCTGATCTTTCAGAGCCATACATTTTGATTGCTGAACCTCAAAGCCTTCAGAAAATCTCTTCTGTGTGTCAAACTTTGTGATTTCACAAAACCATCACCCACAGTTTTTAAGGCCCATTTTGAATCCTAAACCTACCTGCCTTTGGGCAAAACCTTAACATATATATATCCTTGTAAACATCCTCTATTAAGACAGAGCTAAGAAATGCCCAACGATCTCCATAAGATGATGCCAATAAAAACTCAAAGAAATCTGAACTGTTATGTTTTTTCTTTCCATTCCCTGTATTTGACTTGTACACTGCAAATGGTGAACTAAGCATAGTTAACCATCTTTTCCCATTAAATATGTGGTCATACAAAATGTACAGCTTCAAATTTAGTCTGAAATGCTGTTACTATAAGTATGGCTTTATGCTAAATGAGCAGTAGGGCTGTGAAATACCCCCTGCAGTGCTCTCCTGCAGAAATTCGGGCATACTCAAATTACTTCAGGTAGACTATTTTAAATTAAAAATGTTAAAATACAAGAAGCAAATGTAACTGAAATATTCTATTATTAATAAGAATAAACACATCATTAACAAAAAAATAAAACCTGTAGTAAATCAGATTTTCTGGCAACATTGTTAAGAAAGGCATTAGGTCAAATGCATTTTTAAGCTTACTGCTGATAGTGGATTTATGCAATAGCCATTTTTCAGCTCCATGGAACAGATTTATGCGTTTGCAGACTGTCTGTATTTTTACAAGCTGGAAATGTCAACTTAAGAGTACAATTTTAAAAAATAAAGTCCCCATCAATGTTGTGCCACAAGTCACTCTGTGCATTTTTGGTCCCAAAATTCATGTTTCTCTGTGATAAACTGGACGTATCCCAGGGTGAATTCATTAGCTGTGCACTGGTGCAGAGCTCAGCTCTCGGGCTGGGCAGTGCAGTAGTAATTCACTGCTGCAGCCCTTTCCCAAGTGAGCCCACCGTGTCTCTTGAGTTTCTAGGAGGTTCTGTCCAAACATACACATGCACATACTTTATTCTAACCCTATTTGAATAGGCACATACTTCTCTGGCTGAAATGCCAACCTGGCACATGAAATAAAGCAATAATCCTCTCCCAAGTACAAGCATATCTGCTAGGATGTAGAGTGGACAGGATACAGACACTACAAAATGCAGCACTGCTGCACAGGACTGATATACACTGCTTCTAAGGCTTAAGGTTTATACACATCCATGGTTTTGGCTAGAAACTTGTTAATATCAGCTTTCTGTTCATTCAGTGTCAAGAAAAAAAACCATTTCATCTTGTCCTAAAGGACACTGTGGTACCACAGGGCTGAGCAGAGCACTGGAGAAGCTCAGTGATTTGTCCTGCAGCTCCATGCACTACAGACACAGAATATTCTCCAGAACCATCTCCTGTCTGAGCCTTCTGTCAGCCTCCCTTTCAGTTTATGAATAATATACAGAAATTCATGGCAAAAACCAGTCTGCCCAGTGCTCAGGAGGATGACTTCTCTCTGCTACAGACTTCCCCCTGGTATCTGCCTGAACCACGTCAATAAATGATAGAAAATTCTGCTGGAAGTGTTAAAACAATTTCTCAGCAATGTTTAAGCTGTTGGCTGTTTTTTTCCCCCGGATCTTTAGGATTAAAAACGTACCTTTTTTGTTACAAAGTATCTAAAAAAGGCAGACAAAAAGTGGAAACCTTAGACACCACTTGGTCTAAAGCAACATGCCTGTACTGTTCTGTTTCCAGCTTTAAAAAGTAAAATTCCACTTTAAAATTTTATATATACGCATATCCCCATTAGAAATAACAAAACACAACACACAGAGGTGTATTTTCTACTCACAACAAAATCTTGGTGGAAATGATTTTCCTTAAAAACAACACAAAACTAAACCCAAGGAAGCAAAACAAAACCACAAGAAATTGCTTACTTCAATCCTGAGGTTAATTGGGCTGCAACATAAATATTGTTTTCTATGGGTGGGAGGGGATTATTTGCTGAGATATCTCTGTTTGTGCAATTTTCTCCTGGCTTCACTCAGAGCCACGTGCGGAGCCCGCGGAGGGAATTAAGGAGCATACCTCGCACAGAAACGTTTTTTGTCTCATTGAAATAAAAATGAAGTATTGCCAATACTGACAAATTGCAGCATATGGGATTTAGCATTGAAGGTCAAATGAGACAGCTTCAGCTGCTCATCCCTACTGCTAAAGACAGATCGATATATACCCAATATTGCCTCCTGCTACTCACTGAATCAGAGGGGGCACAGTGGAAATCAGAATAGGTCCATTCTGCACCTCACTTAAAAGGCAGCGAGCTGCTTTGCTCAGACAGTGATCACGCACTCTTCAGGCTGGGCTCTAATCTCATCGATTTCAGCACTGGGAGCAGTTCTCGTTCCCAAAGGGAAGAGTTTGTGGGGCTGCAGCCACACTACAGACAGTAATGTCTTCTACTTTCATCTGCGGGGCTCTTTTAAAGTTATTCACCCCACCTCACCGTCAGAGCAAAAATATTCATCGTCTCAACTTTACTTTGCACACCACACAGTGATATAGCAGGTTGGCTTTCATCGCAATTATCCATCTACAACGATATGATCAAAACAGAAGGAAAAATTAGATGAAATTCAGTTTCTAGTCCCCTGCCACTGAGAAATATCAGATCAGAAAATGGTTGACTAATGAGTTATTTGTGTGCAGAAGGAATAGGCACAGAACCCTCAGTAAACGTCAAGAAAGTAACTGGAGTGCCATTGCAAATAGAATAATGATAATAATAACCACCAGAATCTACAGCAATTAATCACACGAGAATACTAAAATTGTAATAATGAGGTAGTTAAATAAACGGTTATGAAAAGGAAAAACATTTTTGTTGTTTTCATTGTATGGTCTTCCAAATGTTTCTCTGTACCAAGAAGTAATTTTCAGCTTTTCTTTCCTGCAGGGCAAAAAAAAAGAATCCTAGAAGCTGAGGTGTAACAACAACAACAAAAAGACCAAACACATTTATGTATTTTTTAATCAGAAGTGATTAGGGCTGTGGTTAAATGAACCCAGAGGCTATAACTATCTGAATTATTCCTAAAGCTAGGGAATAACACACCGTATCTGGGACTAACACACCTAGTATAATCAGGTTGTTACTGTTAGAATAATTGTCGACACATGCAAATCAGTCCGTTTTTTTCATTGTAGCAATTCTGCCTCAGAAGCTAATCAAAGTGAGATGAGCCGGAGGTTCTTTTATGAAGTATCTAGAGGAGGTTTTGGCAGTAAAACTCCATCAAGTTTCTGTACATGCCAATTCTTTGCATCTGCGCTTCCAGCATAAGCAGCTTCTCCCACTGCAAATCCTTTTGCTGCTTTCTCTTTCAGGCAGGGGTCTGGGTAGCTCTCAAACACAGAAAAAAATTGTAATAGCCCAGCAGATTCACTGCAGAAATACCACTGTTGAACACAGCCACGAAGCAGCACATTTCTGCAGTTTCAGCAGGAGATATTTTTCTAAGGGACAAACAGAAGAGGTGAGAATTGGCTCACTGCTGTGAAGCATTAGTCTCTCTGGATCAATGCAACTGCTGTTTCGCTGCGGATCCTACAGCCAGGAACCAGGCTGCCTCCAGCAGTGGATTACTTTGACCAGCTGCCACAAAACCTCACTTTTGTCCCAGCAAAATTTTCCCAGAGTCGTGAAGCACTTCTCATGGAGGCAGGGGAGCAGTGAGCCTGGGTGGCAGCGAAGGTTTACAATCACAATCATGGGATGCAGAAAACTGTTTGCAAGATCCACTCCTGCCCTATTAACATCTATTAACTTTGGGACTGTCTCGTAAGGAAGGAAGGGAATTAACGTTTCTGCAAATTAATTTCCAAAAGGAAAGCATAACGAATTAATGAATATGCTGAATAATCATTTTAGCACAGTTTATGTCCTGTGCCAATCTTAGGCCTTCACAGTATCGATGCCATTCACAGTAAATGTTGGTGTATCAGGGTTCTCTGTGCACTGTGTCATATTCCTTTCATGTTCACCTGCCTCTTTTGTTGCCCTCTTGTTCCCTTTTTCTCATCAGAACATTGCAAAGAATTACTCTCTAGTATACACTGAGAAGAGACTGGGACGAGGCTATCTCAGAGATGAGGAATAACTCCTTGCCACTCTGAAAACTGTTGAAAATTCAGTTTTCACAGGTCCTTTTCCTTTTTGCCAGAGAAGCAAGCCATACCTAGGACATCTTCCTTTGATACGAAGCATGAGCAGCTCTTCCTGTTAATTACAGCTGCTCATTGGGAAGTGAAGAATCATAGAATCAGAGAATGTTCACAAGTGACACAAGTGGAATGAACAGTGCCTAAATCTGAACACTGTCAGGACACAGACACATGGGATCACCGAGACTGTGGCTTCTGGCAGTCTTCAATAATTGTTATCTGTGTGACTGTCCTCTCATCCTTTACTACGTGCGGTCATTTTTACCTCTTCACTGCTGGAGGAAATGCTAGGAAAGAGTGCCAGAACTCTGAATTTCTTATGAATCAACAATG
The DNA here is from genome assembly GCA_016647715.1 of Pavo muticus. Taxonomy (NCBI): domain Eukaryota; kingdom Metazoa; phylum Chordata; class Aves; order Galliformes; family Phasianidae; genus Pavo; species Pavo muticus. The sequence goes on along the minus strand of JACDJE010000160.1, from coordinate 4,091,571 downwards.
AAACACTCCCTTGATTTGTATGGGGGATCCTACATAGGAATTTGCAAGAGAAAAATATGTGAGACATTTTTATCAAGCTGGCTAATAAAGAAAATAAGCACCTCTAGCAGAAGACCAAATTATGATCATCAAAGTGCTAGGATGATGCTTGGAACTTTTCCTAGGAAAGAATTTGCCCAGTCTTTATGAATTATAGATTTTTTTTTTTAATTAAAACCTGGGAAAAATAAAGGGAAAAAAATAAAAGGGAAAAAAAAATAGAAGCAGGAAAGTGAGGGAGTAGGTCTTAGCCAAAACAATGCAATTCCAAATAAAGAAAAATTACTGAATCTTACGAGTTGTTTCCGAGTTGAAAAAGACTGCAAACACTGCTGAGTGAACAGTTGCTTAAAAGTCAGAGACCTTGAAAACGCAGTAGCTCTATGAAATCCATTCCACTACAAAAATCTGGATCATAGCCAGAAAAAGCAAAAAAAAAAATTAACAAGAGAGACCTTTTCTCAGAAAATAAGTGCAGACTAACAAACTGCAGCCTTGGAATCAGCAGAAAACATTAGTTAAAGTTGTGAAAGAGATGCCTCGAAGGAAATGCCTGCCTAGTCTGTCAAGGCAAGGTCAGCAGAGATAAAGCGAAAGCTTCTGAGCAAGGAAGAAGGGGAAATGGAGTCTATCTGGAGTTGATCTCTCAACCAGAGGTGTGAAGTGCTGCTATGAAGAGCACATAACTGCAGAAAAGAACAGACCCAGCAATTAGCATTTACAGAAGAGCGATCACATCAATCATGTAGCAATTTGGTATGCCTAAGTAACTCCATGGAGGAAGAATTTCATTATAAAGGCCAAATTCTTCCAACAGAGTAAGTTGAAGCGGAGTCCTAATTTCATGAGATTTCTCTTCAAGGAAAATATAATTAGGGATCCCTTGGCTGCATCAAATATTGAATCCAAAATACCTACAAAAGAGCATTTACGGCTATGGACGAGCACAAGCGTTTTCACTAGATTTTCTTAGCTTAACAACAAAGGATGAAGAAAAAAGACACTAGTGTAAGAAAGAACAAAATTTAACATACAATAAATTGACCGTGCAGTAAGTAACAACTTGGAAAGAAAATCTGTGAAGAAGCTGATACTGCGAGAAAAGTAATCGAAATCATTTCCTGTGCTGACAGAGCTGGGCATTCCTGAGTTGGCTGAGCTTGCACAGGACTCATTTCTAAGATTCAGCTGTTTCTAAGGCAAGCTCCGTAATGCAGGAGATGATAGGAGAGCAATAATGTTCTGCTGACTTAGAAAAGCCTCCACGTGGCTCTGAGTTTCTTGGCAGGCTGTGGCTGAGGGCCTGCAAGGAACACAGCCCCACTCCTGCTTCTTTGCCCCCCGTCCCCATCCACTGCACAGCTCTGTACCCCCAGCTCTGCTCAAGCTGTGTGCATGTAACAGCTAATATAAGACATGCGGCTGGCATGGGTTCCCTCTGCAAAAACTCATTTTGGTGAGACGCAGTTTGGTTGCTAATCCTGTGAGTGTTTTGAAGTATTTGACAGGCACAGTCTGGAGTGGCAGAGATCCACACCAGAATCCAGAGTTCCCTCAAGTCAAAGGGAAACACGGATCCTGGGAGCTGGGCTGAACCCAATCCAGGCAAGAGAGCTGGCTTGAATCTTGTTTTCTCTCACAACAGAGCACAGCCTGAGTCATTATTTATAGCCTTTGCTGTATGTGGAGCTGACTCCCAGAAGTGCATTTCATGTTTCCAGTTCACAATAATAACTGAATTAATAACTGACATCTCTTAGAGAGTGCTTGTTCAACAGGGAGAGCTGTGCAAACCCCTGGTACCCTCAGCTTCTCCCGTCGTCCTCCAGAGCCTCGTGTGCCATTGCAGCTGCAGGCTCCCGTCAGCCCCCACGCGCCCCATTACAGATGCTTTAGTTTACACATCTCCCATTTTGCTTGTGTTTCTGTAGCTGTGGGCTGGGAGTCTGGGGGAACAGCTTTATCAGGGAGGTCAGACAGTTTTATTAACCCATCTCCTGCCCTTGCCACGTTGCTGCCAGCTCTAAAGACCAAAACATCAACACATCTCTCCCCTGCTGCCACCGGATCCCTGCAGCAGGGAGCTCAGCAGAAGCTACAGTAGTGTGCTGGAGATTGGAGTTCCTGCTGGTACACAGTGCTGGGAGTAGGAGGTGGGGAATGCAAAGCTTCTGTTGTCTCAGACTCTTACGTGACTGACCTGAAAGCTACCTCTAGGGAGAAGTTGTGTGGAACTCCTAGTCCAGCCAAAATATTCTGTGTTCTTCATATAAATATGAGAATCACTCTACATAAGCATTACTTTTGGAAAATTATATAGAGGTACATATGAAACGACTTGTGCTATATTGAAGTCCTAATGAAAACAGCATCCCTACCATTGCTCAGCATCAGATTATGTTTTGTATACTACAATACATGAACATGATGATGTTAATTTTATGACAATGTCTACATGATGAATATACACAAAGCCATCTAATGTTTGATTAATGGTCTGACTTTATCTGAATGAGCTGGAAATTCTTAAAGGGTTTTATAAATCATTGGAGAGCCAACAAATTAATATCTTTGTTTCCACAGAAACAGAACTTAACTGATTCCACGAAATATGTCACTCTGGTATTATTGTAGCAATTAAGATGTTTTTCCTTTTGGTCCCTCAGTTTATCTTTGTTTAAAAATAACTGTATCTGTATAGGAAAACAGACTCTCTTGATGCATTTGTATAGTCACATAGCCCTGAGGAGTTAATATCCATTGACTTAAAATGCTTTCTAGCCTTGTGGCACACAATAACGAAGAAGGAAGTGGTAGGTGAGAAATTCAGTAGCACATGTGATAGTGTGAAAATATGTTATTCAAGAAAAAGTTCACATGACTGCCCAATCCAGTAACATGAAGAGAAAGGCATATATATTCCTGGCTAATAATAACAAACAATAAATCTCTTTTCCAGTTGATTTTAAGAACACTGTGCACTTCGTGGGTGCCGTTCTTACAGAAGAAAATTAATTCTCTTTCATTGTTTGTTATATTAGACTCTCGCTGTAATAATGAACTCCTATGTAATAATAAGCTCCTTGCCAAGGTTTATTTGACTGAGTACACTGAACTATACAAAAAAACCCCATGTAATTACTTTCTGTCACAGATGTTGAAGCACGCTGGGATATCATGCCCTATCTTTTCCTTTTCTTCAGGCCACTCACTTTGGTTTGCCTAACTCCCTGTCTTTAATGGCCATGACAAATGAAAAGGGAAGCGTGATTTACCTTTTCTGATCTCTATGAATCAGATTCTCAAGCACTCAAGCTGTCCAAATGCACTTTAAAATCCATGGAGCACCCTCCTACCTGTCTGGCCCTCGTCACTTTTCAAGATTGTGTATAACCATGTCTTAGATGTTTTATTTATAATGTCATCAAGTCTAGGTTGTTACATTTGTTATAGGTTGCTGTGCTGATTTGTTTTCTCTTTCTGTCTGTGCCTCCAAGGGATGCTAGAGAAATGAAATACTACTTTTTACTTGTTGAACAAAAACATTAAAAGTCAGATACCACGCTCAGTTGTATTAACTCAGGGGACATGCACTATAACACCCCTTCTCTTACTGATGTCTGCAAAATACATGTAATATGTAAATATTAACAGAGAAGAATACTTACAGAAATTAAGTTCTGCTAGTTAGTCTGCAAAGCATATCAACAAGGTATAGCATGATTGAGAAAATGGCCCCTATACATATCTCAGCATATAAAGTACAATCTCAGAAAAAAACCTGTTTTTCAACTATATAAGAAATGAAAGGATATTATATACAAAAAAAAAATATCCATTATTTGCAAGAAGGTGAGTTGGTACTGAACACTTCTCTGTAATGGAGGTTACAAAGCATCTTTTTTGTTAGAGTTAAGTACAGTGTGTGCATCTGGATGCCTGCTGTGATGTACTGCTAACCACAAGTCTATACAGCCCAGTTATTCTATTACGTTCGTCACCATAATCGCTGTGTCCCTTCCGTATGTACATTAAGCAACATGACAAATGCATGTCATTTAAGGTATCTGCTGGCCAACGATGGAAATTCTGAAGAAGTTAGAGGAAAGGACTCCACATAAGTATTTGTTTATGACACAGGAAAGACTTTCGGTAGAGGTGATGAGACTGAGTACTAAAAAGACAAGAAATTGAAGAATTGCAGTTGTTTAACCTGAATTTGACACAGTGATTCTCACTCACTTAGTCAAAGCTATTTATCTCCTGAGCACTATTATGTCGTAGTTACTCTACACTATTTAGCCCCGCATTGGATGCCCAACACTTCAACTTCTCATAGACATCTCCCATGTAATTAGGGATCTGAATAGTTTGCCAGCCTCTTTGATAGCATAACCACACTGTCATTATGGGATAAATTTTAGTGTTTCAATTGACAGAAAAATTAATAGAGGCATCAAGACCTTAATAAAAACTGTATGCTATTTTGTTTTCTGAAATGACAGAAGCTGAAAAGAAAGCACTCACCTAAATGTTAAATTAATAGCTCATTCCATGAGTTGTGGTTATGCAATGATTAAAGTTGTTATGGGCTTTTCTTCCTTTTTTCTTGTAAGTAAAAATCTCAACTCTGTAACAGTTTTCATGAGTTGAACTCATTTATCAAAACCAACATGAAGCATAGAATCATAGCATGGCCTGGGTTGAAAAGGACCATTAAGATCATCTAGTTTCAACCCCCCTGCTATGTGCAGGGTCACCAACCACCAGACCAGGCTGCCCAGAGCCACATCCAGCCTGGCCTTCAATGCCTCCCGGGATGGGGCATCCACAGCCTCCTTGGGCAACTATGAAAAATTAAGACAGTATTGTTTTCCTTTTTGATTTACATGGGTTTTAAACACTAGTTAACTTAGCTTCCAGGGCCAGAAGAGACTTTTAAGTACTCAGTTTTGAAGCTGTAACCTTGTGCCTTACTGATACAACATTTTCTTGTATAGCCCTGAAGCATTATCATACATACTCTGGCTGTGTTTTATTTTATTTTTTTAATATAGAAAATGCCACCAATGACCCAGGGCTGAACCTCCAGAGAGGGCAAGCCTCAGGCAGGTAGAACTCTGTTGGAAATTTCCCTTTTGAAAGTAAAAGAAGGAAATGTTATTCTGACAGACCCATTAAAATAGGTAAATGTGTAAAAGTTCTCTGGGGTTTTGGAATACTCCATGAAACTTGGGCAGGTTAGTATCTCCAAGGCAATGCTATGCTAAGTACTGCCCAATGGAGCTACCCCAAGTGATCACACAAATAAAAATTACCTACCTATGTGTAGAGTAAGCATGCAGGTCTCTATAAGCATATTTACCGAGGGCATACCGGCCATAAAATCAGGAAGAAGCCAGTCCCTAGCAATTCATGTTTGACCCAAGAATGGATCTGCAGGCTTACTGCTGCTTAACAAAGTGTATAATTTCACTCTTACTCGGAAACTATTTTATAGAAATTGGCATCCTTATTACTAAGTTAATAGAAAAATTCCAATTGAACTCTACAAGTGTATTTTCCTATTACAGTAGCATTGCGGAGCTCCATTTAGTAAAAATGAGTGCTTAGGCCTTCTGACAGTTTCCTTACTGGACTTAAATTCCACTCTAAGAATAACCGTTTGTGAGTCTGAAATAAAATGGAGTTCTTCACTCCTCAACACATGCAGGCTAGGGATGTTTTGCTGAGTAGTGGCTGTAAACATGTACCAGAAGCTCTGAGATGAGATCCTACATCCAGATTCAGTAGGAATTTTGCCACCGAATTCAGTGTGTCCATGGCTCACTCAATATTCTGGAGACTGCAAATTAATGAAATGGAGCCACAGCATTGGCACTTCATATCTTCACAGCAAGGCAAAAAGCTTTGGAAGAAGAACTCTAGCTTCTCTTTTCCAATCAGAAACTGAATGCCAGACAACATCTAATCTGTTAAGAGCTGCACCTGCTTTAAAGACAGAAGTGCTGAACTCCACAAGAGCAAGAAGAATGGTTTAATTGGTGCTTCTGCTTGGTGACAGGATGCTAGCCTAGACGTGTTATTGGTCTCCCTGGCAAGCTTTTATTTGAATGCGCATTTTTCCATCTTTTGATCTCTTATAAAATTAACACTGGTTGCTGGAGTTATAGTCTTTCCATATCACCAGTACAAATAAATCTCTGTCAAGGCATCACTGAAAACTATTGAAACTGCATCCAGACGTGCACACACAATCTAACTTGGCTGACTTTAACTCAAGAATGCAATGGTCATAAAATAGTAACTGAATTCCCACCACCCCCTCCCTGTCAACTTCCCTCCTCACGCAGCATCCCCTATTTGATAGCCAACTTATTATAATCAAGATACTCTTTACTTCTTCCAGAGGCAAAATCCTGCCTTCTTTGAAACCAGAAGAGAACAGTAATGACAAAGTGAGTTACTGTCAAGATCTGGCTTCCACTGCAAGCATAACTTGTGACTGATATACCCTATTGTTGTATTTCCTCAAGAAGATCTGCAATATTGTTTAGTCAGTGACATGAAAAATGCGGCCTATAATTTCACAGTTCACAGTCATTCATTCTGAGTGCTGACATGGTTGAAATCATAATGTGGCATAATATTGTTATGTGAGATAAAGACAGAGGATGTAATTAAACTCCTCTTAAACATTACATTCATCCTTATTAATCAAGAATTTTAGATTCTTAAGGTAATGTCAAGGGAAGTTAAAATTGGTTTTTATGGCTTATTTGATTACATGGATACAGAGGTTCTCAATTCTATCATATACAGCTTTAATATCAACATATTAAGTATGATTTATGCCAACACAGTAAAGCAGAACAGAAAATTTTAGGAATACAATCCTCTGACAGCCCTGCATTAGAGGCTGGCTGCTGGTAGAGAGGTTCCCTTCAAAACCGTGAATTACTGCTTTGATTCACAGCAATTCTCATTCGCTGGATTGAGAATTCTTAGGACCCTTGCTTTAGGCAGATTTAAAATTGAAAATTTTCTCATTGCCGGGCTTTCTTTTATATGCTAGTGGATGAGAAAGAAACAACTGCCAGAACTGTCTGTTCACATACGTTAATCTGTCCCCTAAATCTTGGCAGCAGTTAGGAAGAACAAAAGTTTTACGATGTTAGTATGGATAAGCAAAAGAGCATGGGAAGGTTGCCCCACCTCCCTGCAAGGCAATAGCTGGGATATCAAAACATCAACTGGTTACATGGGATTGTCCTTAAACACTAAAAATGAAGATGTGCAAAATCAGAAAACAAGATAATAGTGTTAACATCTGCCCTAATGCAAAGACAGGGAATATCAATGAGAAAAAGGAAAAAAACAACAACTGGGGAAACCTAGAGCTGTTTACCAAGATAAATGCATGAGTCAGTTTAGGATCCTAGGAACTTCCCAAGATGTTAAACAGAAGGCATTAACAGGTTGGCTGTAAATTAAACAAGGGAATCCCTATGAGTAATAAAAGGACTGATAACAGACTTTGGGAAGCAAACTATCAACGTTTATTCACTACTCTGAGGAAGAGAAGGACCTGCAATAGTGTAGCTCTGATACTGAAGGTAACAGGTGAAAGTGGCTTTCCTGAGCAGTCAGTGTAAGATCCTGCCCACAGCTTCTTTAGGATCTTTTTTCCAGATTTTGCAGACATTTTAATGCTCTCAGCACTGGGATTTTACTCCCTTTTACTCTCTTCAGTCTGACCTCAGGAATTCCCACCAGAGATTCTGATTTTTATCAGCTGCTTCCACCACATGAATTCAGACTGTTATCTGTCTGAACAGCGCTGGCCAGCTGCAAACCATCCGAACAGGAGAAAAAGGGCCTGGTTTTACTCTTGAGCCACTATCACTCTTCCAGAGTTATACCAGTCTGGTCATGTGTGTGAAAGGAGAGCAAAAGAAGTGCAGTACCACTTCAGAAGCAATTTTGCTCCCTCCCTGTCTTGTTGTAGGCCTAAAGAGTTTGTTGAGTGGGGAAAACAATTTATTTCCCTTCAGATATCAATAATACAATAATTGGACCTATTTATCACGATGATTAACAAGACTGCTGGTACTAACACATTCAGTAAATTTCAGTAACAGAACTGTTCTGCAGTGTGCTGTCAAGCTCATTATTGATCGGTGAGTACCTAAAACTATGGTGGAAGTTGTGTGTCATGATGGAATTGGCACCTCTCCTTTTCCAGCTTTGCCTGCCTGCCCCAGTACATGCAACTCTCTAGAGTCAGAGTTTCTGTGTTTCAAAATTTGGTACACAAGACAGAAGAGGAAAAAGTTTTGCTTCAAGTAGCTTCCCTCTCTACCTGGCTTTCCTTCTAACTTAAATGAGAAAGGAAAAGAAAAACAATTTCCACTGCCCAATATACAGCAACTTCAGATCTAGAGATGTGCTACAAATTCCCAGTGGCTGGGTTCAGGCAGGTCATAAATAAAACTGCAGAGCCAACTCAAGATGCTCTTGGGTATAACTTACAGTGAAAAACTCTGGTGCTGCATGCAGAAAGCATGGCTCAGCCATTCATTTATAACAATAGAACTATTCTTCTGTCTGCACCAGGAAAAAACTAATCTCCTGTTGTTAGGAATCAAAGTCAAGTCCTTCAGACTCTAGGAGATATATTTAACAATGACTAAGCATGCCACTTCATAAGGTTCACTGCTTACAACTTTCTATCTCTCATTATGTAGTACTTCTGTATGTGATGGTAGTGTATTCAAAAAGCAAGTCTGTTGACCTCTATCTGCAACAAAAGCACTTTTAAAAGGCGTGACGTGAAACAAAGTATGCAAAATTGATCCCTCAGATATTGACTGAATAGATTATTCAGTGCTTCCAGAAACCTCTTACATTATGTGGAGTCAGCTGGAATCAGGTGCAGATAAAAACAATTACAGACACGTATAAATATATAACTTGCATAAACCACTTCAGATATTTATGGCTCTTCCTTATTCCCATGAAACTCGCTGCAGTTTGGGTTCTGAGTTCTCCAGCTTCAAATGCTATATTTAAATTCTACTTAATGAATTAGATATGCTTTAGAGCTATAATAAACTTCTCTTGTGAAGATATCTCTGAAGCATTCAGTCACGTTGCTTACTGAGAATAAATACTGCAATAATATATTTACATAAATAATTTAAAATCCAAGAGCACAGTAGGTAATAAAAATACACTGCCATGATAAGCCATGAAACCAGAGAAGAATGTTGATTTAATTAAAAATTATAAATAAGCTGCATAAACAACTTATTTACAGACAGTTAAAAGCCTAACTACTGAATATCATGGACTTCTTGAATCCAAAAAAGGAAAAAATACTTAAACCAACCTCTCCTCACAGACAAAATATTGAGGACCATAACTGTGTTTAATTAAGATCTACTGTTAATAATGGATTTCAGAGAATAAGGCTCTTCTTTTAATTTCCCAAGGTGGAAAATGTTATTAAATTTGGCCTTTAACTTCTCATTGACATGTACACTCGAAACTTCTGATTAAAATTTCCGAGGTTGGGAAGAGGCATCCAAAATTAAACTATTAAATCTGGCACAAAAATAACAGTGATCCCTGATTAAGAAATCAAATTTCAGAAACTTCATTACTGTTTTATTAATAAATTGTTGGGTTATAATTAAAATGGGGCCTGCTGGATTTCCTTCTTTTTTTTGCTTAATTCTAGAAAAGTTGGAAACAAGAGGGAATTAAACACTTTAAAAAATAGGTTAATGAATCTAAGATGCTTGATCCAAGTTGAGCAAGTTCCTTTTCTTTCTGGCAGTGATCACAGAGGAACAAATGTTATTTCCCATCCAAATGTAAATCCCCTGCTTCTATCTGATTCTTCCTTTCTTCAATATCCATAATCTGAAACGCACTGTTGTCACTGCAGCCTTTTCAGAGGAAATCACAGCTCTGGCTATAGTCACAAAAGTCAGTGTTAACCCAGTCTGAAACAGGTATAATTTAGAGTAAGATTAAACTTGATGCCTACATTATATGGCTGGTCAATATGAGCGTGTGCTTCTTGTTTCCAGGATGATGTTTCTAACTTGAGTATCTTTGAAATGCTAACATCAGTACGTTAAAGAAGAGTTGATACTATGAAAGTTCACTGCTAATTATGTACAAAACAGGTAGCACACTGTGTGCTTTTGAGCCTTGGAGTCATATTTTGTTCACTAGAATATATTTTTGCCAGCTTGTCTGAGCTTCTAAATGAAATTCTTTCTCAGACTGCAAGAACACATCAAGCTAAAGAGTGAGAAAGAAAACTGCTTTGGAAGTACAGCTGTCCTTAGGAATTTCTCAAAGAGATAAATAATTTGAATTGATTCAGACATGGGAAGTTCAAGACATAAATTCAACCTACAAGTGGACACTGGCACCAAAGGTTTCAATACACTATTGATGGTTCTTGAAATACATTTATGATATCATATCTACTAGAGTAACCAAACCTGCTGATTACAAATAGACATCATCCCCTTCTACAAATTTTACATAGAGAACTAATAAGAAATGATGTTGCAATTAGACAGACCGCAGTTTATATAGGCTGAAAATAATGAAAAGTAACATTATCAGTCCTCTATTGTTTTTTGTTTGTAGACATCTGCACATTTTGAACAGACACATACTTTGTGGCAGTGATGGACATCGCTCACACAGCACACAATCAAAATCTGATATTCATTGCCTCTTGTAGACACACAACATGGCTTGCTCATGGTCATTGATATTTAGTGTGATATCTTGTTTAAAACTGCGTTTTGTCTGCTTGGCCTTTATTTTACCAGTGTAATCACAGTAAGGACATTGCTGGTGTAACAGCAGATTGTGAGAACTGTGTGGTTTGGTATGCAAACTCCATAAACCCCGACCAAGGCCCACACTCTAAACACACCCATAGGAACTTGAAGATAAAACCTTTCTGCCAGGCCCAAACTAGTGAGCATATTTGGCCTTTATACATGCAATCTCACACTGTTCTAACTGCAGGTGCTGTTCCTGTATACTGCAGTCTTCCTTTTTCACTGCTGGTAGCTTTGTGATTCATATTTAAATAATGCTGTTTTAAGCTTTTCTGTTATTTTAGCAAAAGAAGGTCATACAGGTAAGTCAAACTAGCTTTCCGTAGTAATTCCATTATTTCCCACATTTCCATTATATTTGCATTATTTTCTACTAACTTATTGAATCATAGGTTGGAAAAGACCTCTAAGACAGATGCTTCCTTTTAAATAGTTTCCATATATGATCACGCTTCAATCCTAACCCAAACTAGCTTGTTTCAGTTCTTCTTTTCCGCACATGAAGAATGAGAAACAAAATCTTCCTTTTGGTTAAAAACATCCCAGGTTCTAGTTACACAGGTATCAAAAACTTCTTTTTAGTTTATGAACTAGTCATAGTCAAGATTTGAGAGCTCCTTTGCAGCCAGTTGTGAAGTGTGCTGGATTGCAAAAAGCATTAATGTTACGCAGCTGGTCACACACAATACATAAATCTAAGTTGATGGCATTTCCTACAATTTCAGTGCTGATGCAGTTAGAAGAAATTCAACAAGGTCAAGGGGGGAAATTTAGATATTAGTGTCTCACTGTTGATTTTAATAACCGATCTACATATTTTCTTTACTTTTCTCTTATAGTATTCCAAAATCAACCGTCAACGATAACCAATATGATTCCACTGATGTTTCATGGCAATTTGTAAACATATGGAGAACTTCAATAACTTTCTCAAACTTAAACTTCAATAAGTTTCTTAAACTTAGCCCAGATCCCAAAGGGCATGAGTATCTTCCCCCTGCTCTGAATAATACTGCTGAGAGTCATATTGCTGTATCTGACTATTGTCCCCTGTCTAATGCAGTACTTTCTCTCTACTTACTGTATTTCTTCAATGCAGGAAAGAAACCTCTTCTTCAATTTATTATCTACAGCCGAAACAACTTTAATATTCTATTGGCACACAAATTTTTGGTCATAAGAAAAACGTACGTTTGGATGGATGACAAAGAGTAGTGCACTCACCTGATAGTCTGATGTTGCAAAGTGTCTGGATCAGTGGCATTTACTGTTAACACAATGCTGCCAATAGGGATGTTCTCTTGTTTTGTCACTGTCATTGGGTTTGGGTGGAAAACGGGGCCTTCATTCACATCCTCAACAGTGATCTGAACTGTTGCTGTGGAACTGGGGCCATAGGCTATGTCTGGAATCAGTGGGTCTTCATTTTCTACTTTTATCAGCAGTGTGTGAAATGCTGAAATCTCATAGTCTAAAGGCTGTAAAACAAAGAGAGTAGTTAACACTCACCGCTCATACCCCACTCCTGGAAGCTTTCAGGAGACAAAATTAGCCAGAAAGGGACAAAAGCATTTATTGCATCTGATATTTGGTCAAGAGTTTAACATTAGACATGCCAATAATTATAAAGTACCTCTTTATATATCAACAGTGAAAAGCAAAAGCTTCACCATGCCTAGAGGGTAACACACATGGGTTGCTCCTAAAGTTTTCCTAATTCCTTGATTTCTTCACACTTATAGAGTAGAGTTCATAGGAGTTTGGCTGTTACTTTTAAACAGCTCCATTTGAGTTTTACTACTGGGGAGCTGACCAGTCACACTTGGTGAAAGATTTAGATGTTTCTCTATTTAAAATTGTATACATTTTTTCTGTACATCAGACATATAATTCCCATATATACATGCTTATTTATGATGTAGTATGCATTAATTGAACAGAACATCTTACTTAATAGATATGTATGATTAAATACCATCAGACCGTTTTCTCAACTACCTTGAAACCAAAAACACTGCCCTGGAAAAATACTCAATTATTTCAAGTATTGAAAATGTCTCTTCTGAAGTCAAACAAAGAAAACTCTGGTAGAGGCAGCAACCAGGACTTCTTTTTTTCAATTATTTTTTAAAGTGTTTAAAGTAGGATTGTCTTCATACAAAGCTGATAATTTTTTTTTCATAATACTTTAGCAATGTGGGACCCGTGAAACCCTCCAGTTCAGCCTGAAGCCATGTCCTTTACTTCCCTGGCATCTGTAGCACACGTGCTTTAACAGAACAAAATGTGGCACTTGAGTTCTGATTATACCCTCAGCCACAAAAAAACTCTGCATTGTAAACTCTTACTATCAATGAATTGTGATGGTTACCACAAAAGCAGCTGTTGCTTAAGCACAAGGACAGTATAGTTAGCAACAGGCAGGTTGTTATCACTAAAGAAGCAAGGTTACTGTAACAAAAAGGCACTTATACATATTGGCTGAAGGAAATAAGGGCTGATGGCTAACTGTAGTTTTGAGAAACTTATCCTTGCCGTGCCTCCTCCCATGCAGTTAACCCAGGGGATGAAACTTAGCAGTAATAATGCAGTACAGTAGCAAATTATCCTTACTTTGACAACAGAGAGCATTCCCTCATTAGTCTGGGGATTGGTATGGATTTCAAAACTCTGCCCTGGATTTCCATTAATAATGGTGTAGACAGCTCTCCATGCTCCAGTTGCTGGGTCATCTCGGTCACCAACAGTTAAGTTTACTATTACACCTGTGACTCCTTCCTTTACTGTGGCCTGAAACTACAAAGATTAAAAAAAAACAAAAACATAGAGGAAATTGTTAATATTTTCAATTATTGACCACACCCACACAGAGTATATAAACCAGCATTAATTATTTACCACAACATGAGAAAAATGTTGACTGAAACTGTGTATTATAGGCTTTATATAATACATTATCACCCATGATAATGGGTGATAATTCATCTTAATTCATCTGGAATTCATCTTAATTCATCTGGAATGGGCTGCCCAGAGAGGTGGTGGAGTCACCGACCCTGGAGGTGTTCAAAGAACGTTTGGATGTTGTGTTGAGGGACATGGGTTAGTGAGAACCATTGGTGATGGGTGAATGGTTGGACTGGATGATCCTGTGGGTCTTTTCCAACCTTAGTGATTCTATGATTCTACGATGAAATATAAGGTAGCACATCAATGCTCTGCATTCAGTGGACAGCAGATAAACAGCAGTGTGACAAGAATCAGACTTTGGAAGATTCTGACCATAAAAAGACCATTCCTCTCACATTGCTGGAAAAGTGAATCCTGAAAACAGATGCAGTGTTGCATAGGTGCAGGTGCTACCAGAAGGGGAACTCCACTCAAAAACAAGCAGAAGAGGTACCTGACTAAATAGCTCATTCTTGCCCTCTGATGTAATCTTGTTTTGCATTTCAGATGATTATTTTTATAAAGTTCCTCATAGTTATTATTTTTTTCACTATACTGTTATCAATACATGAAACATTNTGGGGCCTCACAAGAGCTGAGTAGAGGGGGACAATCACCTCCCTCTCCCTGCTGGCCACCCCTTTTTTAATGCAGCCCAGAACACAGTTGGCCTCCGGGCTGCAAGCGTGCACTGCTGGCTCATGTCCAGCTTCTCATCTACCAGGACCCCCAAGTCCTTCTCTGCAGGGCTGCTCTCAAGGAGATCTTCCCCCAGTTTGTATAAATACCTGGGATTGCCCCAACTCAAGTGCAGCACCCTGCACTTGGCCTTATTGAAGGTGGTATAAGTATCCATTAAATGCAATGAACAGTTCTGGAACAATGGTCACATTATAGTAAAACATATGCTCTTTCTCTATTCTGGTGGACAGAGGACAGTGAAAGGCCAGTATGTTTACTATACTTCACATACTTTTGAGAAAAACTCAAAGAAATAGCAATGTTCTTATCAAAAGCTTCCCATACCCCCTGCCAAGTAGAACAAGCCTTATGTTTCAAACAACAGCATTGGAGAAAATGGTGATCTGATTGAACATGAAAGAGCAGACTACACCTATTCACCTGTTACAGCATCAGCATTGCCTAGGGAGCAGGGAGATATCTGCTTCTCACATCTTTGAGAGCATTTCTGATGTATTCAGCCAACTCAGCTAAGTATTATTTCCTCCTCATTGCTCTTCCCATCAACAGCAGTATAAAGTCTGTCTTCTTCCTAAAATTCTAGACGTCTTTTTTAGAATAAAACAAACATAGCTGCATTTTTCTTTCACTTTCTTCCACCGCATTTTAGAAGCAAAGAATTCTACAAGCATTTTGCAACAATCCACACAGTTCTCACTTAGGCTAATGGCAGTCACGAGGGAAGGGAAGGAGGCCTATTAAATGCTCCTCTTTCATTTCTAGCAGAATTTTTCCTACCCAAAACAAATTTTCTGATGCTGAAGATTGACATATATGGATGAGCTCAGTTATAGTATCTTACTAGTGAAAAAAGTGTGGCAGCTGCTTGCTCCTGTTAGAAGGAAGTTACACAAATTCTCCTGTGCCACTAAGACTGCTTCATGTGACACAGGTGGGGAGCATTTGCTTCATGGGTCAGGACTGTAAGCAAAAAACCCCTCTTATTGTTTCCCAGACTAAGTCGTGCTTTTGGATTTTGTTGAGACATGGAATGAGTTCAGAAAATATATCCTCATTAAGAGCAGAACACAAGAATTCACTCTGAACATCAAAGCTGTAGGCAATAGGGGAAGAAGAGACTGAAGGAGAAACTACTGCAGTGGCTTTGGTCTCCTAGATACAAATAAATACAATGCAGCCTATATACTGATGGGGAGACAACCTGTTCAGTTCTTGGGAGAGATGTCGTCTGTTTTAAGTGAAGCCTGTAATGCTGTTGGCTGCTGTGATTAATTATTTAATCACATACACTACAAGTAGCCCAGTGACTCAGCATCAGTTTTGATAACTTGAAGTTGATGACAACTTTCTGAAAAAGCACCAATTCTAGATTTAAAGAACCTAAGTGGTACGCATGCTATTACATAATTTGGCAATCAGCACCAATGGCTATTTGTTCTTTGTTTAAAATTATGGTAAAGATTGCCTCTCAACTGTTATAAGAAAGGAAATAATAAATTAGTCTACAAAGTTCACATAGAGACAACAACTTCATACTGAATCATAGAAACATAGAATGGCCTGGGTTGAAAAGGACCACAATGATCATCCAGTTCCAACCCCCTGCTATGCGCAGGGTCACCAACCACCAGACCAGGCTGCCCAGAGCCACATCCAGTCTGGCCTTGAATGCCTCCAGGGATGGGGCATCCACAGCCTCCTTGGGCAACCTGTTCNTGAGGGACATGGGTTAGTGAGAACCATTGGTGATGGGTGAATGGTTGGACTGGATGATCCTGTGGGTCTTTTCCAACCTTAGTGATTCTATGATTCTACGATGAAATATAAGGTAGCACATCAATGCTCTGCATTCAGTGGACAGCAGATAAACAGCAGTGTGACAAGAATCAGACTTTGGAAGATTCTGACCATAAAAAGACCATTCCTCTCACATTGCTGGAAAAGTGAATCCTGAAAACAGATGCAGTGTTGCATAGGTGCAGGTGCTACCAGAAGGGGAACTCCACTCAAAAACAAGCAGAAGAGGTACCTGACTAAATAGCTCATTCTTGCCCTCTGATGTAATCTTGTTTTGCATTTCAGATGATTATTTTTATAAAGTTCCTCATAGTTATTATTTTTTTCACTATACTGTTATCAATACATGAAACATTTGTCACCAAAAGTGTTGCAATACCATTTTGGAGCTGGGGAGTGTTGCTCTAAAATTTATAGTTGGATCTCCTGCTATCACTTTGAATAACTCTAAGGCGATGTTTCTCCTTTCAGTAGAAGAGTTTTTTATGACCTTGTATAGTTTGTTGTACTAGTACATAGGCCAAGCCCTATGCGAGAAAATTCTCTCTAATTTGCTTTCCAGTCAAACAGTGTATAACATCATTGTTATTTAAGTAGCAGAAACACTAAGCAAACCATCTGAAAAGCTTGCAGGGGTCAGAGTTAATAACGCTCCTCACCTTTCAAGTACTTTCAGCTGACATGCTAAAAGGGCTGTATGCAACAGAGATAAGATAATACCTGCTATATAGGTGGATAAACTGGACTGATAACAGACCTAATCCTCAGAAGTGCTGAACATCAGCAGTACCATTATAGATCACAAGGAAATCTTAGCATTTCTGGGGATTAAGTCTTCAAAAGTCCAAAATTACAAACTTTAATGACAGGAATAGGCTTTGCCATGCCTGCTCGTTGTCAGTGACAATGTTTGATATGTCACTCAAGAGCAAAAATCACCAAAATGACTTCATTACCTGAATAGACTAAATGTCTCTTGCTCTGTCTTATAGACCACATCAAGTCAGAACACTACAGATTTTGTGAGAAAGCAGAATCTAAAAGATGGCATTTTATTAATATACAGGCTTAAAAATCCGGACAAATAGTAGGTAAAATGTATTACCTGATAATAAAATAGAGGAGAGAAATACGTATTTTACTGTGTTCAGTTATCTATTTTTGGTTTCTTCCAACAAATTTGACTTACATTGCCAAGCCTTTTTCCAATTTAATGGTGTAATTTGAGTGTATGTATTCAATTCAAGCTTTCCAGCCTCAAATTTGATGTTATAAAAGGATGACATTAATGACTGGCTATTTTTCTCTTCTTTTGTGCATTTAACAAAGAATTGAAAGACTCTTTTGATTTTGATAGTTAATATGTAACAGGTTGTGACTGAGCTTTGTTTTGGACAGATCATTAAGTTCATTTGCAGTTTAATTAACTTTAAATGATAATGTAACAATATTTTTACTTGCTTTGAAGTGAATCAAAAGAAATCTCTATTAAGAACGTTGGAAATAACAGGAATGATTACCAAGATTGGTAAAGATTGGTAAGCTCAGCAAAAATGCTGTCACTGGAAAGCACATTTGGATATATTTAACTCTAATTGAAAATAAGTGATTGGTCTGATCTTTCTGTGTTATTTCCTTTTGTCTCAGCTTGAGCACATATAAAACAAGACACCAGTCAGTATTTTTCCAAATGACTGTCCAATACCAAGCAATTCCTATTTCATTATGTAAAATGGTGACTAGATTTCAAGGATGTTAGTCCTCAAGAATCTCAGATCTGACAGGGCACCCTCTCCTAAGCCTTACTGACCCTCTAGTCCCGTCCTTAGTACACTAGTCTGATTCAGTGCAGTGTTCAGTACTCTCTGGATCACTGTGGGAATAATTAGACACGTTTGGGTTAAATAATTTAAAATCTGCCTGTTTTATTTAGATGCATAACTGAGAAAGCAGAGAGATAAATTTAACGTGCTTACCCCACCAGTGCAAGACTACGATGGAAAAGGTTTCCACAATGTGCCACCTAGCTTAAAAAATACTTGATGTCATTTTAAGGGTTTCTAACTCAAAGATATCTCAGCTGATATTGTCTCTCTTCTGCACTCATTTTCTTTTTTCTTTCTCCAGGAAGAGCTCTCAGTAGCTTAAGTTGCAGTGAATTAGCAATTCAGAAAGGACACATAGAGTTGCTGGGGGCATAAAGCTGCAGAGATTCTGACACCTGCAGATCAAGAAACTGACAATATCTATAGGCAGAGGTTGTGCCAAGATGGGTAATTCCAAGTATAGTAGTATGATCAGCTCTAGCATGCTCTGCATTTTAGAAATGACCATACAAACACAAGGTTTATTTGAAGCTGTCTGGAATTTAGACTAAAATCTGTTCAAGATGGATGAAAAAGGAGAATGATCCAATTGCAGAAGTTATCATATGGGTCTATAGAAGGCGAAAAGTGTAATTAATCACAGATTGTGATTCCAAAAGCCAAATATCTGCTGTGAAACAGAAAGGTGCAGAAAAATAAAGGGTATATTATCTTCAAGGTGAACTCTTTTGCCTGTTCAGCCACCTTTTTATAAGAAAAAATCCTGCTTCCTGATATTCAGAAAAATCTGCTATACTTATAGGAGCTCCCTTTCAAAAACAAAAGCCAAGAAGGAAATTTTAATGAAAAGACAAAAATAGGAATTAGATTTGCAGATAGGGAAAAGATAAATACAGGTTCATCATATTTCAAAATGAAAGCTTTACATTCTTAGTGCTTAACTGGGAGAGGCTGATCCAGTGCTCTAAAATAAAACCCCATAGGGGCTAATACAAATAATTGGATCATGAATTAATTGATTTTACTCTTTTTAAATATCCGCACATCCCCTAAGCACCACTATAAATTAAGAATAAAATAGATGAGTTCAGAACTTTATTTAATCTGCTATAATCTGGACCCATATTAATAATTTAGAAGGCCCTGGGACAGAGATGCACTTGGCTGGAAGGAGCAACATTCACTTACTACAACTGAGTACTTGAATATGTAAGGTTTACTTGCTCTGTAGAGCGATATGCCATATTGTCATTTATTGCATTTATCAAAAATACAGCTGGGAAATTCCGGTTGTTGTATTATATTTGGAGGCTTATAAACAATCTCTTTTCTGCAGTCAAAACAAAAAATAAAGACAGACAACAGACCAATAGCAATTTAGAAACAATAAGCAATTAAGGGTAGGCTGACATGGCCTGTGGTTTACCCTGAGTCATGAGATTTGGGCAAACAGATGAGACAGGTTGCTGAGGTACATTAAAAAAATCAAGGGATGGATGCAGATGAAGAGTGTGAGAGTGCTTGTGTGAGAGGAAGCACAAAGAGATTCGTTTGAGAATTAGTATGTTTACTGTCACAGAGAAGCTCAGGGAAGTGGACACCAACTACCGGACAATCTCGTGAGGGAGCACAAAGACTGTTTCATGGAGGGTCCTGGGAGTGAAAACAAGCAGCATACATTTCTTACAACAGGACAGTCAGTAAAGGGATGGCAAGGTTTACAACACCTGTGTTAGAATATAGCTCATGTAACTGTACCCAGGATAGTCCCCAGCAAACCTCAGTTCAGCAGTCAGCCATGATTAATATCAGTATCTGTTTCCTGGTAGAGCCAGGATATAACCTAACACTGAGTCAAATCCTTCTCCACACTGAGCTCTATGTGGAACTGGTGGGGCACTTAGTGACAGCTCTTACAGAACAGCAAGATGCCTCAGTATGGTCTCGAGAAAATCAAAACTTGGCAGATTTCCATCATGGAGGAGATACATGGAAAGATCAGTTCGTAAACTGTCATTGCCTGAGAAACTAGATACTAACCCCATTTCAGCCTCAAATAAAAGTGGAAATGCCTGTATGAAGATTGGATTCTTATCCAATGGCCTTATTTAAAGTTTTTATATAATAAGTGAGGTTTTCTTTACTACTTTCTCAGAGCACAGAACAACAAATGCACTTAATTGCATCAGTATCACCTGAATGTCTGCTGTCAAGCAATGAGATGAGCGTGTTGGTATAACCTTAATGCCTTTATGAAGTCACTGAAAAACTTCTGCCTCAAAGTGGGGTACTGATATAGCCTAAATTAAAGAGCTGCCACAAGCAGAAACACAATGTGAGATAAACGTGTCTGGGATTGGTGATCACTACCCCATGGCTCATTAGGATTCTACATGCTGTGATTCCCAGTCAAGAACAACCAAATTAAAACTGCATGTCAGATTGCATTAATCAGGGCAACGTTGTAGTTGAAGGTATTCTGAGTTATTATCATGTGCTTGTTTCCCCATCTATATATTACAAAAGATGAGAAATAATGGGATATATTAATTCACACAGCTCCATTAGAAACTCCCCAAGGAAGCTATATTATTGTATTTGTCCTTCTCCACTAAAGTCCACATCTTTTGCAAGCATTTTTCTATCTACTTCCTTGAAAATACAAAGGAAAATTTATACAATCTTTTGCAATCTCTCTGTACTTAGACATGTGCCTTTTATTTTGCACACTATCACTCAGCAGGCACGCACCTGAGTGGCCAATATCTATTTGTTAAGAGAACAACATACGAGGGCTGCTCAAAATTAATGCCTCCTATTTTTATTATATTGGCCCAGAGGTGGACGTTGGTGGTATGGCAGTAAAGGCTGAGCCTTCCCACCAGTATTCCATTCCATTTTGTTGCTGCATGACAGATGGCAGCAGAGGGGCAGTATGATGGAACGGCATCTGACGTGAAAGTGTAGACTAAGCAAAGGTAACTGAATTCTTCCACGTGGAAAAAACTGCACCCACTGACATTCTGTAACATTTGAGCACACAAGAAAGTGATACTGATGATTCTTCAGTCACCTTTCCATTTCAACACAATGCCCAGATGTGCTGCTCTAGCACTGGGGTTTGAGGCAGGCCATAAAGAAGACCCAACCAACTCACCTTACACTGAACTCTCCGTATGAACAAGTATGTTTTTAATTTTGTCATTAGGGCAAATTGTAACTAGGTATTACATTCTCCCTGATCTCTTCTACACATTTTGAAAGTATTTTCTTTCTCTTTAAGCTGTGCCTTTACCATATGGACTCAAATAGTGGCTCTACCTCACTGCAGAGATAACAGTATTAATGTAATGGATTAAATTGATGTAATCTGTACACACAGCAATGTATGAAACACTTTGGAAGCCATTTAGGGGAAAGACACTATGTAAATATAAAGCACTGTCGTAGTATGACGAGAACTGGTGTTATAAACTAGATGCAAAACACAAATCAAAGGTATGAGTCACCTGAACAGTCTGTAGTAATTGTCACCATCTTACTGTGGTAACGCTGGCATTTGGGCGCTATATTATTTTTTAAAGTGTTTCTTTCAGCTTATTCTATATTTTTTTTGAGGTCCATAATATTCTTCCATCTCCCTAGTGAAATTACAGAAAGAATTTAACCGTAGCTTAGAAAAAAAATATCTTTCTGAATATATAAAATTGACCATAATCATTTTGGATGCATTTTCACTTTTTACTTTTCAATGAATTTCACAGTTTATGCAATGTAAACACCATGTGATCGTTCAAGGCACATGCCAGTTATGTTACAAAATAATAGCACTACTCAATAATGAAAGACCAAATGAACATTTTTTGTCCATGATAAGCTGCAGCCTGTAAAAACAGCAACAAATCCAGAAGATTAATTAGCTAAATGGAAGGCCAAAGATTAAATTCTGTTCTCTGTAACGTGGCTGCAGTTTCTGCAGGCTATATAAATTTGTGCCTTGTTACTGAAAAGCACAAAGATGCTTAGCATTGCTGATATTATACGCATGAATGATGAAAGAAAGGCGAGGGGGTTTCAACGTGACTTTAACTTGTTTTGTTACTTGTCAGTCTGCTTGGAAAAGTACCGCTAAGGAGTCCAAGTAATGTAGCAAACGAACAAAGAAACAGACGTTATTAATCAGGCTGTTTCTTCATGCTCTGGGTTTTCCACTGTAATGAACCAACATATCTCTAGGACTTATCTGGATCTCTTCAAGAATTCCTTAGGTATCAGCATTCATGACTGAAAAGGGTAGGGACGGAATGCCGAAACAGGGTAGAAAGGTTGGACGAATAACATGCTGGGTGCAGCAAGAGTTGTCTGTTAATTTGCTGAAGTGGTAATGAAAAGAGCCCTTTTATCCCTCGTAGCATAAATCTTAGAAAACTTTGAAAGATATACAGAATAAGATCCTCATAATATTCACAATTGAATTTAAAGAATTATCCTTTCTGCTTCTTTTCCCACAGCAGTGCTCAAACACTTTTCAAAGCTGATGTTGTATTCCTATCCCCTCATTAATTCGCTCACAGAAGACAAAAAGGCAATTCAGGAACTGTTCATAAGTGATAGTGAAGTTTTTCTTGGAAATAGCCGCTTACTTGGAATAGTTTTGAAGACCTTTGCTTACAGATGACTTTGATTATTCTAAGTCCTGCACACGAAGATGGAGTGAAGGGAAAAAGAGAATTCTAACATGTATTAATCATGTGTTGAATGCCTGCCTCAAAGCCTGTTGCCTGCAGGATATTCATCGCATGTAGTACAGTTGCCTGTACCAGATTTAGAAGGAAGTCTAACATGCTGTTGATTTTTTTTTTCAGCATGTATAAAACATTCAGAAATGATACATTGCTTTTTCACTTTTTCCACCTATAAATGCAATTTGCATTCAATTATTTATAGAATAATTAAAATATCATAGAATCACAGAATGGCCTGGGTAGAAAAGGACCACAATGCTCATCCAGTTCCAACCCCCTGCTATGTGCAGGGTCGCCAACCACCAGACCAGGCTGCCCAGAGCCACATCCAGTCTGGCCTTGAATGCCTCCAGGGATGGGGCATCCACAGCCTCCTTGGGCAACCTGTTCCAGTGCGTCACCACCCTCTG